>JAJJWX010000272.1:0-294101 GCA_023529315.1 Papaver bracteatum | reverse complement strand
AAATTTGATATAAAAAGAATTGTTTCTCTTTTTTTTTATTTTTTATACCAGAGCTTTTATCCCTTCATCACCTTCATGTCTGTGCACAGGAGAGGGAGAAATTTTTTACGCCGGAGTTCCAGCGCCGCCGATCGGACCGCCACCATCCGGTCGGCGCCGACCAAGTAGGTGCGAATTTTATTTTTTTTAGGTTTGCTGATGTTCATGGGTTCTATGGGTTTTTCACATATTGATCATGATAAAATTATATACATGTGCATATATGAGTGTGGGTTTCGTCGAAAATCCTCGTTTTTGAAAACATATGTTTGTTTAATCATTAGTTTTGAAAACTAATAATAATCCCTGATTTAGGAGAGATTTTTCTTCATATATGAATATTTAGGTTCAGTAATAAAACTATGTTTATGAGTCTTCATGTGAGCTAAAGTTTTATCATTAAAAGATGAATTTTCGTAAAACAGGAATAAACCTGTGTTTTAAGGAATGACGATGATACGAAGAAAAGTTTTTCTTCTTTATATATATATATATATATGGACTTGTGTCCAGTGATAAAATTTTGTGTATGAGCTTTCATGTAAACAAAAACTTTATCTTATGATGTGTGAGTTTTCACAAGATCAAAATAAACCTTCGTTTCAAATACGTACGACGATACGAAGGAAAAGAATTTTTATAAAACCATGGTCTATTCATGGATTATTTTTTTTTGAAACCGTGGAGTGCCCACAAATTTATTTTCATGAGCCTTGCTCACATTGAATTTTTTTATTTATTTACGTGAGTAAATAAAACGTTTTCTCTATATATATATATATATGCAAATATATATTATTTCCTCTAAAATCAAAACTTGAGTTTTGTGTAATACTATTTAGAAATAAACAATTATTTATGATTAAATAATGATTTAGTTTTCATGATTCCATGGTGAATGTTCACACAGTAGAAATATTCATGATTTTATGAAAAATCTGAGTTTTGTTCATCTTTTGCAGGTTTCGAAGAAACGAACGATTTTGAGGTGTTAACTCTAACATTACTACCACTATTTTTAGTGGAAGTATAAAAGGTAAGAGTTAAGAGTTACCATTAGACGCTAGTATTTCCTTGATTCTAGATGGTGTACTGAAGTAGAATGTAATGTGAATTTTTTCAGCTACTTCTTAAGATGACCAACTCCCAAGTTAACGACACTTCAAGAGATGAAATGTGTGTTGATGACGACATCTCTAGAGATGAGACATGCACGGATGAAACTTCTGCTGATGAAGACGAGGACGAAACTCCTGGGATTAAGAATTTCCCGAATATAGATGATGCATTTTTCGAGGAAGATACTCCAGGAGTTGAAAAGCATTTGAAATCTCCAGCGTATCGTCTTCTGATAAATCCCAGGACTGTCACTCAAAAGAAATTCGTGACTCCTAAGACAGTTATCCGGTTTTGTCTTGAACGAGGAGTCTTCCTTGCATCGATCATTGAATTTAAGCTTTCTCGATGACCTTTAGAGAAGTTTGCTGGATGGGCGAGGCATATATTGGGTTTTCCTCATGTGAGGGCGATGCTCGATCAGGCGCAGGTGACAAGGGCTATTCAGGCTTCTGGAGAGTTGTTTATTTTTCATGACGCAAGAAGTATTGTGGCTTTGTGATAAGGCGTCGAACTCGCAAAAATAAATTTCTCTACTTTTAACTAGCAAGTAGTATAATGTAAGTAGGATCCTCCCAAGGGAGGTATGAAGTCTAAGTTGTTATGCAAATACTCTTAGCAAAGATGATTTTGTTGTGGAAATTCTGAGAATTGTAAATTGTATTCAAAAAATGAGATGGAATTGATTAAAGGTTCATTCTAGACCACGGAATACAAACCAAATTGATATATAACCAAGTTCTTTGCATTATCATGTTACTAACAACCCTAGAATAATTAGTACGCTCAACTATTCCGTTATTATCTCCTAAGCTCGCCGGATACGGAAGCGCTCGACTACCGGTACCTACTTTCCAAGTTTCCTAGAGGTATGCTTACTAGGTGTGACTTAAACAAATTCTCTAAGTTTTGTGAGATAAGGTTGCTCCTAGTGATGAACTCAAAAGCATGAATCACCTACTAGTGTTGATTTCTACATACGGGCACTTAACAAAGTCCCATCATCAGTACCCATATATTGCTACTTGCATTTATATTTCTAGACAATTACGGGTCAAAGAAAATCTAAACTAGCAAATAGATTAAGAATTAATGATTCAATTTCGAACTTAAACCGTAGAAAATCAATCAATAACTTAAATAAATGCAATAGAATAAGTTATTTCATATCAAATATAGATTCATATTTCGGGCTTCGAAATCACCCTTAATCAAAGAGAGTTCTAGTTACTCATAATTTAAAATACTAGAAAATAAGTAAATAAAGAAGTAGAATTAAAGTATAGCTAAAAATGGAAGAATTAGAAGAAGAAGAACTCGAGAGAAGAAGAGTAGAAGGAGAGGTGTGTGATCAGACGTGGTCATTCGACCCCTATTTATACCAAAGGAGTCGACACATTTTCTAACTTTTTCACAAGCATGCTTTTTAATTTTTTTATTCCTTTCTTTTCTTTCTTCCGTGAAGTACGCGTTGAATGCTACTTTCTCTATTGTTTTTTATCAATTGCGGGCCGCATGTGCTTCTTTGACTGACAACTTTTTCATCTTTTCCAACTCGAGCTCAGCTCCTCACGCTCTCTTTCTTCACATTTATTTTTCTTTCTTTTACTCTGCTTTCTGCTTTCGGAGAGAATGCGCATGTGCTTCTCTTGCAGGTATTTCCGTGTTGAACTTGGTAAAAGAAAGACAGCCAACAGCTCCATGTGGTGGGAAGTTTTCTCATCATTTATTTATTGCATGTGATAGAAGTTGAATGGCCCCATCTCACGCTCTCTCCATCGCACTGAGCTCTGTCATCTTAACAGCAACTTCCTTCCCGATCATGCATGCCCTATCACGTTCATCAGCGACTGTCGAACTTCAACTCTGTCCAATACTGCCATCGTTAATTCTTCTCTTTACTGTTCCATTGCTCACGGCCATGACAACAATGAGATTGTCTTCTCATCATCTCGAACAGACTTCCAAGCTCGAGCTCTAACGCAACACCTCCCTGAGCTTCACACCACTGCCAACAGCCTTGAGTTTTAACTCTGGCTCGTCAATGCAACAACAGCCACTATAGCAGCAAACTCCATCGAGCTCCGTCAACGGTATTAACCATGACTGTTCGTGAAAGTGAAGAAGATGATGGTGGCCCCTTATCAGTATTGCAGGTGCCATTAACAATATTCGAGTTTTTACAACCCCTTAAGTAATAGACCGGACTCCCTTTAGCACTTCCCTTGAACTGACTACCCCTTAATAGGAAGGTGTCCCTTAACGTACAGTGAGGGTGCCCCTTAAAAAGAAATGCCCATTCAACTGTCAGTCCTGGAAGACTAACAGTTTAATTCCAAGTGCATTCTTATTTTGCCCATAACTTCTTCATACGAACTCCGAATGACTCCGTTCTTTCGACGTTGGCTTCCCCTTCTCATCATCTAAAGTATGAAAAGTAGAAATCTTGTATTTGAACGAGTTACATTTGGTCTTTGTCCCTTCTTCACTCTTGGCTAGCTTCTTTTATTGCACAACTGAGCTCAAATTCACTTCTTTTTGGATTATTCACCTAATAACACACAAATAAGAGAAAACAACCGTAACACACAATAATATGCAAGAAAACCAACAAATACTAGCATGGAATTAACACTAAATATATGTGAAATATGTGCTTATCAAATTCCCCCACACTTGGCTTATTCTAGTCCTCGAGCAAACTACCTAACCTAAAAAAAAAACAAATCTCTGTCGTTGAGGACCCAATTGCACTTAGCATGTGCAACAAGCCTTTAAACCCCTAGGTGTCCCTAGTGGACGAGTTATAATCTCATGAGGGCTTACGAGAGGTATACCCACAAAACCTACTCCAACTTCAAAGCGTTCCAGCGTCCCAAGCATCCAAAGAGTTATGAGGACATAGAGTTTCTGCATGCTAGTAATAATAAGCTAGAAATACCAAAGAACATATTCTCATTCTTTAAATTTTGAGTGAGAAATAATCACACCATAATGAGAGAACGCGTGTTTGAGAGCGACCAATAAGCATTTCTCCTCGACTTCTGCCTTACATAAAAGGATTTTATGATAATTGCACTCAATAAGACAGCTTTTTTATGGGTCCCACCTGTGTGCAGGTAGGAATAAAGAAAGAACTCCTACACACGTTGAATGATGGGAAGGAAACCTTCCGAATTATTTCTGGAGACCCCACAAAATCGTGGGAAACAAAATACTTTTTCTGATGATCTCTAAGAAAGGAAATCAACTACTATAGCAAGGATGAGAGTACTTACCACCTTCACATCTGATTTCAATGATGATAACACCACTCTCATAGCATCCAATAGAAACATAGTCTTCAGCTCGTCTTCTTCATTTCCTTGGTCTTCATCTTCGGTCTTCAACTATTGATGATAAACTTTTGAACTTCATAAAATTTTGACAATTTGTAACTCTTTTCCTCTATTTTCTTGTTGCTTGAAACTTTTTTATAGATTTTTCTTCCTCATGGCTTTATTGATGAAATAAATCCTAAATGCAAATCTTTTTGTATTTTTTTTTTATTAAAAAGATTGCAACTATAATTAAAAATTAAATTGAATTTTCATGGCCATGAAAGAAGTACTTTACCATTTTGATTTTCACAACTTGTATTGTCTTCGTATCATAAACTTCAATAACTCTCATCTTTTTGATTTTCTCTGCACTTGTAAATAAGTCTTAATACTTTGATATAGAATTCCGCTCCCTGTATTGTAAGTCTTCAATATGTATTTAAAAATCTGCTCAAACTATGTTGCTTTACTTAGATATGAATTTTTCTCTTCATTGAATTGTTGCTTATAAACCTGAAACGTCTTCAACTTTCCTTGTAGATTTTGATGTCGCTCCTTTGTTGATGATGATGATGGGTGTTTCTATGGACCTGTTGTTGACGAGAGAGAATGGTGCTAACTGCAAATTAAACTACAAGAAGGAGGCTTTCATCTATAGACGTCATCCTCATGATTGACAAAATTAGCACTCAAGAGATCAAAAATAGTGCTGAAAATGGTGTGAAGTTGGGTAGCTCACCATTCTACCCGGAATTTACGTACGGTGACACACACTCAAAAGAAATCTCTTTAGTCAGCTACAAAGAAAATTTGGTCTGGTGCCTCTGTTGATTTGAAAATAGGTAGTCTCCACTAATGATTGTTAAACAACTCTAATAATGCATTTCTCTCTGCTCCTAATTTGCATCACCGGCATGATTAAATCCATTATTTAACACTCCAATTCATAAGAAATCCGAACGTAGTTCCCTAATACTTCCAAGTTCATTTATGTCGGTCATAATTCTCTATGTAAACATACCTAAAAGGATGCTAGTGACTCTAAAATCTCTACAAGTTGAAGGTTTTTATGCAAATATTTACAAAAAATTTGAAAAATTTGACTCATAAATACTAACAACTCTATATGCAAAATATGGAAACACTCCCCCACACTTAAACTCTACATTGTCCTCAATGTAATTGATTCGTCCAAAGTAAAATAAGGTGGGAAATTTAAATATGATATAAAAAAACAAAA
Source organism: Papaver bracteatum (assembly GCA_023529315.1). NCBI lineage: Eukaryota > Viridiplantae > Streptophyta > Magnoliopsida > Ranunculales > Papaveraceae > Papaver > Papaver bracteatum. The sequence goes on along the minus strand of JAJJWX010000272.1, from coordinate 288,386 downwards.
GATAAAGATAGAAAATACAATACCAGTGGGTTGCCTCCCATTCAGCGCTTAGTTTAACGTCATCAGCCCGACGTTCATCTCGCTTGCATTCTTAGCCAGCGTCAGACTCCTCCACATCAAAACATGAGTGCACATCACTAGGGTATCTCATCACCTCAAAGATTTTGAAGCGAACGACCTCTCCATCAAATTACATTGTCAAGGTACCTTCAAATACATCTATCTTTGTTCTAGCGGTTCTCATAAATGGTCTACCCAACAACAAAGGTGTAGACGAGGATGAGTTTTCATCACTCATATCGAGAACATAAAAATCGACAGGAAATATAAGCTCATTGACCTACACCAAAACATTTTCAACAACCCCTTTCGGGTAGACGTTAGATCTATCAGCAAGTTGAATAACTATGCTGGTACTTTTGAGAGGACCAAGATTTAAAGATTCATAAATTGAAGCAGGCATGACACTAATAGATGCTCCGAAATCTAGCAAAGCTTTTGTAAACCTTGTTTTACCAATTGTGCAAGGAATAGTAAAACTGTCGGGATCTTTCAATTTAGGTGGGAGTTTCTTTTGAAGATATGCCGAAGAACTCTCCCCCACACTCATTACCTCATTACCGGTCAGTTTGTGCTTGTTAGTGCACAATTCCTTCAAGAACTTTGCCCAGCGCGGAACCCGCCGTATCGCCTCAATGAGTGGAATGTTCACTTCGATTTTCTTGAAGATTTCCCAAATCTCTTTGTCCAATGTCTCCTTATTTGATTTTGCAAACCTGCTAGGAAAGTTATTTCATATCAAATATAGATTCATATTTCGGGCTTCGAAATCGCCCTTAATCAAAGAGAGTTCTAGTTACTCATAATTTAAAATACTAGCAAATAAGTAAATAAAGAAGTAGAATTAAAGTATAGCTAAAAATGGAAGAATTAGAAGAAGAAGAACTCGAGAGAAGAAGAGTAGAAGGAGAGGTGTGTGATCAGACGTGGTCATTCGACCCCTATTTATACCAAAGGAGTCGACACATTTTCTAACTTTTCGCTGCGCATGCTTTTTAATTTTTTTATTCCTTTCTTTTCTTTCTTCCGTGAAGTACGCGTTGAATGCTACTTTCTCTATTGTTTTTTATCAATTGCGGGCCGCATGTGCTTCTTTGACTGACAAATTTTTCATCTTTTCCAACTCGAGCTCAGCTCTTCACGCTCTCTTTCTTCACATTTATTTTTCTTTCTTTTACTCTGCTTTTTGCTTTCGGCGAGAATGCGCATGTGCTTCTCTTGCAGGTATTTCCGTGTTGAACTTGGTAAAAGAAAGACAGCCAACAGCTCCATGTGGTGGGCAGTTTTCTCATCATTTATTTATTGCATGTGATAGAAGTTGAATGGCCCCATATCACGCTCTCTCCATCGCACTGAGCTCCGTCATCTCAACAACAACTTCCTTCCCGACCATGCATGCCCTATCACGTTCATCAGCGACTGTCGAACTTCAACTCCGTCCAATACTGCCATCGTTAATTCTTCTCTTTACTGTTCCATTGCTCACGGCCATGACAAAAATGAGCTTGTCTTATCATCATCTCGAACAGACTTCTAAGCTCGAGCTCTAACGCAGCACCTCCCTGAGCTTCACACCACTGCCAACAGCCTTGAGTTTTAACTCTGGCTCGTCAATGCAACAACAACCACTATAGCAGCAAACTCCATCGAGCTCCGTCAACGGTATTAACCATGACTGTTCGTGAAAGTGAAGAAGATGATGGCGGCCCCTTATCAGTATTGCAGGTGCCATTAACAATATTCGAGTTTTTACAACCCCTTAAGTAATAGACCGGACTCCCTTTAGCACTTCCCTTGAACTGACTACCCCTTAACAGAAGGTGTCCCTTAACGTATGCTGAGGGTGCCCCTTAACAAGAAATGCCCATTCAACCACAATCCGGAAGACTAATGTGCTTTAATTCCAAGTTCATTCTTATTTTGCCCATAACTTCTTCATATGAACTCCGAATGACTACGTTCTTTCGATGTTGGCTTCCCCTTCTCATCATCTAAAGTATGAAAAGTAGAAATATTGTATTTGAACGAGTTACATTTGGTCTTTGGCCCTTCTTCACTCTTGGCTAGCTTCTTTTATTGCACAAATGAGCTCAAATTCACTTCTTTTTGGATTATTCACCTAATAACACACAAATAAGAGAAAACAACCATAACACACAATAATATGCAAGAAAACCAACAAATAATAGCATGGAATTAACACTAAATATATGTGAAATATGTGCTTATTACTTTGCTTTCTCGCTGGTGCATTCCTACCCACACCTTCATATGTAGATAGGGAGAGTTCACCATTACTTTGGAAGACGTGGCAGCTCTGATGCATCTCCCAATCATGAGCAATCTCACTAGGGCTTTTTCAGATGAGTAAACCGCCGTTTCTCATGTCTTGACAGCTACAATGGAGGTAGCAAATAAGGCTGGCAGTAAAGGATGCTACGCTCTCTGGTTGACACGCTGGTGGCCCAAAGACGAGGTTTCTGATAAACCTATCAATGGTATGTTACCTATTGCTGCTTTCTTATGTTTATGGTTGTCCAGAGAAGTTTTTGAAGACAGTGGAAACTTGTTAAAGCCTTTCGTGATCCCCTTTGCTATTAAGATGGCTCAAGGTGAGCAAATCTCGATAGGTAGTTTGTTCTTGGGCTCCTTGTATTACAGCTTAGACTCTTTGGTTATAGACTCCAGCGTGTCGAATAACTTCTTGAAGATTGAATGTTATGCTAACACGATGTTTTTTCAAGCTCTGATGTGGGAACACTTCAAGAATTATGCACCCATTCCATGTAATATTTTACAAGGACCGAATACTGATGCTCGTCATATTTTCCCTGAGAAAGATAATGCAAGGATCATGCGTTGGTCCACAAAGCAGCCTCGGTCTAAGGCGCGCCTTATTGACATGTTGGATGACGAATCTGAGTTTGATTTCCATCCTTGGGTGTTAGTGCCTCCTTACATTTCTCAATCGATGACCTTCAATACTGGAGAGAGCACGAGTTTGTCATCTGGTGCGGATCTGAACGATGGTGAGAGATCTTTCATGTTGAGCTGCACCCCTGGTCATTTTCTATCGGTTTCGTACGGATAAATTTCAGTGGAAGAGTAAAATATTGATAAAGCAGCTCGACAAATGGGTATGGATCAGTGTGTTCCAACTATTCGGAGGAGGAATCCATCAGTTGAGCATCTCATGACTCGCTTAGACCATACCCATGTGGAAGGAAGTAAATACTGGTTCCCTTGCTCCGATAGATTTGCATATGTGACTCCAGGTTATGCAGACTACTGGGACGATCAATTTGAGTGATTACATGAATTTGTGACAGTTAGTCAGCCTCCAGTAAGGAGTCGTCCCTCTGATGAGATGGTCGTTGGTCGACCAAGATTGATGTATCTTTCCGGTGGTAAGCGAAAATCATCTCCAGGATGCTCTCAGGTACACCTTTTATATAATCTTCATAAAATTATAATAGTTGTATTTTGATTTTATTATCGAAATTTACCACAAGACGATCGTATCATAAGACCTCGAATCCTTATTGTAGGATCAGAATATTTTCACAACAATATTCTTGCGAAATAAACAACAGTTCTGCGATACATCAATAATATTCTGCGACACATCTCAAAGTGACGTAAGGAATGACATATCAGATGAAAATGATAGAAACATGAGAAAAGTGTGATATTTCTGCGATGGATCAATAAAACCTGCAAATTATTAAGGCGGTGCTAACTGCGATTTATCGCAAGAACTCAGATCCGAAACTAAAGGGGATCATAGATGTAAATGATCTGTCATGAGCTGTAATCTACTATGTAAATGCCTATATAAAGGAAATGAATAGTTCCAGAGAGGGGGATGAATTTTTGAGTGCTAAGAAAGTTTTTAGGAGAGAGAAAATCTTATTAAGTGAATTGTATTCTTGATTACTGTAATTCTTTTAAGATCCTATCAATAAAAAAGGTTCTTAATCTTCAAATTGTGTCATAAATTCTTGAGTTGGGTGTAGTGTGGGAATTCCTGCAACTACATTTTGGCGCTAGAAACAGGGAAGAATAGTTGAAAATCATAGCAAAAATTAGATAAAGGAAAGAAGTTATTCAAGAATTAGAAGAATATCAAGAAAATTGGTGGAAGAAAAGATGATTGAAATCAAAGATAATCAAAATAAGTTGGAGTGTGGTGTAGTAACAAAGATGATGATAGATAAGTTCCATGGAGATATCAGGGGAAGGTTACATAAGCGAGATTTTGAAGGAAAGAAAATCATAACGGTTGATGAAACATCACCGCTAAAAGATTGGGAAAAACAGAAGATCACATTCACGGCAGCAGAAATTCCGAAAGAGAATTTAAGTCATACATCTCCATTGGTGACTACAAAGAATGCATTGTACCAACAAGAAAAGAGAAATCAGTAAGATCTACAGAAGAGTGGGCAGTGAATAGGACTCTGGTGGACGCATGAAGTTCTGTGGATATAATGTTTTACCACACATTCAAGAAAATAGGATACAAAGATGAATAAATGATTAGTCCAACATATCATATCCATGGATTTGGAAAATCTCTAACCAAACCTAAAGGTGAAATTGTAGTGCGAATTCCGTTAGGGGAAATAGAGACGCAGATAACTTTGTGCGTGGTGGATGTGAAATCACCATATAATATACTGTTGGGAAGACCATGGATACATGCAATCAAGGCTGTGTCATCAACTCTACATCAGTGCATAATTTTCCTATGCCTAGCGGAATTGGAGAGATCAGAGGAGATGCAGATTATGCAGCATTATGTTTCCAGAATGAAGTAAGGAATTGTGAAAATCAAATTCAATTGCGAAAACAGCGCAGAAAAATGAGGAGAGAAGAAAGGAAAGAAGAAGAATTCAAGATTTACATGATAAGATCAGAAGAAGGAAAATGAATATTTGGCGATGCATCGCAAGAAAGTGATGAACCAGCGGAGGCAATAAAAACGCCAACACCAATGGGAGAACATGAAGCCAGTTATACTGCAGCAGAACTAACAAAAGAAGTAAATGTTGGAAGTAAAGAAGACCCAAAAATGCTGAAAATTGGAACTAAGATGGGTGTGGAGGAAGAAGAACAAACTGTAAACCTTCTACGAGAATACAGAGACATTTTTGCGTGGAATATGGATGAGATGCCTGGAATAGATCCATCTGTTGCGTGCCATAGATTGGAGATTAACAAAAATGTGAGACCATTCAAACAAAGAATAAGAAAGATTGCGACCACTTATCATGCCAAGATAGAAGAAGAATTGCAGAAGATGCTTGATGCAGGAATTATAAGGCAAGCAAAATATCCAGAATGGATCGCCAATATGGTAGTAGTTCCCAAGAAAAATAAGGGGATAAGAATTTGCATTGATTTTACTGATCTAAATAAAGCATGTCCCAAAGATATTTTTAGCTTGCCCGATATTCCGCAGCTGGTGGAATCTGCCGTAGGAAATGATCGAATATCTTCGTTAGATGGATACAAGGGCTATAATCAAATCCCGCTTGAAGAAGAAGATCAAGAACATACTGCATTCTTTTCTCCCAGAGGATTATATTGCTACACAAAGATGCCTTTTGGGTTGCGAAATGCAGGAACAACTTACCAAAGAATGGTGGAAAAGGTGTTCGCAAAATGGATACATAAAACTTTAGAGGTATATGTGGATGATATGTTGGTAAAAATCAAAGAAGCTAAAAATCATGTGCATGATTTAAGGGAATTTTTTGATCAGATGCGGCTTTTTAATATCAAGGTAAATCTTGAGAAATGTACTTTCAGAGTATCATATGGGAAATTCTTGGGGTATATTGTATCAAAGGAAGGAATACAAGTTGATCCTGAAAAGGTGCAAGCAGTTCGAGATATGCCAACTCCAGCAACAATAAAAGATGTGCAAAAATTGAATGGACTTTTAGCCTCATTAGGCAAGATTCATTTCATGGTCATCGATAAATGCAAGCATTTCTTCAACATACTAAAGAAGGGAACAAAATTTAAATGGACAGATGAATGTGAGAAAGCTTTTCAAGGAATTAAGGAATATTTGATGAATATATCCATTTTACAGAAGGCTGAACCAGGAGAAGAATTGTTGATGTACCTTGTGACAACTCAACATGCTTTAAGCGCAGTACTTTTGAGAAATGACGCAGGAGTTGAAAAACCAATTTACTACATCAGCAAAACATTCAATGTTGCGGAGAAAAACTATTCAAAGATTGAAAAACTAATTTTGGCGTTAGTTTATGCGGCATCTAAACTTCGCATATATTTCCAAGCACATAAAATCAAAGTACTAACAAAAGTACCAATTGAGTCAGTAATGAAAAATTCAAAAAGATCAGGCAGAGTTGAAAGATGGAACGCACAAGTGGGGAATTTTGAGATCCAATACGCAATTTTATCCTTGCCAAAATCTCAAATTGTCGCAGATTTTCTCGCAGAAATTTCCTTTGGAGGATGATGAAGTCAGAGAAGACATGATGGATATAGAAGAAGAATACGGGGATCCAAGAGATCTTTTAACAGAACCAAATAGGTGGGAGATATTAGTAGATGGATCATCCAACGGAGAAGGAAATGGAGTGGGAGTCGTTTTTATTTTACCAGAAGGTGCAAAAATGGCATTTGCATTCCGATTAGAATTTGAATCTACAAATAATGAAACAGAATATGAGGATGTAGTGCATGCTCTAAGATTTGCAATAGAAATGAAGGTAGAGAATGCAAGAATTACCTGTGATTCGCAATTGATTATTCGCCAAATCGAAGGAGAATACGCAACTAATGATATAACTTTGAAAAAATATAAGAAACTTGTTGAAGAATTATCTCATAAAAATTCCAAAACTCAAGTGGAGGCATATTTCAAGAAGAGATAATAGGCTCGCAGATGCTTTTGCGTTTATATCAAGTATGATGGTAGACCCAACTGCGAGAAATATAAAAATACAAACACTCATAGCACCTTCAATTAATAAAGAAGAGGAAGAGGAAGCCGAGGCAATGGTAGTAGAAAATAATGGCGAAGAATCAAGTCGAATTATCGCAGATTGTCATGCGGAAATTCACACATATCTAGCAAGGGGAGAGGTACCAAGAAACAAATTAGAAGCACACAGATTAAAAAGTAGAGCAACAAATTATGAGTTAAGAGATGGGATATTATATCGAAAATCTTTAAATGGGCCTTCCCTCAGATATTTGACACAAGAGGAAGGAAAACAAATACTAAAAATGTTACATAGTGGGGATGCTGGTAATCACAGCGGCGGAAGATCTTTAGCATACAGAACTAAAATGCAAGGTTATTATTGGCCATATATGCATGAAGATTCAAAAAAATTATCAAGAAGTTGCGAGGAATGTTAGCGATTTGCAAAAAGAATACATGCACCCGGAGAAACATTAACATCCTCAAAAAATGTTTGTCCATTTGGAAAGTGGGGTTTAGATATTGTGGGACCATTTGTACCAGGAACATGGCAAAAGAGATATTTAATTGTCGCAACAGATTATTTCACAAAATGGGAAGAAGTTAAAGCAGTACAGCATATTCTTGATAAGGACATTTTCACATTTATATTTGAAAACATCATTTGCAGATTCGGAATTCCTGCGCAGTTGGTGTCAGATAATGGAAAACAATTTGAAGGACAAAATATAGAGATGTTACTTAATGCATTCAAGATAAAGTGCGGAAAATCGACTCCTTTATACCCACAAACTAATGGTCAAGCTGAAGCAACTAACAAAACAATCGCAGATATCCTCAAAAAGAAGTTAGAAGGGAATCATAGAACATGGTGTCAACAAGTTCATAATGCAGTTTGGGCTTATAATACAACACGAAGAGAAGCAACTGGGGTATCACCTTTTTGTTTAACATATGGAGTTGAGGTGGTATTACCAATAGAAGTTGCTATTCCTACAACAAAAAGAGAAGCTTGGGAAAAGAATCTTAGTGCTAGTATGATTCTAGACAAACTTGATGAGGTAGAAGAGAGGAGAGAAAAAGCATTACAACATATGGAGAACTACCATCGCAGATTAGCTTGAGAATATAATAAGTGAGTAAAGAAGCGTGAATTCCAAGTTGGAGATTTAGTTCTGCGAGAAACCCCAGAATATAAGCGAGAAAATGGAGGAAAACTAGCGAAAAAATGGGACGGGCCATATATTATCAAAGAGATAATTGGAACTGGAGCATATAAGTTAATGGATCCAGAAGGAAGAGACATGGGTCAAATACTTGGCAGACCATGGAATAGACAATATCTAAGAAAATATTATCAATAAAGGTTTGAAAGACTAAGATGATCGGATTATACGCAAGCAATTGCGAGAGAATAAAAGAGATGATTCGCAAGAACAAAATTGGCAAAATACAAAGAAATTTTTCGCAATAATTTGCGAGATAATTAAGAATTTTAAATGCAAATGCATAAGATGGGCGCAAATCGCCTAAAAACATATAAGAATGGGACGATCCTTTGTGGCGTACACCTTAGTTCGCGGATTCTATTTCGTAAGAGGCAATGTCCTTAAAGTACATCATAACGGGGGTATCTCTTTGCATGACTATGGGAAAGGCTATACTGCTGCTGGAACCTAGTCATGGAGATTTGGGATTATAGAAAATCCATCCGGGAGAGATAACTTGGATTCCCAACTATATAAGGTTATACCCTGGTTGGGCGCCCGAGAGTTTCTCCTAAGGAATGCAAAGTATGATCAAGGCGCCGAGGTACATGGTTGAGCTGTGGGTTCCCGGGATGGATGAACCTACCCTGGCCATCCATGGAAAGTCTTGACTTACGATGTGTTCGGCCCGAAGAAAACCCCACTAGGGTGTAGTCTCGTAACTATAAGCCATATAGGCATAAAGGATAAGAGGCTACGAAAACAACCAGTTGTTTCTAGAACCGGATGGGAGGAGCTAGTCTTGTATGGCGAAGTACGTCTCCTTGAAGGGGCAACCGGGGGAGAGATAAGGGAGATACCCTCCATTAGGGAGTTGTGTATCAAAAAAGACGGCAATGTCATGGGACTTTATATTCGCAAGAATATTTAGGCCCGTCATATTGTCGCGTGACAAAGAAAGCAATGTCATGGGACTTTATATTCGCAAGAATATTTAGACCCGTCATATTGCCGCACGACAGGCCAAAAATCCTAAAGAAAAGTGTTAAGATGAGATCAATGGGTTTTTGTGATAAGATCAAAAAGATGAGATAAATGAAATCAATGATAAGAGGATATAATTCGCAAAAACGTCCTGCGATTTCATCGCAAAAGACGCCAATATCGTAAGTCTTAAAAAGCAAAGAGAGATTAATCTCATAAGATGGCTTAGACTTATCGTCTTGTCGCAGAGATCAAAATAAATGATAAGACAAGATCAATGGATTATTACATGAAAAAGTAAGAATGTCATGCGATCTTGTCGCATAAAAGTGGCATAATAAGACCTTTAACTAGGAAGGCGAAATAAGACCACAAGAGAGATTATATCTGTGAAGCATATAAAAAAAAATTCGCAACATTATTCGCGATAATTCATTTAGCATATTGCAGATTAATAACAAGAGGCAAGCATATGGGATATCTTACAATGGTAATATATTACATAATTCACAAGGAAGATTATGAGGGGAAAATATGGGGATTATAAAACAATATTTCATTATCTTCCTTGAGAAGAATCAAGATAGTAAAAAGAAGATAATCAAGTTACAAGAATTTGTGAAGATTAGATTCAGATTAATAAAAATATATAATCAGAAGAAGATGATGGAGTTACAGAAACTGCAATGTTTCGCAAAAGAAGCAGGAAAAAGAAAGATTCAGAAATTACAATCATTCGCAGGACAAGGAAAAGAACAAGATATTTCTCAGAAATATCTTGAATAAAAAAAAAAATCTTATTTATCATTCTTGTTCGCTACTATTATCTTCACCAACAACATCTTTTTCAGTTTGGGATTCTCCATCACCAGCGATTGTTTTTTGAGGAGGATTCTGTTCTTCTGTTTCTTTATGAGGATTTTCTTCTTCTTCTCCATCATTAGCGATGGCCTTTTGATAAGGATTTTGTTCTTCTGCTTCATCGAGAGGTTTTTCTTCTTCTTCTATTTGTTTAGGTGGGTTTTGTTCATCCTCAGAAAAACCTTCTTCATTACTTGAATAATTTAGATCTTCATCTATGAGATGAGGAACTTCGTTATTATCTATCTCCAAGGGTTTGACCTTCATAGGAGGTAAAGAATGAGAGAATAGAACATTGTTTACGAGAACCTCAGCGCCTAAATGAGCCTTACGGAGGCAATTCTTTTCCCGATTTATGATCTCTATATCTTTTAAGTATTCAAGATAGTCAAATCTTCTTAATGCTCTGTTGCGAGAGTTAGAAAGCGCGGTATTCTTTTTGCTAAGTTTGGCCAACCTCATAGACATATCAGAGATTGAAGTTTGAAGATGCTTCTCAGATTCTGCAGAAGAAAAATTGCATATTAGATGGAATTCTCGCAAGAAATAAGATGGGAAAATACAATGAAACAATTAATAGACGAGGCAGTCAAAATGACTACCTTCCTTTTGCGAGGATAAAGTTTGAATTATGTTAAGGAAGCAACTCTTCCATTGATTCATGGTATCATCGAAAGTATCACCAACTTTACCTTTCAAACGAGATTTTATACTTTTCTCTTTAGAAAGAAGATAAGCATTTTTTTCTTTTAAGGAGGAATGATTTATTCAAAGAGAGCATAGTCATCTTTGAGATCGTTGACTTTTACGCTTAGAGCTAATCTACCTTTTATAAGTTTCTCTTGTTCAAATGACAGATGATTCGGTTATCTTTTTAAGATCATCTTTCAATACACGAAGAGATTGCTTTTGGTTGTCACACAACTTTTGAAGATTACTCAATTGCTGCGAATAAACCATTGTTTTACTCACAAAGCTACGTTTCTCTTGAGATAGAGTTTTGTTTTCATCTAATAAAGATTCCACCTTCAAATTAGTCTGATTTAGCGAATATAAAAGTTGAGTGGCTTCATTACTTAGGCGATCTCGTTCACAAATTAGCTGATTATTCTCATTCTTAAGATTATTTATCTCGTCAATTGAATATGTGTGAACAGTATTCAATCTATCAAATTGATTCTTCCAAGACTCTTTCCCAATGCGGGCCTCATCATCGATTGTTTCCCATTCAAGTATCTTCATTAATTGGTTATGGTTTGAAGCTAAATATGTGTCAACAAATAAATAAAGAAAAATTGAGTACATAGAAAACAAAGAATTATTGAGGCAAAAACAGAGGAAAGAAAGTTATACCTTTCAGATCATCATTTCTGCTGCGAAGATTTTCGCAGTCCAATTCAGAATTTCGAAGCTTATGATCGAGAAGTTCACATTCTAAAGTTTTTGCTTGAAGATTCTTCTTCAAGGTTTCAATTTCACTTTCTAAAGAAGTTAGCTTAGATGAAGAACCGCAGGATCCGAGATGCTTGCTTAGAATCATATAAATATCATGTCTCGCAGGATATGTAGAATATTTCATAGCATCGTTCAAAACTTCAGATAATATTTGAAAAGCATCTTCAACCCATGTTGCTATTTCTTGGGAAGAAGGAAGAGAAGTAGAGAAAGAGGTTTTGCTCTTTTAGATGAAGTGGATATTAGTCGCAGTTACAGTCTCATTCACCGCAACATCATTCATCATAACTTCATTCACCATAACTTCATTCACCATGGCTTCATTCACCGCATCTCCCTTAACCGCAATTTCATTTACCATAGTTTCATTCACCACAGTTTCATTAATCACAAGTTTATTTGCTACTGATTCATTCACCTTAGTTCCAGCCATCAAAGATTCGTCCATCGCAACTTTTAAAATATTGATGGAAATATTAGCATCAATAACTTCAATTGGAATTTATGAAGAAGTAGTATTGGTGTTAACATTGAAATTTACGCGAGGAGAAGGAGAAGATTTATCTTGCGGCGGAACAGGGTCTGCAGGAAAAAAATCAAGAATATCCACTCCATCTGAAAGAGCTTTAACTTGACGAGAACGCTTAAGAGGTCTAGAAATATTTTCTTCACCCTGCGAATAATAATGTAGATAAGAAACATAGGCAATAATATTGTTATTTCAAAGAAATAGGTGTTTCTTACTACCTTATCATTCTCAGATCTTTTCGCCATTCCAACACGCTTTTTCTGAGGACCCTTAGGGTTAGGGTTTTTGACAGTAATCTTAGTCTGAGAAGTAGTGTTACTGAAAAGGATAATATCAAATATGGGGATTATAAAGAAAATCAGGCGATAGAGATGATGAAACATGAACAAAATAAGGTTCAATATAAGAACATACCTTTGAGTCTCCATTAGAGCAGCAGCAAGAAGGATATTAGGAAATAAAAAGTTGCAGACGAAAAGGAAAGAAATTGAAGAAAAGAGAGAAGGTGAAAGAAAACCTTTCCTCGAGTGGGACATATATTTATAGATAAAGGATGGGTAACCGGGTTAATCGGTAAAAAAGTAAGGATTGACACGTGCCAACGGTAAAGCGTGAAACATGGAACTTTGTCGGGTAAAAAATAAGGAGTTGCGGCAAATCAAGAAACTTAAATTCTCATGATTTTTATCTTCTTCGCAGAAAAGATATGAGAAGAGGCAAGATGTATGATCAGAATATTGTCACAACAATATTCTTGCGAAATAAACAACAGTTCTGCGATACATCAATAATATTCTGCGACACATCTCAAAGTGACTTAAGGAATGACATATTAGATGAAAACGACAGAAACATGAGAAAAGTGTGACGTTTCTGCGATGGATCAATAAAACCTGCGAATGATTAAGGCGGTGCTAACTGCGATTTATCGCAAGAACTCAGATCCGAAACTAAAGGAGATCATAGCTGTAAATGAGTCATCATGAGTCAGAATCCACTATGTAAATGCCTATATAAAGGAAATGAATAGTTCCATAGAGGGGATGAATTTTTGAGTGCTAAGAAAGTTTTTAGGAGAGAGAAAATCTTATTAAGTGAATTGTATTCTTGATTACTGTAATTCTTTTAAGATCATATCAATAAAAAAGGTTCTTAATCTTCAAATTGTGTCATAAATTCTTGAGTTGGGTGTAGTGTGGGAATTCCTGCAACTACACTTATAGATTTCTCAGAGATTGAGACGGTTGTTCATGGTGGATAAGGCATGCATAAAGGTTATAGGCTATTACCCAACACTATAAAGTGCCCAGTGACTTGTATGGTGAGTTGTCGATACCTCTTTCATCATGACTTCTTCTTATACACATAATTAGGATCTTAAAACCACCTTTGTTATTCCGTTGCATAATTTTACTCCATCAAGTATTGACGGTCTTCAGTTTTCCACTTCTGGGCGAACAATTTCTAACTTGAGTGATGAAAAAGAAGCTGTAAGTATTTCTTCCAATATTAATTATGGCGCCACATGAATGAAATTCTAATTGTTGGGGATATTTCCAGGAGTATGATTACATGGACATGGAAAATACCGGTGACACTCGTTCGAAGGATGGCAATGAAGAAAACTCCCAGAGTTCAAAACCGAATGAAGGTGACAGAGTTGTCGATGTTGATGCAAGCCATTCTGGTTCCTTGAACTCATCGGAGACCACCCATGTAAGTATTTCTCTTGTATTTCATCCATATAAATATAAACTTGCTGGTCTATGAATGAATGAATGACAAAATATGTGAATATATGACAAGTTTTGCCGAAAATACGTCACCAGAAAATTCAGTACTTAGTATTTTAGGAAAAACATCGTAGAATTCTCGTCTGATGTCATATTTTCATGATCCTCATATGAATATTCAAGCCCAGAAAATTTTCAAGATTTAGAAAAGAAGATTTTTAAGTTTTGAGCACGTTCAGGGCCTGAAAAGGGCGAAATAGTGAACTTCCATGAGACTTTCAGAACTTTTTTTCAGATGTTGTGTAGTTCCGAGTTTCAACCACATATTTTTGCACGTTCATCCGATTGCTATGAATTTTTTACATGTTGTAGGTAACACCTATACGAAGAGAATGTTATATAATTCAACCCTTGATTCTTCACCAATTTCTCCCAGTTCATCATGTTGTACAGGGCACTGTAAAATCTTCTCAGGCGGGCTTGTTGTAAAACGTGATTTTGTGACTTTCACGTTATTTGCTAACATCTAGCATGTATAATGAAAGACTTTGATGATGTTAGACCACTTGTATGCCGTAGTTCATGATTTATTTTGGTTTCATGCTTTGATGATCCTAATCTCATGTAATCTTCGTATTAGGTGCAAAATACCGAAGTTGAGAATGAAGGAACCCAAAATGATGAAACGAGCGAACCTGAGGCTATTGATAAGGAGGAAACTATCTCTTCTCTTCAATGCCGTGAAAGTGTTGTTGATAAAGTCATGGGGACCCATATTGTTGATGTTTCAGTAATAGAAGAATCCAGGACACCAGCAGAAAATACTGAAGAAACTATTACCTTGATTGTAGAAGCTGCTCCAATAGTTGAAAACCGTATAATCACGTATGAATACCCAAGTGTAGGAGTTTATTTTGATCCTCCATTCAATGCCTCACTTCTGTATCATGAGTTGGTTGGTGGATTTAGTGTTCCCATTGGATATGTGGGGTTGTACAAGAAAATATGGGAGAAATTTGGCCATATAATTGTCGACAGGAATCCTGGGCGTGCTTATGCTTTAACAATGTAGGGAAGTGTTCTCTTGCGTGTTGAAAGCGACATATGCACTAGATCCAGAAATGCTGTAACCCCAGATGTACTCTTTGATTGGGAGTTCAACTTGGAGAATTCTGAGAGACTTGGCTTCAATGTGAAGTGGCTTCGTAAGAATATGAATGCTATTAAGGATTCATGTGAAAATGACATACACTTTCCCAATGATGCTGTGATGGAGAGGGAAGACACGATTGCCAGGCTAACTGAAGAGCTGAACAAGGAGAAGGCGGCTTTACAGGATTTGAAGGATGCAGAGGCGCAAAAATCTTTCTTCGCTGATTTTCTTTGATTTATTTTCCATAATATCTTGAACTTATGAATTTCTGAGAGATGTGAGGTTTTATTTGGGTTTTGATATCATGGTTTTGGATTGGTAGATGGTTAAGGATTTTCTTTTGGACTTGATAGAGATTTTCTTTTAAGAAATATGAACTGAATTTTTGATAAATTGATGAATTCAAATACTGATTGCAAGTATTGCAAATGTTTTGGAGGAATTGAAATACAATGAAAGAAAATCCTAAAATTCCAAATACAGACGTCATTAATGCTTAAACGCCCAGTACCTCAAATGCCCAATAATCTCAGACAAACGCCTTAATCCAATTCTCGTGAATTACTGGTAAGGTTCGTCCATCCGTGTTGATCAGTTTGAAGTATCCTCCGGTGATGGACTTAGCGATCATAAATGGTCCTTCCCAATTAGAGCTCCTTGCGGAATGGAGATCCCGTTTAGTTGCTTTGAGAACCAAATCCCCTTCCTTGAACTTGTTTGGCTTTATGGTCCGTGCCTTGAATATTTTGTGCTGACTCCATGGTTGGGGCACATATGGACACTGGTGTAGAGGAGGATATCTAGCATACTGTCTGTCGTGTTGTAGGATATGAATCTCGCAACAACAACGCTCTTGCGAAAACTTCTACCACACATGGAAAATGTCGCAAATTAATTACAGAAGTGATGTAATATACAACGACAGCATAAAACACGAGAAATATGTGAAGATTTTGTGGTTTTTATAGAGAAATCTCGCGAGAATGTAGCGGGAGCTCGAGAGAATGTAGCAAGAGAGAGAGAGCCTGCGAAATTATGGAGAGAGCTAGAGAGAATATAGTAAGGGATCCTAAAATAGGGGGAATATGAGTTGTATATGAGCTGTCATCCACTATGTAAACACATATACAAAGAGAAGAGTAGGAGAGAGAAGGGGGGGGACACAATTTTGAAAGAGAGAGAGGTATTTTACAGGGAGATATTTTTAGAGAGAGACGTATTTTTCTTTATCACCTTCTTCCCCAAAAACTACATCTAGAACTTTACCCATTAATGGAGGTTATCAATGTAATCAATTGTAAATTTAAACAATTATAGTGAAGAATCATGGATGTAGATCAAATTGATCGAACCATGTAAAAATATTTGTGTCCATTTATAATTTTAACACTTTTATTACCATTTTTATATTTAGATCTAGAAAATGTTATCAAGATATGATAAGGGTGTGTTGTGGTATTTCATGCAACTAAACGTATTTTTCCTGGTCTTCAGCAATAAATTTCTTGACGGGATGATCAACATGGATACACGCTGAACCCATCCATTGGGTGTAATATTTTCTAGGTAAAGTTACCCATTCATAACTCTTGGAAATTGCTAAATTTTTCATGGGGAGAAGTCCCTGGACCAAAGTAGCATATTTGAACATCGGTAATATTGGAGTATGAAGAGGAATAAGACTTTCCTAAGCTCGAAACCTTTCGACAAAGGCATGTGGACTCTCTCCAGGTTCTTGTGCAAGTCTCATCAAGGTTTTAACTTCCTTTAGATGTTCAAATGGTGGGGCGTTATCCTCCTTTTCTTCTGACTCAGAGTCTTTGTCAGTAGTGGAGTGTGCTGAAGACATGAAGGTCAGTCTTCCATTATGGATCCAAGTCCTTCCAAGGATCATGTCATATCCAGGGTCTTCTCGGATTATGTAAAACTTGGTCTCCGTGAAAACCGAACTTTCTGTAACTTTGAGATTGATGAAGCCATATGCATTCCTATAAATTCCTTCATGATCTCTGATTGTTGTGGGAGCGTGAGTAGCCTCTTGTCGGGTAATGTTGGTAGCCCTAAGGGTCTTCAAAGGAATTATGTTGAAAGCAGTACAAATATCAACAAATGCCCTTTTAAATACGTTTCCTTTGATGTGCACTGTGGTGAGCAGTCCCCAGTCATATATTTCTTTGTCAGTAGCTGAAGGCTCAGGAGGTACATCTGAAATCAGTAGGCGTTTCCCAGAAACTATGTGATTCAAATCCGTAAACATATCCCCCCTTTGCGCTTTCGATAGATATAGCAATTCGCAGACATGCTCTATTAATGACTGAACTACTTCCTTGATTGGTTCTTCGGAAATAGAGAAAGTCCTGACAGGAAGGGGATCTCTATACACTCCTTTGGCTCCAAGATTAAGTTCTCCTGACTCGACCTTTTCTTTAAATATGCGCTTCAAAGTTTTGCAATCACTTGTAGGATGGCTGACAAACCTATGGAAGCGACAGTACCGAGGATTTTCCATGTCCTCTTTAGTTGGTTCCTTCCTGACATATGGAAATTTGATTACACCGTCTTGAATCCATGCTTCCAGAAATTCGATGACTTCTTCAATGGAGCAGGGAAAGTCAAGTTCTTCTGGATCCTCTGTATGCTGAGGAGAAGTTTGAACATTATCCTTCTTTTGTTCCTTTGAAGGGGTGGAAGAAGTATACTTGCGCTATGGCTCAGATTTTCGTTTGCTCCCTTCCGTGACAACATTTGTGGAAAGCTGCAGATTGTACTGCTTGTTGACCAGACGTCTGCTTCTTCGGGAGTCTCGTTCTTCTTCAGTCTTTGTGGACTTTTCTCTTTCTAACAGAGCGGGTGCAGTGGTTGCCGACCTCTTTGCTGCTTTGTGGAGCTTTGAGAAAGTCTGGAATCAGAGATTCTCCAGTAGAGCTCTATAGACCGGGAGCATGCCGTTGATGCATAAGTCCAACAGCTGCTGTTCTGTGACGTTCGGATTATGACAGTCCAAGGCTTGGACTCTGAATATTTTCACAAAGTCATTGGGATTTTCACCGGCCCTCTGAAACATCCTTCCAAGGTCAGAGAGAGTGACTTGTTCTGACATAAATAAGTACTTCCTATAGAAGGCGTTAATCATTTCCTCCCAATTGTTGATGGTTCCAGGTGCAATATTATTGTACCAGGTGTATGCCCTGCCTTTTAAATATTTTTAAAATTCCTTGAGGCGAACAACGTGGTTATGTTCATGCTCTCCCAAGGCTTCAAGGAAACGAGAGACGTGTTCCCGAGCATTGCCGGTTCCATCATATAGAGTGAAAGTTGGGGAGACATAACCTTTTGGAAGTGGAATCTTCTACATAGCAGCAGGATAAGGAGGTTGGTGATGATGGACATGTGATGTCTTATCTTTTCCATGATTCTCCAGAAGGCGCTCCAAGTCTTCCCGAGTGATGAAATTCGATGATTCTTTCGTTGACGAATTGCCTGCAGCTTTTTAGTTTCATCGTCATCTACTGTGTGAATTGGAATTACCTCAGTATCAGCAGCGTATGAGGACTTCTCATTTTCTTTCCCTTTCTCTTGAGTTTTCTCGGACAATTTATCAGTAAGAGTCTTCAGATGATCAAATAGCTTCTGTTGTGCTGCGGCCATATCCATCTGATTCCTTGCGAGTTTTCTTGTGATTAATATAATTGATTTAAGTATCCATAAGTTTACTTGTGTTGAGCATATTTAGTCAAATTAATCTTGGTTCTCATTGGTTAATATGATTGAATATTTCTATATGGATTCCAAATTCATACTTGTATGTGATTTGTTGAGTCTAAAGAAATCCTTCTTTTCTTTTTGAAATTATTAAGGTCGCTCTTGTTGTTCCCTTGGGAATGACATTTTATGGGGGAGAGTTCTTTTGAACTTGTGCTTAATTTCCAAATCTTTGTGGGGAGTGCGGCTGTGGAATATTATAGGGGTTATCTTGTATCTTTATGAACTCCTTGATGAATGCATTTAGCTTCGACTTTATGATTGCATCTAAACAAGATAATATACATTTACCTTTGGTCATGAAATGTCTCTTATGGAAATTTCATTAGGATCCCGTTCTTGTACCTTTGCCAATTTTATTGACAAAAAAGGGGGAGAATTAATATGTAGTTCACACTACAAATACATATGGTTTCCATGTGAGATGGAGTATTGACTAAGGGGGGGTGAAGTATCACCATTGTATTGTTGTTAAAGTTGCGTTGTAATTGGACTTTGACGCTGTGTAATGATATTATGACACTGTATAACAATAATTGAGAACCATTGCTTTTCTCATTGTTATAGCTACAGATTTTCAACAACGATGGTGCTAAACTTACAACCTTTGGGATCATTGGATTACTTGGAAGTGACAAAGATTTCGAGGATTGTTGAAGATTAGACGACATGTGGAATAGGAGCTACAAAGTTTATTTATATATTTTGTATTCTCTATGTATTAATAGTTTTTCCACTAAAATTGACAAAGGGGGAGATTGTTAGAGAAATGCTCGGTCGAATTCACATGCGTTGCTATCTCAAGCATGTTTTTCAATATTAGTGATCAAAACTATAAAGTCTTTGATTTCTAGTCAACTATATCTAAGGTCTCGGACTAGGATAGAAAGTGTAGTTGACCTCAAGAACTCCATGGAGATCATCATACAAGATGAAGGACTACTCAAGGAACCAGTGTATCTTTGTAGATGGGGAAAAACGATTTGCTGGTTTTTAAGGAATTTAGGAGACGACCGTACGGAGGAGACTCCTTGAACCGAGCGAAATGTTCAACCTCACACAGATGCACTGCAAGAAGGGAGTGTTTTGAATTCGAGAGATCAATCTGTAGTACTCCATCCTAAACCAAGACAATGGCCGTTCCAGAGTAAATACGGTCACAAGATAGGATAGGTTGATATGTAGGAGAGAAGCTGAGAAATGTGTGGAATCAATGGTAATCAAAGATTGTAGGTGTGTTGTGAATTCTGAATATGATAAGTTCTGAGTGATTGAAATTGCTCAGTTGAGAGTAATTGCTCAATTGATGAGTTGATGATCCCGTGATGTCAATGAGACGTGAGATTCTCGTCGTTGTTGACATTGTTGTTTCAATCATGATTCATAGACTTATTTATATTACTGTAATTGTAAACACCATGATCCCATGAAGTGTGACAGTTGATAGAATCAAAGAGTGGAGAGATGGAAATAGTGTTTGAAACCAGTTGCTCATTGTGCGAAGACTTAGTTGATTTTCCACCCACTACTTTGTTAACTCCTTCAACTGATTGCACGATTTTCTCACATTCCATCGTGTGTTTGAACATATGTGCCGTAGACCTCCAGACCAAAACCCTAGTTGATATCCCCCCAAGTGACACGATTGACGTCTCGTGGTTAGTTTAGTCAGTTGCTGACTTCGTGATATCATGGGACGATGAGTCCATGTATTTACTGAGTTGAACATTATTTTGTAAAAATGTCCTGACACTCATGGATTGAACATGGGCATGATCCTCACGTTGATAGTTGAGCAAGTATTGCTCATTCGATGATTTGCTGAATATTGATAGTTGCACCAATATTCTCTAATTTGAGAAAGTATTGCTTATCTTAGCAAGTGTTGCTCATCTTATGAATTATTGGCAGCGTGACCAAAATAAAATATTAATTAAAATTCTGGTAGTTGAACCGAGTATAATTAATAAGAATATTGATCATGAGATTTTAATAAATTTATTAGTGTTTGAATCTGGAATTATAATCCTTGGACTCAAAAACCCTAATTTGATCAATTGATGACCACTTCATGGTTTGTTAGGAATTGAACCATGGAAAGAATGAAGGATTGGTTTCATGAGACCTTGGGTCAATCATGTAACACCCATATTCTCACGTGAGAAAACACCAAGACCTCTTGAAGAGTTGGTGACTTGTTGATGAAAGAATGATTAAATGCGGGTTTAATCATTTATTCGAATTACTGCTGGGTTCAGTATTAGGTGATAAAACCTAATTAATTATGAAGAAGTGGAGGATCGACCAAGGGGTCATGAAACTGGCCTTGGGTGGTCATGGGATCAAGTGTTGATCGTTCCATGAAGTTCCAAGTCGTTTGGAAGAGTTTTGGACCTAATACGTGCAATTGCGCAAATTAGGTCAAATTGTGAACATATGTAAGACCGGCTCATTGAGAGCCAAATAGGCAACCTTGTTCAGTCAAGGTAACATGCTCATGTACCCATAGTGTTTGTATCTCAGTTCTGAGAATTTTGATATTTTTATATGTGCGTTTGAGCAATCATTTTAGAAAATATGAAGAAACCAGGTTTTTTTTTATAAAACCGTCAAAACTTCATGAGATGAAGGAAAAATAATGAAAAAGTGAAATAATTATGAAGTGTGGGACCATCCATGGCCAAGGCATGTCCGTCAGGCCAAGGGGCCAATCCTACATGTTTTTTCCAAAATTTTCATAATATTTCATGATTTTAGGGAAATATGATAAAATCAAGGAGTTTTGCTAAAATTAAAGAGTTTTGTTCAAATCAAGGAGTTTCCATGACATTAAGGAAACATAAAAAATAATAATAATAAAATAAAGGACGTGTGGGCGTGTGGGACCATCTTGGAGCATGGTTGGCCTGTCAGGGCCCGGTCCCGTGTATTTTTCCTAATTTTATGTATTATTTCACAATTTAAAGGAAATTTCATACTTTGAAGGAAATATCATGAAATCAAGGAATTTCATGGGATTATGAAAACATGGAAAATATAACAATAATAAAAAGAGACGTGTGGGGCCATCTAGGGTTTGGCCGATCGGCTATGGCCCGTGCACACGGTTTTCCTAATTTTATATTATTCTTCATGGGACCAAGGAAATATCATGAGATTAAGGAGTTTTCATGAAATTAGGGAAATAATAATTAAATAATGAGGAATCATGAGGTGTGGGGCCGGATGGGACCAAGGCATGGCCGGTTGGCCAATGGTCACGCCCCACAATATTCTTCCCTAATTTTATATTATTTCTTTGGTGTGAAAGAAACACCATGAAACTGAGGAGTTTCCTCAAAACGAAGGATATTTGTTCAAATGAAAGAATATTCATGAACTCAAGGAAAATAACAAAAAATATGATAAAAATATGAAACTAGCGTGGGATTGACCACGGCACGGTCGACCAGTCAGTGGGCCCATGCTCCCAGTGCCTTGGTCAATTTTTAATTATTTATTATTTTCTTTCCTATTTTGCATAGGTTCATCGTCTCGTCGTATTTTGAAATACTCGTTCGTGCGGTGATTGTTAGTGCATCGTCATTGAGTACACTTTCACCATTTAAATTGGGGATCACTCAGAGGTAGCTCAGACTCCCGTGCGTTGAATATTTATTACTAACCCATGGATTTCTGCTGGGAAGAACCATGGTTTGCAGTAATGAAATATCTGCGAAGATATTTGAATATTTTCGGAAATTCTGTGGATGAATCCAAGAATTTAGGAATAATTAACTTATGGCTCTATAATAGCAGAGCAAGCTATCTATGAGCATTAATTATTCCGATATGAGCTTGCTGGAGCTTCATATCCTTTATATAGTCAAGGTAAACTCGTTGTTTGTATCCCGAAGACGTTATCTCTTTATACTAGCAGAGCAAGCTGTCTAGGATCCGTCCATCCCGTGATACTATATAGAAATAATTACCGAAGTGTTCAGTATTCATGAGATATGTTGTTGTCTAGCCGTGAGACCACATATCTAAATGTACTCTGAGAGAAAGTATTCTCAATCAGAGGATTCGATGAGAGACCCGTGTCTCAGTACTCACGTCTGATTGATGGATCAGAAGTTCGAATAATTATGGGTTTATGATTTTAGCCTTTGTCAAAAATCCACCATCTACACTAGGATGCTTCCTAACATTCGGAAAGACCACGGTGAACACCTCATCATCTATATTCGGCATGTCTTTGGAGTTGTCAACACCTCCCGATTTGGCAGCAGGATTATCTCCAGGTGACATCTTAGCAGGATCATGTTGTTCATTTTCAAACAACTACAATGAGACGAAGTGGAAAAAGAGTCACTAATTGGTAGGGAGAAATCACGCAACATGGGTGTTGATGGTCAGAGCCAGTATATATATATATATATATAATCTCTCTTTCATGGTGTTAAAGTATTTCTCGGTCGAACTCACATGCGTTCCTATCTCAAGCATGTTTGTCAATATTAGTGATCCAAACTATAAAGTCTTTGATTTCTAGTATACTATAGCTAAGGTCTCGGACTAGGATAGAAAGTGAAGTTGAGCTCAAGAACTCCATGGCGATCATCATACAAGACGAAGGACTACTCAAGGAACCAGTGGATCTTCATCGACTAAAAGGTATGTGGAGACTTGAACTTATCTATCACTCGAAAGTCTATATATTCTATCTCCTATCTTGAGACAAAAGTCATATTACTATATATACTAAGAATATACACATATGTTATTTTGAGCTGAGTATATCTCGCTTATCTATTTCTCGAAATATGTGTTGGTAAAGCTTTTGCTTTATCCAAGTTCATCTTTACCTAGTGATGAAAGTCATGTTATCTTTCAATCATTTTGGAAATTGCTCTGACGAAAAATAGTTTGTGAATAACAACTATATAACACCCTCTGAGAATGTTTCAATGATTGAAATGAGAGTTTAGACAATATAACCATTGGAGGATATAAGCATTGTTGTGGTAACACATATATGTATAAGTACTTAATGCTTGAACCGGAGTTTGTGAACTTTGTTGATCAAGTAAAACCGGAGAAGTGCGTTAGCTTCAGTCCGCGAACTGGCAGAAGTTCTCGACCGAGAATTTCTGATGGAGTTTTTGAACTCCATCCGGGAACTTAAGTCCGCGAACTTGAGTAGGTTATGTCTAAAAACGATGTTTGTGAACTTATCATAATAAACTAAGGAATGCTATTGTAAACCATGGATTTATAGTTCATGAATCGATTCGAGTGAATTACATCATTTTTGGTTCAATTATCTCTTGTGTAGTACATAAACATCTAAGCAATTGAAAAACTGTCTAACTAGTTCATTTGATTTATTTGGACTAGTTATAGTGAAGAAGAATATGGTTGATATGAAAGTTATTATTTGGCTAACCATTTGGTTAACTAGTGTTGAACCAACTAATGTACAAGTTTGGGTACGGTTTTCAAAAGCCAAAAAACGTGTAATATATGTGTGTATAATAATCAATATTTTAGATCTAACGATTGATAAATATTAGCTTGTATCTAATCAGGTTTTCATCTAACGGTGAATATTGAATGCTTTGTTACTAAGCTAACATTGATTGCAAACCCTGATTTGAAATACTATATAAGGGAGAACTCTAGCAACTGGGAAACCTAATCCCCACACATTCTGTGTGATACTAGTTTGCTAAGCTAGAGTCGATTCTCCTTTAACCTTTGGTTTTCTTCTTCTAAAACCAGGTTAACGACTTAAAGACTTCAATGGGATTGTGTAGACAGGCTGATACTACTTTTATCGTAGTTGTGTGATCTGATCTTGCATCTTCTATCGTACGAGTATAATTGTAATAATTGACTTGATATTTCTATCTCCGATAGGCAAGATATAAAAGTAGTCACAAACACTTTGTCTTATCGTTTGTGATTCCTCAATAATATTCTTCGCTGTGTCGATTAATTTTATTGTGAGGTGATTGATAAGCTGAGCTGTTCTTCGGGAATATAAGTCTAGTTTTATCAATTGGTTCCTGTTCACCATGATTTATCAAAAGACGAAATAAAACTCATAGGTTTATTCATGGGAGACGAATTTATCTATCCTTGTAAACTTTTCTGTGTGAGATAGATTTGTTTATTAAAATATTCGACTTTGGGTCGTAGCAACTCTTGGTTTTGGGTGAGATCAGCTAAGGGAATCAAGTGCGCAGTATGCTACTGGGATCAGAGGCGAATGAACATAACTGTACCTTTGATCAGTGTGAGATTAGTTTGGGTTCAACTACAGTCCAGACCGAAGTTAGCTTGGAGTAGGCTAGTGTCTGTAGCGACTTCATACATTGTATGTTTAATCTAGACTAGGTCCCGGGGGTTTTGTGCATTGGCGGTTTCCTCGTTAACAAAATTTTGGTGTCTGTGTTATTTATTTTCCGCAATTATATTTTGTTATACAATTGAAATAATACAGGTTGTGCGTTGTTCAATCAATTAGAATATCCTCCCTTATTGGTTGTTGATTTAAATTGAATGACACTTGGAAATTGGTCTTTGGTACCATCCAAGTTATCTCTCTTTGATTAAGACTTGCAGATTGTATTTTCTTGAGTAAATCAAATTGAGAGATTGAGATAATAACTCCTTGAGATATTTTCTATTGGTTGAGTCAAGTTGATTCTCTAGAAGTAACTTGGAGTTGTCCATACAGATTGCTAATCGAAATATTGGGTGTGGTTTTTAGACCCACGCTTTTTCAATTGGTATCAGAGCAGGAAAACACGTTCAAGACCTTACAAGTCTGTGTTTTTAGCGATCTGACTCTATGGACAGAGGTGCTATCTCAATTAACGTACCACCAGTCTTCGATGGCTCTAATTACATATGGTGGAAAATTTCTATGCGATCTTTTCTTCAAGAACGTGATTTCCAATCATGGGTATATGTTGTTAATGTCTATGATGCTCCCGTTGAGGCAGCTGTAGGTGTAAACGTACCTAAGAATATTGGTAAATATACTCTTGCCGAGATTCTTGTTGTAAAGAAAAACTCCGAATGTTTGAATTCCATCAAACATGCCATTACCCCAAATCTTCAGCACCATGTGTCAAATTGCACTAAGTCGCAAGAAGCTTGGGATATCTTAGCAACCGTATTCGAAGGTAATTCCAGTAAAGAGGAAGATAGACTTCAAAATCTTAATTCCGATTGGGAAAATATTCATATGGCAGATGAAGAAACATTTGAGGAGTTTAATCACAAAGTGTATGAAATTGTTAATGCATCTTTTGCATTGGGTAAGACTATTCCTGAAAAGGACATTGTGATGAAAATTCTCAGATCGCTGCCATCTAGATACGATTCTAAGAAGCATGCCATCGTTGAGGGAAATAACCTTGATACACTTTCCAGAAATTCTCTAGCCGGAAAGTTGAAAATTTTCGATCTTGAACTGGAACAAAGAGAGAAACGTCATTTGACTAGCAACCATGTTGCTGCATCTAACTGCAAGTCTCGACGTTCCAAATTAATTGAAAAAATGGATGAGAATTGCTTTAATTTAACTATGTCACTGTTTATACAACAGCTTAATAAATCTCTTAAACAGAGTAAAAGAAAGTCTAAAAAAAAAAAAAGACAGTCAATCAATCAATATAAAGGTTCAGAAAAACTATGTTAATAATTCCACCTTGGAAGTGAGTGAGTTAACTAAAGCATGTATGGTTACTCTTGACTTTTGTCCCGATGACGATATCTATGAGGGTTCACTCAATTTGTGTGCTGATAATCATGCATATCCTCCAAATAGTCCTAATTATTCCATGTTAAACAATCCTACTTCTTCAGAAGTCCTTCTACAGGATAAGGAAGTCGTATTTAAAAGGATTGAAAATCTGGAGAGTGAACTGCCTGTTTTGAAAAAGGAGATGACTTGCAATAATGATTTTCAAAACTTTTCGATTTTTTCGTTAAAAAGTTGTCAGGAAAACTCCCCTGATTCTATACCTTTCTTAAGTCACTCAGACAATAAGGATAGTATAGAGAATCACAAGAACGTATCTAACCTTGCAGATTCTACTTGTGATTATCAGGACCATATAAAAATTTGGAGCACTAAGAAACAGAAAAAACTCTCTTCTACAAAAGGTTGTTTGCAGAAGAAGGAGAAGAAATCTCATACAACACCCTCAACCCTTGTAAAAGATATTTCCAATAAAATGCATAGTTTTCGAAAATCAACAATCAAGGTGTTCAAATCTATGCTAAAGGGAAGAAAGGATGAAAGGGAAGAAAGGATGATGTTCATAACTCTTCCTTCTTAAAAACAAGACAGAAACAAAGTATAACTTCATCATCTCAAAAGAAGTTACACAATCCTGAAAGGATTTGAACATGTACAGTTTATAATACTGTATTGAGGATTTTTGTCTATCCCTCTTAGATAAAAAAATCATAATCTTCAAGAGGGTTGTGATGTTTCTGTTGCTGTTTTTAAGATTCTTTCTCTGAGGATAATCAAAATACTGTTAGGGTTTTGGTCAAAGAATATTTTGGATATTTATCTTCCCAGTTTCCTTTAAAATAAAGTTTTCCGATAAACATTTCATCTATCTCTTCTATCATGTCTTCTTCAAGTCTTTCAAGCAAAGAAAGTGATGTTTGGACTATTCTCTTTCCATCAAAGAAGATACGATTTGATTCTTCGGATAATTGTGTGAACCCTGATTTTCATGGTTCCTCTCTGGATGGGAACATCTCTGTTTCTCATTTTTAAAAGCTCTCCTTAACCATGAATCTAGTCTTGGAACAAGTTCGTGCCCTGAAAAGTGATTCGGAAACTTCTTCCAAGAGACTTGAAGAAAAGATAGAAAATCTAGAATCTAGAATTGACCTGATCGAAGATGAGCTTGAAGAATACATAGAATATGAGAAGAGTATGCAAAGTAAGTGAAATGATCTTTGAAAATCTTTTTTTCCTAGTAAATCTTCTATTTTTCTTGTTTTATTTAGAAGAATAACTAGTGTTTTGGAATAGCCATTATTGTGATTACACATAGCTATATCCAAAGTTTTCATCTTCTTGTTTTTAGATTTATTAATTTAAATTCTAAACTTGTTTGGAAGTTGATTTTTGCAGTATTAATCTTTATGGTTTTATATATTGCAATATTGTTATGGGATATGTATGTTTACGTCCGTGAACTTGATTGTCCCATATTTTGTCAAAAGTGAAGTCGTTCGTGAATTGATATGAAAATATTGATAAAATAATGAATATACTTTTGACAAAACACGAAATTTAAGCCTATATTGTCAATTATTGATGTAAGATGGGTTAAAATATTTTGTGATTCAAGGATTATGTCTATTGTGTGTCATTGTGCAAATAGTGATGGAAACATAGAATGAATCCTTGCTTATTCCATGGTATAAGGTCGATTCTTTGATCCATAATTATTGTGTAAATACTGTGTTGTTCCATGAAGTGTCTTATGTTGAGCACTAAAACAACAAAAGTTGATTACTTTGTGATTAACTTAGTTGTTGTTCCCTAAGGTACTTTATGTTAAACATGACTGAACTAAATTAATCATCTTGTGTGATTATTTAGTTAGGACTCCATAAGTTTTCTTATGTTTGATCATATCTTTGACTGGGTTGGTTATTCGTGATTAACTTAGTCATTGCTCCATAGGTTTCTTGTGTCGTGTGTGGCCAATTAGATTGATTACTTTTGTAATTAGTTTGGTTGAGTATGACAATTAGATTATTTGCGAGTTTTCTTGTGATGAATCTAATTGATTTAAGTCTCCATAAGTTTACTTGTGTCGATCATATTTAGTCAATTTAATCTTGGTTCTCCTTGGTTAATATGATTGAATATTTCTATTTGGATTCCAAATTCATACTTGTATGTGATTTGTTGAGTCTAAAGAAATCCTTCTTTTCTTTTTGAAATTAAGGTCGCTCTTGTTGTTCCCTTGGGAATGACATTTTATGGGGGAGAGTTCTTTTGAACTTGTGCTTAATTGTCAAATCTTTGTAGGGAGTGCGGTTGTGGAATATTATAGGGGTTATCTTATATCTTTATGAACTCCTTGATGAATGCATTTAGCATCGGCTTTATGATTGCATCTAAACAAGATGATATACATTTACCTTTGGTCATGAAATGTCTCTTACGGAAATTTCATTAGGATCCCGTTCTTGTACCTTTGCCTATTTTATTGACAAAAAGGGGGAGAATTAATATGTAGTTCACACTACAAATACATATGGTTTTCGGAACATTATGTAAGGGGGAGTGGTTTCCATGTGAGATGGAGTATTGACTAAGGGGGGGTGAAGTATCACCATTGTATTGTTGTTAAAGTTGCATTGTAATTGGACTTTGACGCTGTGTAATGATACTATGACATTGTATAACAATAATTGAGAACCATTGCTTTTCTCATTGTTATAGCTACGGATTTTCAACAACGATGGTGCTAAACTTACAACCATTGGGATCATTGGATTACTTGGAAGTGACGAAGATTTCAAGGATTATTGAAGATTAGACGACATGTGGAATAGGTGCTACAAAGTTTATTCATATATTTTTTATTCCATATGTATTAATAGTTTTTGCCACTAAAATTGACAAAGGGGGAGATTGTTAGAGCATTGCTCGGTCGAACTCACATGCGTTGCTATCTCAAGCATGTTTGTCAATATTAGTGATCAAAACTATAAAGTCTTTGATTTCTAGTCTACTATAGCTAAGGTCTCGGACTATGATAGAAAGTGTAGTTGAACTCAAGAACTCCATGGCGATCATCATACAAGATGAATGAATACTCAAGGAACCAGTGTATCTTTATAGATGGGGAAAAATAATTTGCTGGTTTTTAAGGAATTGAGGAGACGACCATACGGAGGAGACTCCTTGAACCGAGCGAAATGTTCAACCTTACACAGATGCACTGCAATAAGGGAGTGCTTTGAATTCGAGAGATCAATCTGTAGTACTCCATCCTAAACCAAGACAATGGCCGTTCCAGAGTACATTCGGTCACAAGAGAGGATGGGTTGATCTGTTAGAGGGAAGTTCAGAAATGTGTGGAATAAATGGTAATCAAAGATTATAGGTGTGTTATGAATTCTGAATATGATAAGTTCTGAATGGTTGAAATTGCTCAGTTGAGAGTAATTGCTCAATTAATTGATGATCCTATGATGTCAATGAGACGTGAGATTCTCGTCGTTGTTGTTTCAATCATGATTCAGAGACTTATTTATATTGCTGGAATTATAGACACCATGATCCCATGAAGTGTGACAGTTGATGGAATCAAAGAGTGGAGAGATGGAAATAGTGTTTGAAACCAGTTGCTCATCATGCGGAGACTTGGTTGATTTTCCACCCACTACTTTGTTAACTCCTTCAAGTGATTGCACAATTTTCTCATATTCCATCGTGTGTTTGAACACACATGCCGTAAACCACCAGACCAAAACCCTAGTTGATATCCTCCCAAGTGACACGATTGACGTCTCGTGGTTAGTTTAGTCAGTTGCTGACTTTGTGATATCATGGGACAATGAGTCCATGTATTTACCGAGTTGAACATGATTTTGTAAAAATGTCCTAAAACTCATGGATTGAACATGGGCATGATCCTCACGTTGATAGTTGAGGCGAGCAAGTATTGCTCATTCGATGATTTGTTGAATATTGATAGTTGAACCAATATTCTCTGATTTGGGAAAGTATTGCTTATTTGAGCAAGTGTTGCTCATTTGATGAATTATTGGCAGCATGACCAAAATAAAATATTAATTAGAATACTGGTAGTTGAACCGAGTATAATTAATAAGAATATTGATCATGAGATCGTCATAAATTTATTAGTGTTTGAATATGGAATTATATGATCAATTGATGACCACTTCATGGTTTGTTAGGAATTGAACAATGGAATGAAGGAAGGATTGGTTTCATGAGACCGTGGGTTAATCATGTAACACCCATATGCTCACGTGAGCAAACACCAAGACCTCATGAAGAGTTGGTGACTTTTTGATGAAAGAATGATTAAATGCTGGTTTAATTATTTATTCGAATTACTGTTGGGTTCAGTATTCGGTGATAAAACCTATTTAATTATGAAGAAGTGGAGGACCGACCAAGGGGTCATGAAACCGGCCCTGGGTGGTCACAGGATCAAGTGTTGGTCGTTCTATGTTGTTCCAAGTCGTTTGGAAGAGTTTTGGACCTAATACGTGCAAATGCGCAAATTAGGTCAAATTGTGAACAAATGTAAGACCGGCTCATTGAGAGCCAAAGAGCCAACCTTGGTCGGTCAAGGTAACATGCCCATGTCCCCAAATTTTTCGTATCACAGTTCTGAGAATTTTGATATTTTCAGATGTGCGTTTGAGCAATCATATTAGAAAATATGAAGAAACTAGGTTTTTTTGATAAAACCGTCAAAACTTCATGAGATGAAGGAAAAATAATGAAAAAGTGAAAGAATTATGAAGTGTGGGACCAGACATGGCCAAGGCATGGCCGGCCGGCCAGGGGCCAATCCCACACATTTTTCCAAAATTTTCATAATATTTTCATGATTTTAGGGAAATATGATAAAATCAAAGAGTTTTGCTAAACTTAAAGAGCTTTGTTCAAATCAAGGAGTTTCCATGAGATGAGGGAAACATAAAAAATAATAATAAAACAATAAGGGACGTGTGGGCGTGTGGGACCGGCTTGGAGCATGGTTGGCCGGCCAGGGCCCGGTCCCGTGCGTTTCCCCTAATTTTATGTATTATCTCACAATTTAAAGGAAATTTCATAATTTGAAGGAAATATCATGAAATCAAGGAATTCCATGGGATTATGAAAACATGAAAAATATAACAATAATAAAAAGGGACGTGTGGGGCCATCTAGGGTTTGGACGACTGGCTATGGCCCGTGCACACGGTTTTTCTAATTTTATATTATTTTTCGTAGGACCAAGGAAATATCATGAGATTAAGGAGTTTTCAGGAAATTAGGGAAATAATAATAAAATAATGAGGAACCATGAGGTGTGGGGCCGGCTGGAACCAAGGCATGGCCGGTTGGCTAATGGTCACGCCCCATAATATTCTTCCCTAATTTTATATTATTTCTTTGGTGTGAAAGAAACACCATGAAACTGAGGAGTTTCCTCAAAACGAATGATATTTGTTCAAATGAAAGAATTTTCATGAACTCAAGGAAAATAACAAAAAATATGAAACTAGCGTGGGATTGACCATGACACGGTCGGCCGGTCAGTGGGCCCATGCTCCTAGCGTCTTGGTCAATTTTTAATTATTTGTTATTTTCTTTCCTATTTTGCATAGGTTCATCGTCTCGTCATATTTTGAAATACTCGTTCATGCGGTGATTGTTAGTGCATCGTCGTTGAATACACTTTCAACATTTAAATCGGGGCTTACTCAGAGGTAGCTCAAATGCCCGTGCGTTGAATATTATTACTAACCCATGGATTTCTGCTGGGAAGAACCATGGTTTGCAGTAATGAAATATCTGCGAAAATATTTGAATATTTTCGGAAATTTTGTGGATGAATCCCAGAATTTAGGAATAATTAACTTATGGCTCTATACTAGAAGAGAAAGTTGTCTAGGAGAATTAATTATTCCGATATGAACTTGTTGGAGCTTCATATCCTTTGTATAGTCAAGGTAAACTCGTTGTTTGTATCCTGAAGACGTTATCACTCTATACTAGCAGAGCAAGCTGTCTAGGAGCCGTCCATCCTGTGATATTATATATAAATAATTACTAAAGTGTTCAGTATTCATGAGATATGTTTTTGTCTATCCGTGAGCCTACATATCTACATGTACTTTGAGAGAAAGTATTCTCAATCAGAGGATTCGATGAGAGACCCGTGTCTCAGTACTCACGTATGATTGCTGGATCAGAGGTTCGTATAATTATGGGTTTACGGTTTTAGCCTTTGTCGAAAATCCACCATGTACATTAAGTCCCTTGCTTAGTGAGGAAAGCCGTGTTCCTCACTCTGCATTGAATGGTGATTTTCCGGTCATAATCAATACAAGTAATTGAATTTAGTCGTAAGTTAAGATGTTACCGGACTTCGATAGTAGGATAAAATCATGACTAGAATGAAGATCCCAGTGAAATGATAGAGCGTCATTTGATGATCATAAATTGGTGTTGAACCGCTGATTCGGACAACGGGTCCTTGGTCGTTTAGGATTCGCGGGCCGGTCCAATAAGGAAATCCTTAGAAAATTAGGTTTTGAAATAAAATTTGATATAAAAGGAATTGTTTCTCTTTTTTATTTTTCCATGACCATAGATTTGATCCTTTCATCACCATCACACCCATGCACAGGATAGGGAGAAAATTTTCACGTCGGAGTTCCAGCGCCGCCGATCGCACCGCCACCGTCCGGCCGGCGCCGACCAAGTAGGTGCAATTTTATTTTATTTTTTTGTTTGCTGATGTTCATTAGTTCTATGGGTTGTTCACATATTTATCATGATAAAATTATATACATGTGCATATATGAGTGTGGGTTTCGTCGAAAACCCTCGTTTTTGAAAATGTATGTTCGTTTAATCACTAATCTTGAAAACTAATAATAATCCCTGATTTAGGAGAGATTTTTCTTCATATATGAATATTTAAGTCCAGTGATAAAACTATGTTTATGAGCTTTCATGTGAACCAAAGTTTTATCATGAAAAAAGTGAATTTTCATAAAACCGAAATAAACCTTTGTTTTAAGGAATGACAATGATATGAAGAAATTTTTTTCTTCTTTATATATATATATATATATGGACTTGTTTCCAGTGATAAAATTTTGTGTATGAGCTTTCATGTAAATCAAAACTTTATCTTATGATGTGTGAGTTTTCACAAAATCGAAATAAACCTTCGTTTAAAATACGTACGACGACACGAAGGAAAATAATTTTATAAAACCATGGTCTATTCATGGATTATTATTTTTTTGAAACCGTGGAGTGTCCACAAATTTATTTTCATGAGCCTTGCTCACATTAAATTTTTTTATTTATTTACGTGAGTAAATAAAACGTTTTCTTTGTATATATGTATTATTTTCTCTAAAATCAAAACTTGAGTTTTGTGTAATACTATTTAGAAATAAACAATTATTTATGGTGAA
The DNA here is from genome assembly GCA_023529315.1 of Papaver bracteatum. NCBI lineage: Eukaryota > Viridiplantae > Streptophyta > Magnoliopsida > Ranunculales > Papaveraceae > Papaver > Papaver bracteatum. The sequence goes on along the minus strand of JAJJWX010000272.1, from coordinate 254,455 downwards.
ATAATATTTTAATTTTCATGATTCCATGGTGAATGTTCACACAGTAGAAATATTCATGATTTTATGAAAAATATGAGTTTTGTTTGTCTTCTGTAGGTTTCGAAGAAACGAACGATATTGAATTGTTAACTCTAGCATTACTCTCACTACTGTTAGTGGAAGCGTAAAAGGTAAGAGTTAAGAATTACCAATTTTTGCCGATGGATTTGTTTGCATGTTGGTAATCTTTTGTGCTTCCGATTCCAGAAAAATGTCCGACAACAACAATTACTCTTCTTCCTCTAGCTCTTCTGATGAGGATTCCAAAGTTCATGTATCGAAGTCCAAGGCTTCTCAAGGTGAGGGGCCGAAGTCTGGCGTACCCTTGAATGAGCGGAGGGTTACTTTCGATGAACTCAGGAAAATAAAAGTTGAGGATGATGCAAAAAAGGCTCGGTGTGAAAAGGATCGAATCAGGCGCAAAATACAAAGGACTTAGGAGAAACATCAATTCTTGGACGGGAGGCCTGCTGACTCTGATGCTTATGATTTTGAAGAAGATATATGGGAGGTACCTGGGAATTGGTCTGATAAATGTGAAAGAGAGTACCATAGGACTATGAAGCAAATTGGAGCTGAATCGGAAGAAGATTCATATGATGATCCTGAAGCTTGTCTGAACCCCATCGCCGCTGATTCTAATTTTGAAGAGGAGGATAGTGATGACAACTCCGATGACTCAGATGATGAGAAGGATAGTGATGATGAATCTGACGAATAGCTTTATTTTCGTCTTCTTTTCTTTGTGAAACTTTTGAATGTTCCTTAGGCTTCATAGTAGATATTTCTTCGACGATTTTTTCTTCTGATTTAGAATCTTCTTTGAATGAGAAAACCCTTTTATTAATGTTGATCCTTCTTGGATTGAATAAATGAACCAATGTTCGTGCCCTGAAATTCATCATGACCTTCGACTCATCTTAGTGTTTTTCGTTTGCAGAAAGTACTGAGATACCTGTTGCGTGGGCTGAGAGAATACATGTTACACCTAAATCCGTGTAATCTTGACCGTGTGCGTCAGTCCCCAGTTATTTTTCTCCGCATCTTCAGTGTCGTCCTTGTTGAAATCTTAGGGTTTCAGTAAAACCCGCAACTAAATTGACTATCCACAGAAGATAAACCTCCACCGTGTCTAACATATATCTTCAAGACTTCGAGTCTATCGTCTATGCAAATATTTCTTCCATTCCTGAGTTAGTTTCATCGTGCAGAGAATTCTTGATCATACCTTGTTACCGCCATGTCAAGCAATGGTATCTCTTCTCAAGATGATACTAAGTAGAAGCATGAAATAGCAACCTCTATCTCTTTTCATTTTTGCCTAATCAATATGACGATTTTATCATTAAGCAAATGACTTATTGCAGGATAATCAGAAGAACGCTTCTTATTGGACCAAGAGAACTGTTAGAGATCCTGTTCGGTATAGTTCGTCTCGTGCTGAGGATGGATCATCGAGTCGGTGAAGATTATGTAGAGTCCGTGGGGATAGGAGACAATGTTCATGACCGTGAATACCCTGCAGATGGACTCCCATTCGAAGCCCATTTGATCAATAATTTCCCGAACAATGAGGTGGTTGGCGAGTTCGTCGTTCCAAAATGTCATGCGCCTATGTATACTGAGATCTGGAAGAAGTATGGCCATATTTCCACTATAGAGGTATGGAAAGGCTTTTTTCCAACTCTCTTAACCACGATAGCTAGGTTGTTGCCAATTATTGGGGAAATGAGCCAGATGCACTTGCGAGATGTTAAAAACCATGAGCTTCATGAATGGGATGAGATGATCTCAAACTGTGAGACATTGCGATTTAATGTGAGCTGGCTTCATCATCGACTTGAGATAATCAAGATTCATAAAGCGGCGGAGGCTGCTGATGCGATTTCCGTGAATACTGCTTTATTGGATGAGGAGAAGATACTGGATTTGGAATATGCTAGGGTCGAGAAAGCAGTTAAGGATTTGAAGGTAAAGACTATGATCTTTCAGAAGAAACTTTATAGAGTTTCTTATAGGGATTATCCACTGCTGGATGGTTTGCTCTGAGTGAGCATTTATGATTGTTGCTTTTGAATTAGTTTAAGTTTCTGGTTAGGTGGAATAATTGATCATGGTACGAATGAATTTTGCTCATTTATGAAATGTTTAATGAACAAAGGAGAAATTGAATTCTCTTTGGAGGAATGGAAATTGCATTTTTGAAAATGCTTGTAATGATGAAATGGTGAAAAGGCAGTTGTTTTCTATGGATCAGGCGTAATATTCTTTGATCCATTTGCCGTTGATTATATTTCCTTCCACTCCTCCATCAATCTTTAAGATTTTATGGTATCCGCTAGATACTTCTTTGGTGAATACATACGGTCCTTCCCATTTCGGAGAGAACTTGTGAGCAGACATGTCTGGTTGAATGTGCTTTGCTGTCTTTAATACCAGATCTCCTACTTGAAATGTTCGAGGTCTTACCATTTTGTTGTAAGATCTGGAGATTCTTTGCTTGTAAGTTTCTACATATTTTTCCACCTTAGCCCGCTTTGACTCGAGCATGTCCAGTTCAGCAACTCTCGAGTTGGACACTTCGGATTCATCCCATTGCACTCCACTGGATGTTGCGATCCTTGCTGAAGGAACTTTAATTTCTGCTGATAGTATGGCATCTGCCCCATAGACAAGAGAATATGGTGAAGTACCAATCGATCTCCTTGGCGCGGTAGGTTTGGGGATTATCATGAATTGTTCGACTGAGAATGCGGATCAAAGTTTTGTTGGTACTCTCTGCTTGCCCGTTTCCTAGGGGATAGTATGGTGTAGAGAAAACTTGTCTGATGTCGTATTCCTCGAGTAATTTGGTCATATGTTTGTTGGCAAAAGGGGTTCCATTATCGGTAACAATATGTTTGGGAACACCGAATCTGCATATTATGTACTCTTTGATGAAGGATGCAATCGTGATTCCAGTGGTTCTTCGAAGAGGAATGGCTTCAACCCATTAGGTGAAATATTCGGTTACAGTGATGATGTATTCATGCTGCTTCGAAGATGATGGATTGATTTTCCCGATGATATCCAGTCCCCAGCTATAAAAGGGCCACGGACTATTCACAGAATTCAATGGGAGACAAGGAGTGTGGATAAAATTACCATGGACTTGGTATTCATGACATATTTGAACGTGCGCAGCTACATCATCTTCCATGGTCGTCCAGTAATATTTCTCATGAATCTGGAGAAATAATTTCCTCTTTCCTTGATGCTCTCCATCGTGCATCTCCTTCAAGATTGTTGGGATCTCATGCTCAGCTAAGCATCTCAGCAGGTTTCCACCAAAACTTCTGCGATATAAGATCCCATCGAGAAAAACAAATCTCTTAGCTCTCTGAATGAGCTTGATTGTTTCTTTCTTTTCCAGCGGTAACTCATTGTCCCGGAGGTACTTGGTGTAAGGTTTCCTTCAGTCCCCGGTGTGATGGACCGTTAGAGATTCCAAGTGATGAGGAGGCGTCTGACAGTTGGGACATGACTTTTGCAGAGTTCTTGACTGAACCACCATGGAAGGCCAATAGTATCCCATTCTTTGAAGCTTTCGGTAAAGTGTTACCACCAGCGTCTGTCCACAGGTTTCTTCATGTATGCGCTTGAGTTGTTCGTCCTCTTCGTCAGGTCCAAGGCATCGTGATAAAGACCCATCAGATTTTTGATAGTATAAAGCTCCATGAAGTAAAAAATAATTCCTCAATCCCTTGAGACTTATTTTCCCTTCTGAAAGAGAACTGCTCAATTCATGAATAATAGGTGCTCGCTAATCATCTGCTTGGATGTCTTTGACTTGAGAAAGCCAGGTAGATGACACAGTACGTGATAGACGCATTTATGTGTCTATATTAGTCTCAATTGTATGTATTGTTAGTGCTCGATTTCGTATTTATTATGGCTTTTTATATCTTTGTAGGTGTTTTTGGATAAATACACTTGTGCGGAGAAATTAGCTCGTAAAGTGATCCTGGGAGAAAATTACTGAAGGCACCCAGAAGACGTACTACAGGCACCCCAGAAGTATGTTGGAGACATCCCATAAAAGTTATATTTACACCCCAGAAGAATTGCTAAAGGGACCCCAATATTGGATAAGGGGTAACCAAATTACTAAGGGGCATCCATTTCCAAGGCACATGCTATTCGCACCCCCGCAAAGGATAAGGGGACACCACCTTCTTCATTTCAAATTCTGAATTTGGCGGGAAACATGAGTGCAACGGCTGGATAATTAGGGTTAGCATTTTGATCGTGTTCCATGTAGACTAAAGGGTTGAAACTTATTAGGCTTGTTCCTTGGACATAAACAGGCCAGGTATGGGCGCTGGAATGGACCCAAATTGGCTGGATAATTCGGGAGAAGAAAACAGAGGGTGGAAAGCTTCACGGGTTGTCGAGTTTGTCGGAGTTTTTCATGGTACATGACTTGGATTAGCCTGTTTCTACAAAACAGGGAAGGTATGGTCTTTGGATTCGAAGCTTCGAGAAGATTTACACCGTTTCTTACAAAACAGGGCAACAAAATATTATCGGGGTTTTACTTGGAATTTTTGGTGGAGTATTTGGCAGTTAAGGGAGGAACATGTTCTATTAGATTCGACAATATCCTAGAGAAAGTCTGAGACATTGGATTGAGCTAGAATTAAGCGTAGAGGTGAAGCAGAGGAAGGAAAATCTCGGGACTTGGCAGCGAAGAAAAGAATTGTTTTTGGAAGATTTGAGGGAGAGTTTAGGGTTGTTGTTTCTATATAAATAGGAGATGAAAGTCATAGAAGGACTTACGTATACTTTGGGGAGATTTAGGAGCAGTGCAGCGTCAATTTCACATCTTACAGGCAAGAGGAAGAAGAAAACAAGAGAACAGCAGAAGAAGACAGTCGCAGAATCCGTGGCATATTCTTTCAAATTTTATACCTTTTGTCACAATTTTTGTAACAATTAATCATTGTTCGCAACAGTTCTGTTAACACTTTTATTTTTACAAACACGCTGCTTTATATCTTCTATTCTTTTTAATCAACTTTTGAGTAATGAAATCGACTTTTGAGCATAACTACAACATGAGGAGATAAACCCCAATGATGAGGCGATGGAGGAAGCCGTTTTTCCAATTATTATGTGGTAAATTCTATTTAACTTAATTATTGCAATTATTTTATGATTATTTGCACTGAACTAAAATTGGTTATATGATTCTGACTAAGTAGTTGTGTTCTCAATTGATGGTCCATGCTTAGGTTAAGTCTTTTGATGGTCGATTCTTTCGATTTACAGCTATTGTCTTGAGAATCTACTTGTCTAGGCAATATTTTAGAATCAAACCGAATGTATGAGTTCCATAATTATTGTTATTGACTGAATCACTGATAATTGGTTGATGGTGGAATTCATAGTCTCAGTATCCCTACAATCTTGATAACAACTTTGAATTGAGTTTTTCTTATTTTGTAAGTTTTATTTAAATCTAGAATCGAACTTTCACAATTTTTAAAAGAACCCTTTTTCTACAACAATTAAAATTTCATCAATTTTTGGCGCCGTCTTTAGGTTTAGGTTTTAGATTTTTATTTTTATTTTTATTTTATTTTCGTTTATTTTACTTTGGTATTTTTGTTTTCGGTGTGCAGGATTGACTCGAAGCGAAAGTTGGAAAGTTAGACTTGCTTGCCATAAAAGGAGAAAGCCGGAGAGTTTATTTTTTTAAGGACTTTTATTTTTGGTAGTTTTTATTATTTTTGGACTTGTAATTTTCTTCTATTTTGCTGTTAGTTTATTTTTATTATTAAAAATAAATAAAATACACTTGCACACACCAATTGCATTTTCGTCCGGCACCGATTTTAGGAAAACAAGTGGTTTAGTACGGTGAACCCTCTGGGCGTTATCATCCGAAAAGCCACAAACCTCAGCCTCCTACCTTTGGGTATATTTTGCTGTGGTAAACCAAGCTTACCTAAATTAGTTATCCCAGCATTTGCATGTGCACAGATTTTTGCTGAACTTGTGTATGCCAGAACGTAAGAGAGATGCTCTAGGACGGTTTATGCGTGAAAAAACTAGAAGTAATATTTTAGGAAACAAGAGTCTTGATTACCTTAATCTAGAGAGTCCTATTTTTGAACGTCTTGAGCTTAGTGAGGAAAGTATCCCTAGTACTCCGACAGTTCAAGCAATGACAACTTTAAGAGATTACATGTACCCAACTAGGTCCACCCAATCATCTTGCATAAGATTACCAGCCTCTTCGGCTAATTATGAGTTAAAACCTAGTACTATTCAAATGATCCCTGTATTCTTAGGGAAAGATGATGAGAACCCATACTTTCATGTAAGGGACTTTGAGGAAATTTGTGGAACAGTTAGGATTAGAGACCTTAGTGATGAAATTTTAAAACTTAAATTGTTTCCTTTTTCCTTAAGAGATAAGGCTAAAACTTGGCTAAATAATTTACCATCTGATTCCATAACAACATGGGATCAACTCACTTCTGTGTTCTTCCAAAAGTTTTACCCAAAACATAAAACCTCGTCTATTAGGCAGAAAATTAGCACCAGTATGCAACAAGAAGGAGAGTCTCTTTATAGGTTTTTAGAAAGATTCAATGATCTCTTGGCATAGTGTCCCCATCATGGGTTTGAAAAAATGAAATTAGTACAAATTCTTTTTGACGGGTTAGACTACTCGACCAAATCCTTGGTTGAGTCATTATGTGCTGGAGGGTTCTTAAATAAAATTGCTGATCAAGCATATTCCTTTTTAGAAGATGTAGATGAAAAATCCCAACAATGGAAATCATGTATAGAGCCCCCTAAAAGACTTTTGGTAAATATAAATAGCACCAATATGGTAGACTCAAGCTTTGAGTCAGATGCTAAGTTTGCTGCCTTATCTAGACGGTTAGAAGCTTTAGAACTAAGTTAGTCTAAACATAAGTCTTTTGTTGAAACTGATGATAGGTTTAGAAACTCTCAAGTCTCTAGTTGTGGAATAGATCCCAATAACTCATTTTGGGAAGGACAGATTAGTGAAGAGCAAGCCTATGATCTTTATAACAACTCTAGATTTGAAAACCGTCATAAGTTTGACCCATACTCCGAGACCTATAACCCCGGTTGGAAAAAGAATCATAATTTCTCATGGTCTCAGGGTCAGAATCAAGGTCAGATTAGTAATTCTCAGGCACCCCCAGGTTTTGGTTATTCTAAGAATCTTTTTGGTGCAGCCCAATCTAAAAATCATTCTGAGAATAAAATATCTACCTTAGAGGAAGCTCTTATTATGCTAACAAGAAACCATGAAATGTTATCGAACAATCACTCTAGATTTCAACAAGAAACCAAGCAGAATCTATCTAAGTTAGAACATCAAGTGGGTCAAATAGCTAAAACTCTAAATGAAAGAGAGAATGGAAGGTTCCCTAGTTAGCCTAATCCAAATCCCAAAGGAATGAATGCAATTAGAACCCTTAGGAGTGGTAGAGTAGTAGACAATCAGATAGCCATGCCCGATAGTGAACATACTGTAGTTCACCCCTCAAGATCTCACCCCTCAGGACCACCAGTAGCTGAGGAGACTGACAAAGTTCCCGATGATGCCAATTAGGTTCCTGAGAGGTCTGATTCTGTGCCTAGAGCCCCATTTCCCAAACTACTAGTACCAACCAAAAAGTAATCCCATTTTAATGACATATTGGAGGTTTTTAAGCAAGTTACAATAAACCTTCCTTTATTAGATGCAATTAAGAAACTTCCTGCTTACACTAAGTTCCTTAAGGATATGTGTACGAGAAAAAGAAAGTTGAATGTCCCTAAGAAATCCTTTTTAGCTACTCATGTAAGTTCAATCATCCGGAACACCACTACTCCTAAATACAAAGACCCAGGTTCCCCTACTATTTCTTGCACGATAGGTAGTTACCGGGTAGAAAAAGCTTTACTTGACTTAGGATCTAGTTTGAACTTACTTCCGTACCATGTGTACCTCGAGATAGGGCTAGGTGAAATGAAACCTACCAAGATAACACTTCAGTTAGCTGATAGATCAGTGAAAATTACTCGTGGAGTCATAGAGGATGTTCTAATTGAGGTCGACAAGTTTATATATCTAATGGATTTTGTTATCCTAGATACTCAACATGTCCCTGACCAAGAAAACCAGGTACCTGTGATTTTAGGTCGCCCATTCTTAGCTACATCCAATGCGATCATTAATTGTCGAAATGGCATCATGAATTTGTCTTTTGGAAATATGACTATTAGGCTTAATATTTTCAATATTTGTAAGCAACCATCTGAGTGAGATGACTCGCCCTTCGAAGAGGTGAACATGATAGAAGCCTTAGTTCAGGAGTCATTACCAAATATCTTGTCTGAAGACTCATTAGAAAGTTGTCTATCCCATTTTGGATTAGATTTTGATGACGATAGCACCATTGAACAAGTGAATGCTCTATTAGATTCTACTCCTGTGTTAGATACTAATAGATGGAAAGCTAGGTTCAAACCGTTGCCATCTTCTGAGACTACCATAACTCCTTCTTTAGAAGAGCCCCCAAAGTTGGACCTTAAACCACTACCAGATACCCTGAAGTATGTGTTTTTAGGCCCATCTGAGACTTTGCCTGTGATTATAGCTTCCGATTTGGATAGTGATCAGGAAAGTAGGCTAGTAAAGGTACTTCAAGAAAATAAGGAAGCTTTAGGGTGTACTATAGCAGACATTAAGGGTATAAGTCCTACTGTATGTATGCATCAGATTAATTTAGAGGAAGACTCCAAACCGTCTAGGGAGATGCAGCGTCGACTTAACCCTAACATGAAAGAGGTAGTTCGAAAATAGGTGCTTAAGTTGCTAGATGCGGGTATTATATACCCAATTTCAGATAGTAAGTGGGTCAGCCCCGTTCAGGTTGTCCCCAATAAATCAGGTATCACTGTAGTCCAGAATGATAATAATGAGTTAATCCCAACCCGAGTGACCACGGGGTGGCGTGTCTGTATTGACTATAGGAAATTGAACAAGGTCACAAGGAAGGATCACTTTCCCCTTCCTTTTATCGACCAAATGCTAGAGCGATTAGCTGGACATAGTTATTATTGCTTCTTAGATGGCTACTACGGTTATAATCAGATTTTTATTGCCCCAGAAGACCAAGAAAAAACCACTTTTACCTATCCCTCTGGTACCTTTGCATATAGACGCATTCCTTTCGGGATATGTAATGCCCCTGCGACCTTTCAGCGTTGTATGATGAGCATATTTTCTGATATGGTAGAACGGTTTTTAGAGGTCTTTATGGATGATTTTTCAGTGTTTGGTTCATCAATGAGTGCTTGCATCATTTGACATTAGTGTTGACTAGGTGTAAGGAAAAGAATTTAGTGCTTAATTGGGAAAAATGTCATTTCATGGTTAAATCAGGAATTGTATTAGGACACGTCGTTTCTTCAAAGGGTATAGAGGTAGACAAATCCAAAGTTGACCTTATTAAGACTTTATAGGTCCCAAAAACCGAAAAATATACTAGGTCATTCCTAGGGCATGCAGGTTTTTACCGTCGATTCATTAAGGATTTTAGCTTGATTTCTAGACCTCTTTGCAATTTGCTTACAAAAGATGTTAAGTTTGTCTTTGATGATACTTGTTTAGAGGCTTTTGAGAAGCTTAAAAATTTACTCATTACCGCCCCGATAGTCCAGGCACCTAACTGGAAATTACCCTTTGAAATTATGTGTGATGCTTCAGATTATGCTATAGGTGTTGTGCTAGGTCAGCGTGAAAACAAATTACTTCATGTGATTTACTATGCTAGCAAAACTCTGAATGATGCCCAAATGAACTATACAACTACCGAGAAGGAACTATTAGCCATCATGTTTTCCTTAGATAAGTTTAGATCCTACCTATTAGGTTCTAAGATCGTAATCTATACTGATCATGATGCTTTGAAATACCTTTTGTCTAAGAAGGATACCAAACCTAGATTGATTAGGTGGATCCTATTGTTACAAGAATTTTCTCCAGACATTAGAGAAAAAAAGGGTGCAAAAAATGTAGTGTCAGACCACTTGTCTAGGCTAGTTGTTAGTTGTTAGTTCCCCTAATGATTCCCTTCCTATACGGGATAGCTTTCCTGATGAACAATTGTTCTTTGTTTTCCAATCACCTTGGTATGCAAATATAGTGAATTATCTTGTTACTGGTCGAATGCCTCAACATTGGGGTAAACAAGATCATTCTAGGTTTTTAGACGAGGTTAAGCATTTCTTTTGGGACGATCCTTATCTGTTTAAGTATTTCCCAGACCAGATTATTAGGAGATGTGTACCTGAGAGTGACCAGTCCAGTATTCTCTACTTTTGTCATGAACATGCTTGTGGGGATCATTTTAGTGCTAAGAAGACTGCTGCTAAGATATTGCAGTGTGGATTTTAATGGCATTCATTGTTTAAAAACTCCCATAGTCATTGTGTTTCTTGTGAGCATTGCCAGAAATTAGGAACCATTTCCCGTAGAAATATGATGCCTTTGAACCCTATTTTAGTGATTGAGGTCTTTGATGTGTAGGGCATTGATTTTATGGGTCCATTCCCTAATTCTGTGGTTTTCTTTACATACTTGTCGCTGTAGACTATGTGTCTAAGTGGGTTGAGGCGGTTCCGTGTAAAACAAATGACCACAAGGTCGTACTCCAGTTTTTGAAAGATAATATACTTACACGTTTTGGTACACCGAGGGCTACAATTAGTGATGGAGGTACACACTTTCGCAATAGACCATTTGCACTTTTAATAAAATAATACGGTATTACTCACAAATTAGCTACCCCATATCACCCACAGACTAGTGGTCAGGTAGAGGTTTCCAATAGGGAAATTAAGCGTATTCTAGAAAAAACAGTCAACCCTAATCGGAAAGACTGGTCGTCGAGGCTTACAGATGCCTTATGGGCTTACCGTACTGCGTTTAAGACCCCCATTGGAATGTCACCTTATCATCTAGTATTTGGCAAGGCATGTCACTTACCTGTTGAGTTAGAACATAGAGCATATTGGGCTGTTAAACAACTAAACTTTTCACTAGACAAAGAAGGAGCTCACAGGAAACTCCAACTCGATGAGTTGGACGAGATTCGTAGAGATGCATACGATAGTGCTAGGGAGTATAAGAACAAAATGAAACTTGTGCATGATAAATATATTTTACGAAAGTCATTTTCTCCAGGTCAAAAAGTTCTTCTATATGACACTCGTTTGCATCTATTCCCCGGGAAATTGCGCTCTCGGTGGACCGGTCCTTTTGTGGTCCGTACTGTTTTTCCTCATGGCGCTATTGAAATTGAGACACTGTATGGTAGTAGTCCTTCTAAGGTTAACGGTCAGAGATGGAAGCCCTTTTTCGAACATATTCCTACAGGTGATGTTGAGGAGGTCCCTCTGGAGGACCCTATTTACCTTGATTGACCATCGAGGTATTTTACATTTGTATGTTGTATATTATTTTTGCTATTTGTTTTTAGGTTTTATTTTTATTTCTATCCTTATTCTCCGTGGAAGGATTATTACGCTTCATCTAGGTACTATATTTCTGACTTCTCTCTTTATAGATTCCTCGTGTTACTTATACTTTTGGTATTGTTCTTTAATTAGAAACATTGTGGACAATGTTAGATTTAAGTTTGGGGGTGGGGAAGAAACTTTTTGTTAGTTACAATAAATAAACTCCAGAACCTAGAAATTTATGTTTATTAAGGATGGCACTAACCAATCTAAGTGGATGGAAACATTTTGGTTGTAGGAGTTAAGGAACCAATCTGATTAGATGGAGACATCTAAAGAGTCTATTCATAAAAGCACAGAGCTCAGGTCTTAGAAATAACATGGTAGTTTCGCCATATCTCGTTGAGTCCTTTTCACTTCTATTTTTATTTTGTTTTCTTTTTAAAATATGTTTCTAAGTGATTAGGTGGGGCTCACGATTCAAGTTGTTACCACTTCTAGGATGAAATAGAGTGATTGAGTTACTAAAGAAAAAAAAAAGAAAAAAAAAAAGACCAGACCAATTAGACCAAACGGAATAAAAAAAATTAACACTTGGGAATAGCAATATGTGTGTGTTTTCCCTGTCTCCGTCGCCTAAACAAGCGTGGAACGCAGGATCCATGGGAACTATCATGTAATCTGTTGAAAAGAAGCATGTGCTTGAATCCAAAAGATCTAATCATGCAGTTAAAAAAAAAAAAGGGGGGGGTTAATGTTCAGTGAATAAATCAACCGTTGGTTCCCTTGTATATGCCAGACAAGTTGATCTAGAATTAGGATTGTCGACCACTGGTTCCCTTGTATATGCTATTTGTGTTGATATTAGTCAGACCAGTATCTCAGTCCATTAGGATAGGTTCATTTTGGCAGTGGCCTTCAGACAGATATGAGAAACACCATTCACCTAGTCAACATCAAAACCATCTATGTTTTTCTATATCCATCTCTTAATCTATCCATGTGATTTGTTGACTCTGGATATTGATGTCCATAGTGCAAATATCTGAGTAGAGCTCTGTCACTTATATATGAATTTTAGTATGCTTGAGTGAAAACTCGTGTACATCAATTGGAATTTCGCATCAGGGTACTTCCTCTTGTAGTCAATAAGTATGCCAACCAAGGAGATTCTTTAGTTCCTTCCAAAGTTCTGAGTAGATAGCTAGGGTCTGGATTAAAGGTTTTGTGGGTATATCTCTAGTAAGCCCTCCCGAGACTATAACTCGGCTAATAAGTCCACCTAAGGGTTTAAAGGCTTAATGCATACGCTAAATGCAATCGACGATGCTTGCGACAGTGAGTTAGGATTTTTATTTTTTTTAGATTTAATTTGCTCGGGACTAGCAAATAATAAGTTTGGGGGTATTTGATAGACGCATTTATGTGTCTATATTAGTCTCAATTGTATGTATTGTTAGTGCTCGATTTCGTATTTACTATGGATTTTTATGTCTTTGTAGGTGTTTTTGGAGAAATACACTTGTGCGGAGAAATTAGCTCGTAAAGTGATCCTGGGAGAAAATTACTGAAGGCACCCCAGAAGACGTACTACAGGCACCCCAGAAGTATGTTGGAGACATCCCATAAAAGTTATATTTACACCCCAGAAGAATTGCTAAAGGGACCCCAATATTGGATAAGGGGTAACCAAATTACTAAGGGGCATCCATTTCCAAGGCACATGTTATTCGCACCCCAGCAAAGGATAAGGGGACACCACCTTCTTCATTTCAAATTCTGAATTTGGCGGGAAACATGAGTGCAGCGGCTGGATAATTAGGGTTAGCATTTTGATTGTGTTCCATGTAGACTAAAGGGTTGAAACTTATTAGGCTTGTTCCTTGGACATAAACAGGCCAGGTATGGGCGCTGGAATGGACCCAAATTGGATGGATAATCCGGGAGAAGAAAACAGAGGGTGGAAAGCTTCACGGGTTGTCGAGTTTGCCTGGATTGGATTTGGATAAGAGTTTGTCGGAGTTTTTCATGGTACATGACTTGGATTAGCCTGTTTCTACAAAACAGGGAAGGTATGGTCTTTGGATTCGAAGCTTCGAGAAGATTTACACCGTTTCTTACAAAACATGGCAACAAAATATTATCGAGGTTTTACTTGGAATTTTTGGTGGAGTATTTGGCAGTTAAGGGAGGAATATGTTTTGTTAGATTCAACAGTATCCTAGAGAAAGTCTAAGATGTTGGATTGAGATAGAATGACGCATAGAAGTGAAGCAGAGGAAGGAAAATCCCGGGACTTGGCAGTGAAGAAAAGAATTGTTTTTGGAAGATTTGAGGGAGAGTTTAGGGTTGATGTTGCTATATAAATAGGAGATGGAAGTCATAGAAGGACTTACGTATACTTTGGGGAGATTTAGGAGCAGTGCAGCGTCAATTTCACATCTTACAGGCAAAAGGAAGAAGAAAACAAGAGAACAGCAGAAGAAGACAGTCGCAGAATCCGTGGCATATTCTTTAAAATTCTATATCTTTTGTCACAATTTTTGTAACAATTAATCATTGTTCGTAACACACTTTTATTTTTACAAACACGCTGCTTTATATCTTCTATTCTTTTTAATCAACTTTTGAGCAATGAAATCGACTTTTGAGCATAACTACAACATGAGGAGCTAAACCCCATTGCTGAGGCGACGGAGGAAGCCGTTTTTCCAATTATTATGTGGTAAATTCTATTTAACTTAATTATTGCAATTCTTTTATGATTATTTGCACTGAACTAAAATTGGTTATATGATTCTGACTAAGTAGTTGTGTTCTCAATTGATGGTCCATGCTTAGGTTAAGTCTTTTCATGGTCGATTCTTTCGATTTACAGCTATTGTCTTGAGAATCTACTTGTCTAGGCAATATTTTAGAATCAAACCGAATGTATGAGTTGCATAATTATTGTTATTGACTGAATCACTGATAATTGGTTGATGGTGGAATCCATAGTATCAGTATCTCTACAATCTTGATAACAACTTTGAATTGAGTTTTTCTTATTTTGTAAGTTTTATTTAAATCTAGAATCGAACTTTCACAAGTCTTAAAAGAACCCTTTTTCTACAACAATTAAAATTTCATCAGTACGCTTTTCTACGGTGATGGTCTTCTATGCTCCTTCAAATTGCAGCTTAGAAGCGAGAGTTTCCAGGCAGTCGGTATGTCTATTGTGATTTCGTCCAGTATCGACAATCGTTGCATCAGCGAAATAAGTTAACAGCTGTTGAGCTTCAGTTCTGAATGGAGCAAGCGTGATTTCTTTGAGATAATATGTTCCATTCATTTGATTGATCAGTAGTTTTTAATATCCCCTTATCTCGATGTGTGTTGCTCCTGCTTGCTTAGCTAGAGACAATCCCAGTAAGAAGGCTTCATATTCTGCTGAATTGTTGGTGCAGTGAAAATCCAGCTTGAATGAATGTGACAAAACCTCGCCAGATGGAGAGACTAGTACTATTCCTGCTCCTCCAGTGTCATTGCTAGGAGTGGCGGAACCGTCAAAGTATAGAATCCATGTCTATTCTTTGACGACTAAGGCATCTGGAAACTCACCAGGTACGTCTTCATGTAACACTATTGCATCATCTCCTAGAAAAGAAGCGAGTAAGTCTGCCACTGCTTGGCCCTTGATTGCCTTGGGTGGTGTACATGCTATGTTAAATTCTGAAATCTAGAGTAGCCGCTTTGCTGGTCTTCCTATCAAGGCTTGCTTTGATAGTAGAAACTTTATAGGGTCAGCCTTAGAAATGAGTAAGACTCTGTTAGACATCAAGTAGTGTCTAACTTTCTGAATTGCATGTACTAATTCCAGGCATGCTCTCTCAGCTTTTGGGTATCGGAGTTGAGCATACCGCATTGTACGACTGAAGTAGTATATTGGTCATTCGATGCCTTCGTTATCTTCTTGAGCAAGGAGTGCTTCAATAGCAACATCACTAGAAGCTGTGTAGAGTATCAATGGTCGTCCTTGCACCGGTGACTTCATGATAGCAGGTGATAGCAGCATCTGTTATATTTTCTGGAATTCTTCTTGTTGTACAACAGTCCACGTAAAACTGGCTCATTTCTTCAATAGAGGGGTGAACGAAGCAATGAGCTGAGCAAATCCAGGGATGAAATGCCGAATAAAGTTTACTTTGCCCATGAAATTTTGATCTCTTTCACGGTGCGTGGAGGAGGCATGGTAGTAATAGCTTTCGTCTTGTCCGGATCGACTTTGATTCCTTCTTCTGTGACTAGGAAACCTAGAGACTTTCCGGAGAAAACACCAAAAGCGCACTTCAGAGGGTTCATCTTTAGTTTGTATTCTCGACATCTTTCAAAAACTTGCCTTACTTGGAAGTGAGATGCTCGAGTCTTCGATTTGATCACGACATCATAAACATAGTCTTCCACTTGCTTGTGCATCATGTCATGGAATATGGTGGTCATGGCTCGTTGATATGTGGCACCGGCATTCTTTAATCCGAAAGGCATCACTGTGTAGTGGAAGTTCCTGATAGGAGTACGGAATGCAGTCTTGTTGGCATCATGTTCGTACATCTTGATCTGGTTGTATCCGCTGTAGACATCCATGAATGAGAACATACCGTGACCGCTGGTTGCATCTACGAGCATATCAATGTTGGGTAGGGGAAAGTCATCCTTCAGACAACATTTTTTCAGATTTCTGAAATCAACAGTACAACATCTGATTTGACTATTTTTCTTTTTAACAGGAACAACATTTGCCAGCCATGTTGGTTGTTGAATAGGTTTGATGAACCCTGATGCTAATAGTTTCTGAATCTCGACCTTGATTTGTTCTTCAACTTCGTGTCTTAACTGTCTTGGCGGTTGTTTGACATCTTTGGATCCATGAGTGATGTGAAAATGATGAGTAACCAATTTGTCATCTAGACCAGGCATTTATTCGTATGTCCATGCGAAGACATCTTGATACTCTTTTAGTAGTGCTATTAACTCTGTCCGTTCTTCTGGTGACAGTGCTGAGCTAATTAGAATCGGCCTTGGATCATCCTCCTTTTTGATGTTGATCGTTTCGAGATCATTAGTGGTGGAGTCAGTGCCGTATTGTAATTGTAGAGGAGCATCTTGAACCTCTTCTTCGAGTGATGATTCATTCTGACATGATTCTTTGGGGATGGGAGACTCTTCATCGTTCTCCCCAGCTAATTGCTAATCCTTGCGCCGGTAAATGATTTTACCCTCCGCATCATGTCTTCTTATGAAATTAGATCCTTGAGTTGAGATTTGATCCTTGCGGCGTTTAATTGGTGTGGCGGGTGGCTTAACTGACTTGACATTTGAGGATGACGGCTCGTTTGAAGCTTTTTCGATGGACTCCCAGCTTGGGAGTGGAGCACTGTAAATCTTGTTTGGAGGTTCAGGGATGTTCTTATGCGACTCAAGGAATTCAACATCATAGACTGGGGCGTAAGGAGATGATGAAGCCGTAATTCGAATAATTTTATATTGATTAGAGCTTTCATGCATTGATGGTATGTTGAAGGAACCACCTTGTTATCATGGAGCCATGGCCATCCGAGTATCATGTGATAGTCAGGCTCTTGTTCAATCACGTGGAACTTGGATTTTGATTGAATAGGCCCCACCTTCAGGTCTATGTATGTATATCAATATGTATGGATCTGGCTTCCTTAAAACCCGCCATCAAGATAGGATGACGAATGATTTTATTTCGTGGAAACTTGGCCGCCTTAAGGGTCTTCATAGTGACAATATTTGTATAAGCGTCTGTATCAACGAGAGATCTCTTGAACTCAGAGTCTTTGATAAAACCGGTTACGTACAAGGCTCGATTATGTCCTTAGTCTGCTATGCGGTCTTCTTATCCAAAGGTGATGTTGTTGATCGAGTGCTCAGACGTCATGAACGTTTCTTCAACTACTAGAGATAAGGAAGCTAATGGTACCTCAGATGATATCTGGTTGAGTGCAGCAAACGTGTATGTTCGTTGCTTCTTGGAAAAGTGTAAGAGTTCGCATAAGCCTTCAACTAGCTGTGTAACCTCCTGGTCCACCGACTTCTCATAAGTAGTGAAATTGTTGCTTTGAGGACCATCATGTGACGAATCAGTCCCCGGTGGTGGGACTTCTGAAGCGGAGATTCTTCCTAACTCGGATGTGAGTTTGATGAGGAAATCAAGTATGTGGTTCATTGTATCCTTTATCAGATCCATGTTTCTGGTGTGGATCTCTAGAACTCGTGCCAACTCAGTTAGAGTTGGGATTTCCCTGTTTTCTGCGCTGTCAGACGTAGCGTTGGAAGGAGGAATATCGCCGTTTGAAAGATTCTGGATTGAGTTTGGAGTAGTCGAATTACTCCTAAGACCGACCATCCTGTGAAAGTCTGAAGTTGCGACCGATAGAATGATCTCCCATTGTGGTCGCCAATCTATAAATGGGGAAAAACGATTTGCTGGTTTTTAAGGAATTAAGGAGAAGACCGTACGGAGGAGACTCCTTGAACCGGGCAAAATTTTCAACCTCACACAGATGCACTGCAAGAAGGGAGTGCTTTGAATTCCAGATATCAATCTGTGGTACTCCAGCCTAAACCAAGACAATAGCCGTTCCAGAGTAAATTCGGTCACAAGAGAGGATGGGTTGATCTGTAGGAAGGAAGCTGAGAAATGTGTGGAATCAATAGTAATCATAGATTGTAGGTGTGTTGTGAATTCTGAATATGATAAGTTCTGAATGATTGAAATTGCTCAGTTGAGAGTAATTGCTCAATTAATTGATGAGTTGATGATCCTATGATGTCAATGAGACGTGAGATTCTCGTCATTGTTGACATTGTTGTTTCAATCATGATTCAGAGACTTATTTATATTGCTGGAATTGTAAACACCATGATCCCATGAAGTGTGACAGTTGATAGAATCAAAGAGTGGAGAGATGGAAATAGTGTTTGAAACCAGTTGCTCATTGTGCGAAGACTTGGTTGATTTTCCACCCACTACTTTGTAAACTCCTTCAATTGATTGCACGACTTGCTCACATTTTATCATGTGTTTGAACACACGTGTCGTAGACCGCCAGACCAAAACCCTAGTTGATATCACCCCAAGTGACACGATTGTCGTCTCGTGGTTAGTTTAGTCAGTTGCTGACTTCGTGATATCATGGGACGATGAGTCCATGTATTTACTGAGTTGAACATGATTTTGTAAAAATGTCCTGAAACTCATGGATTGAACGTGGGCATGATCCTCACGTTTATAGTTGAGGCGAGCAAGAATTGCTCATTCGATGATTTGCTGAATATTGATAGTAGAACCAATATTCTCTGATTTAAGCAAGTATTGCTTATCTGAGCAAGTGTTGCTCATCTGATGAATTATTGGCAGTGTGACCAAAATAAAATATTAATTAAAATACTGGTAGTTAAACCGAGTATAATTAATAAGAATATTGATCATGAGATCGTCATAAATTTATTAGTGTTTGAATCTGGAATTATAATCCTTGGACTCAGAAACCCTAATTTGATCAATTGATGACCACTTCATGGTTTGTTAGGAATTGAACCATGGAATGAAGGAAGGATTGGTTTCATGAGACTTTGGGTCAATCATGTAACACCTATATGCTCACGTGAGCAAACACCAAGAGCTCTTGAAGAGTTGGTGACTTGTTGATGAAAGAATGATTAAATGATGGTTTAATCATTTATTCGAATTACTGTTGGGTTCATTATTAGGTGATAAAACCTATTTAATTATGAAGAAGTGTAGGACCAACAAAGGGGTCATGAAACCGTCCCTGGGTGGTCACGGGATCAAGTGTTGATCGTTTCATGAAGTTACAACTCGTTTGGAAGAGTTTTGGACCTAATACGTGCAATTGCGCAAATTAGGTCAAATTGTGAACATATGTAAGACCGGATCATTGAGAGAAAAATAGCCAACCTTGGTCGGTCAAGGTAACATGCTCATGTCCCCAAACTGTTCATACCTCAGTTCTGAGAATTTTGATATTTTCAGATGTGCGTTTGAGCAATCATTTTAGAAAATATGAAGAAACCAGGGTTTTTTTTTATAAAATTTTCAAAACTTCATGAGATGAAGGAAAAATAATGAAAAAGTGAAAGAATTATGAAGTGTGGGACCAGCCATGGCCGAGGCATGTCCGTCCGTCCAGGGGCCAATCCCACGTTTTTCCAAAATTTTCATGATTTTAGGGAAATATGATAAAATCAAGAAGTTTTGCTAAAATTAAAGAGTTTTGTTCAAATCAAGGAGTTTCCATGAGATTAAGCAAACATAAAAAATAATAATAATAAAATAAGGTATGTGTGGGCGTGTGGGACCGGCTTGGAGCATGGTTGGCCGGCCAGGGCCCGGTCCCGTGCATTTTCCCTAATTTTATGTATTATTTCACAATTTAAAGGAAATTTCATAATTTGAAGGAAATTTCATAATTTGAAGGAAATATCATAAATCAAGGAATTTCATGGGATTATGAAAACATGGAAAATATAACAATAATAAAAAGAGACGTGTGGGGCCATCTAGGGTTTGGCCGATCGGTTATGGCCCGTGCACACGGTTTTCCTAATTTTATATTATTCTTCATGGGACCAAGGAAATATCATGAGATTAAGGAGTTTTCATGAAATTAGGGAAATAATAATTAAATAATGAGGAATCATGAGGTGTGGGGCCGGCTGGGACCAAGGCATGGCCAGTTGGCCAATGGTCACGCCCCACAATATTCTTCCCTAATTTTATATTATTTCTTTGGTGTGAAAGAAACACCATGAAACTGAGGAGTTTCCTCAAAACGAAGGATATTTGTTCAAATGAAAGAATTTTCATGAACTCAAGGAAAATAACAAAAAATATGAAACTGGCGTGGGATTGACCACGACACGGTCGGCCGGTCAGTGGGCCCATGCTCCCAGCGCCTTGGTCAATTTTTAATTTTTAATTATTTATTATTTTCTTTCTTATTTTGCATAGGTTCATCGTCTCACCGTATTTTGAAATATTCGTTCGTGCGGTGATTGTTAGTGCATCGTCGTTGAGTACACTTTCACCATTTAAATTGGGGCTTACTCAGAGGTAGCTCAGACGCCCGTGCGTTGAATATTTATTACTAACCCATGGATTTCTGCTGGGAAGAACCATGGTTTGCAGTAATGAAATATCTGCGAAGATATTTGAATATTTTCGGAAATTCTGTGGATGAATCCAAGAATTTAGGAATAATTAACTTATGGATCTATAATAGCAGAGCAAGTTGTCTAAGAGCATTAATTATTCCGATATGATCTTGCTGGAGCTTTATATCCTTTATATAGTCAAGGTAAACTCGTTGTTTGTATAACGAAGACGTTATCGCTCTATACTAGCAAAGCAAGCTGTCTAGAAGTCGTCCATCCCGTGATACTATATAGAAATAATTACTAAAGTGTTCAGTATTCATGAGATATGTTGTTGTCTAGCCGTGAGACCCCTTATCTACATGTACTCTGAGAGAAAGTATTCTCAATCAGAGGATTCAATGAGAGACCCATGTCTCAGTACTCACATATGATTGTTGGATCAGAGGTTCGTATAATTATGGGTTTACAATTTTATCCTTTGTCGAAAATCCACCATCTAAAATCTTCATCGACTAAAAGGTATGTGGAGTCTTGAACTTATATATCACTCGAAAGTCTACCTATTCTATCTCCTATCTTGAGACAAAAGTCATATTACTATATAGACTAAGAATATACACATATGTTATTTCGAGCTGAGTATAACTCGCTTATCTATTTCTCGAAATATGTGTTGGTAAAGCTTTCGCTTTAGCCAAGTTCATCTTTACCTAGTGACGAAAGTCATGTTATGTTTCAATCATTTTGGAAATTGCTCTGACGAAAAATAGTTTGTGAATAACAACTATATACGCCCTCTGAGAATATTTCAATGATTTAAATGAGAATTTAGACAATATAACCATTGGAGGATATAAGCATTGTTGCGGTAACACATATATGTATAAGTCCTTAATGCTTGAACCGGAGTTTGCGAACTTTGTTGATCAAGTGAAACCGGAGAAGTGCGTGAGCTTCAGTCCGCGAACTGGCGGAATTCTCGATCGAGAATTTCTGCTGGAGTTTGTGAACTCCATCCGGGAACTTAAGTCCGTGAACCCAGTTCGCAAACTTGAGTAGGTTATGTCTAAAAACGATGTTTGTGAACTTATCATAATAAACTAAGGAATGCTATTGAAAACCGTGGATTTATAATCCATGAATCGATTCGAGTGAATCACATCGTTTCCTTCAATTGTGTCTTGTATAGTACACAACGATCTAAGCAATTGAACAACTCTCTCACTAGTTCATTTGAGTCATTTGGACTAGTTATGGTGAAGAATAATATGGTTGATATGAAAGTTATCATTTGGCTAACCATTTGGTTAACTAGTGTTGAACCAACTAATTTACAAGTTTGGGTACGGTTTTCACAAGCCAACAAACGTGTAGTACATGTGTGTATAACATGATATGTTTTCGATCTAACGGTTGATAAATATTAGCTTTTATCTAATCAGGTTTTCATCTAACGGTGAATATTGAATGCTTTGTTACTAAGCTAACATTGATTGCAAACCCTGATTTAAAAGACTATATAAGGGAGAACTCTAGCAACTGGGAAACCTAATCCCCACACATTCTGTGTGATACTAGTTTTCTAAGATAGAGTCGATTCTCCTTTAACCTTTGCTTTTCTTCTTTTAAAACCAGGTTAACGACTTAAAGACTTCATTGGGATTGTGAAGCCATACAAATACTACTTTTATCGTAGTTGTGTGATCTGATCTTGCATCTTCTATCGTACGAGTAAAATTGTAATAATTGGCTTGAGATTTCTATATCCGATAGGCAAGATATAAAAGTAGTCACAAACACTTTGTCTCATCGTTTGTGATTCCTCAATAATATTCTTCGTTGCGTCGATTAAGTTTATTGTGAGGTGATTGATAAAGCTGAGCTATTCTTCGGGAATATAAGTATGGTTTTATCAATTGGTTCCTTTTCACCTTGATTTATTAAAAGACGGAACAAAACTCATAGGTTTATTCGTGGGAGACAAATTTATCTATCCTTGTATACTTTTTTGTGTGAGACAGATTTGTTTATTAAAGTATTCGACTTTGGGTCGTAGTAACTCTTGATTGTGGGTGAGATCAGCTAAGGGAATCAAGTGCGCAGTATCCTACTGGGATCAGAGGCGTAGGAACATAATTGTACCTTGGATCAGTATGAGATTGGTTGGGGATCAACTACAGTCCAGACCGAAGTTAGATTGGAGTAGGCTAGTGTCTGTAGCGGCTTAATACAGTGTATTTTTAATCTGGACTAGGTCCCGGGGTTTTTCTGCATTTGCGGTTTCCTCGTTAACGAAATTCTAGTTTCTGTGTTATTTCTTTTCCGCATTATATTTTGTTATATAATTGAAATAATACAGGTTGTTCATTGTTCAATCAATTAGAATATCCGACCTTATTGGTTGTTGATTTAAATTGATTGACACTTGGATATTGGTCTTTGGTACCATCCAAGTTATCTCTCTTTGATTAAGACTCGCAGATTGTATTTGCTTGAGTAAATCAAATTGAGAGATAGAGATAATAACTCCCTGAGATATTTTCTATTGATTGAGTCTAGTTGATTCTCTAGAAAGTAACTCGGAGTTGTCCATACAGATTGCTAATCGAAATATTGGGTGTGGTTGTTAGACCCCCGCATTTTCACATGGGATATGTACCCATGGATGGTGAAGCATATTCCCACGACCGTGGAAGATCATGAGCACAGCGGGGCCCATGGCACGTGGCGGGCCCACGTTTGAGCAAAGCAGGCACCGCAGGGCCGACATTTTATCGAAGCATTACAGTGGGGCCCACATTCACTCATGTTTGCATGACACGGTTTTCTATGGGCGAAGGAGCAGACGATTTTTATCCATGGAGTCATGACTACGAAGCCTGAGCCAGGGTTTTATCAAATTATAACCTAAGGCTAGGTTTTGCATGCAACAATGAAAAAGGAGCATAAACAGTATGTTCATGGCTTGTTCTACTAAGCAATGCTAGCAATATCGATGGTTTTGCTACCAAATTTATTAGTGGAATTAATCATGGTATGGCTTGAAAAGAAGTTTCATCTGCAATGGAGTGGTTCTCGCAAGAGCAAAGAGGTTTACCTAAGAATTAGGGTATACCAAAAAAAAAAAAAAAAAAACGACGAAGCACCTACCTCGTTGGCAGACGGATGATGGAAACCATAGCAAGGTCCGACGGCGTCGGCAGTGGTGGCAGCGTCGACGATACTCGGCAGCAGCAGCGAAAGTTGCGGATGGGAGAGGAAAGCCTAGCGAAAGAAGAAAAAAAAAGGGGGGGGGGGGGTTAAGTCCCCTTTTATACATGAGCAATTGAGGTATTCTAATAGAAGAAAGATTCCCTTTCCGGCTCAAGTGCTCAAAGGAGGAATCCGGTCCCACCAAGGCTCCACGGTTACGCACGACATGCTTACATGAATGATAATCGGTCGGTGGGATCTCCTCGGGTAAACTTCCTTCATCTTGACTTCTTATGTTGTATATCGTCACCATTTTATGCATACCCCACTATAATGCAACCATTATGTGTTAGGCAGGGAACTTAATGTTGACGGTGGATTTTAGTTCAGGGCTAAAATTATAAAACCAATTTTAATGTGTTGACATCCTGCAAAGGGTAAAGCCGTTTCATGAGTGATAAATACTTCTTCGCTTTATTTATTCGAAGAAATTCAATAAACACACAAAATTCACCCAGAATGGTGCATGTAGCAATAATCCCAAATATTCTGTGAGTTTTAGCATTATTAATTAATGCACGGTTAGCCTAGTGTTTCCTGTGTTGTTCCTAGCCGAGCTCTCATTATTAGCATGACATGACGACTGAGTGTTCACTCTCAGCAGAGTAACATGAATCTCCAAGTGCCAATTTTGAGACATGCACAAAATACTCGTATAGGCTACTCTCTGACAAAGAGAATTTCGAGTCGATGCATTCTCAGCTCGATCGAACGCATTTAATTTCCTTAAGGAAAATCTGGACTATCCATATCAGTCTCAGAAACAATCACGTCCACAAAAGTTGACCGCGCAATTTAACAAGTGATAGGTGCTTAAAAAAACCTCTCTAAGTATCGATTGGTATTGCTTTCTTAGCTAGTTTTCGTGTGAAATTGTATTATTAGCTATCTTTTATATTTTATGGGAATTTTGGAGCTTATTCCCGAAAAGAACAAAAAATCGTCCAATTTTCCAAAAGAGAGACGGAAGTATCATTGCTTCATGGGAGCAAGCAGCAGGCTTGAATTCAATAGGTGCTAATGGGCTTGAATTACAATGATTAACTTACTGAAGAGTTGGGGTTGATGGCAGCAGCATTGGTTGATGGCTTTCATGCATGGAGTGATCATATTCGATGATGGAAATTACTGCT
Organism: Papaver bracteatum; assembly: GCA_023529315.1. NCBI lineage: Eukaryota > Viridiplantae > Streptophyta > Magnoliopsida > Ranunculales > Papaveraceae > Papaver > Papaver bracteatum. Next base: position 229,313 of record JAJJWX010000272.1, on the reverse strand, counting down.
GAGAATATGCATGGAGAGTTAAGACGTAGTTTCTTCCGGTGAAGCCAGTGTTGGTGCTTTGAGCACGTGCAACTGGGCATAGAAGGACAGGGACGGTGCATGGTAATAGTCAGGGTGAAGGTCAGTGCAGCTGTGATGACAGAGCTCTTGGAATTCAGCAGCAAATGGAAGCAACGATGGAACCTGTGGAAGTTGAGTTGTGGATGGTGGAAGAACTCGAGCTAAGGAAGGTGAGTTTTGAAGGGATTGACATCGGTGGAGATAGAACTAGAGTTTGAGCTTGGCAGTAGACTCGTGTTACTATTGTTTGTCGATAGCAGCTGGAATCAGTTTGTAGAGCTCGTGGTGATGTGATGCTAGCTGTTAACAGAAAAGGGAATAATGAATCAATGCCACTTCAGTGATGGTTATGGATGGTTAATGCTGAGGAGTGGCGTAGTTGCAGTAGTTGGATGATTATATCGAGTGGATTGAGTTCATGGCAGTCAAGATGGCTGTTCATAATGATGTTGTTGTTACTGGTTCTTTGATAGACAGTGAGGGTGCTTTGCAGATGGTGATGGCGAGTTAAACAGGGACGTATGTAGCACGAGTACTTGCCGATGGGAAATGATGAAAGCCGGGATGATGGCAGTAACGTGAGTTTCTACTGTTGGTCGAGACTGTTGCTGCCATTGAGTAAAGTTAAATGCATGATGGCTGTGACTGTCGTAAGTACGTGGCATGAATGAAGAGCTGCAGAGAAGTTGACGAGCTGGATATGGGTGTTGTTACGTTATCGTGCATGGCAGCAGCAACGTTGGAGTTCGTTGAGTCCGAGGCTATGATGAGATGGCAGTAATATGCCATGAACTGAGCTGGGTGAGTTACGGATGTTGTTGCTGGCAGTGACTTGATGAACTGCTGAATGTAACAGCGAGAGCGAGCTGGAAGCTGTGATGTCGATTGAACTGAGCATGGCAGTAGTCCGAAGTGCGATGAGGGGAGTTTGCAGACTTTGTTTCAAGAAAGAACTAGTGTTGTTGTTGGGTTGTTTCCAGAATTGATGGGTCTACTGGCAGTGAAGGAGGAGAACGATGACTGCTGCTGCTAGTATGATAGCAAAGACGAGAAAGGGATTTGGCAGATCTCGAGAAATAACCGGATGGTAGCGACAAGATGGAAGTGACGTTGTGAGTGGAGATGGAGTTTGGGTTGATTTGCTGCCAGAGATAATAATATAGAATGGAGTTTGAATGATCAGTTATGCGGACTGACTTGAGTGAAATTAAATGATGATAACGGGCTGGGCTTTTCCAACATCCTGTGACAGTTGAATTTAAGTGGGCCGGCTAGATGGGTGCGTATCCCAGTAGGCTTTTGAGCCAAGATGTTACACGAACAGAACTAAGGGTTCATCCGTGAGTGTGCAAGGGTTTTGCAACCTGCTTTGGAATGGGGTTTGATGCACGGGACATTTTCCTATTTTTGCTAGGTTTTCTAGTTTTCTGAGGAGGTTACAAAACTCTATATATAGAGAACCCTAGGCACAAATCATATATATTATTTACATATCTTTTTCACCGTTTTTCTCCCCCTTAGGGGGAGAACTATCTCTTTTCTATTTTTATTGTAAGGATGAATTCAAAGTTCTAATGTGAAGCTCAATTATTTACAAGTTTGTTTCAAGTTTTAAATTGATTCATTGTGGATTGTTTTTACTATATCGAAGGTTTATGATTGATTCTTATATTGGTTTGGGTGCGCAAACAAATTAGTTTATTAATCATTCTAATGCTAGCAGAGAGTTGAGTCGACCCGTAATTGTCTCTTAACTCCTACACAAGTAGAAATCGCAAGACCTTACGGAGGGATTTTGTGGAGAAATTACGAGTAAAGACAACACCAGTAAGTGGACCGAGCATACCGAGTTTAACTGCTGGGATCAAACCTAAATTCACAAATCTTAATGCGTTTTGGGAATTACATCTTGTAGTCGAGCACTTCCGTGTCAAGGTGGTTCTTTTGAATAGAATATGGTAATCGAGCGCTTCCGTATCCGGTGATATATGGAGTTTTGGGGATTGCTAAGCGTACCTGCTTTCCTACGGTTGGTGACAATTATTTCAAACAAGAGATAAACGGGTACAATGTTGAGTTAACGGTTAGTAACTACGAAGGATTTCTTCAATATCTTTTTCTTTCTATCCTTATTTATTATTTTCGCCGATTTAGATAACATAACAATTGCATTACTCTTCGTGGGAACGATCTCTTACTACCGCTATATTATATTTAATTAGTGGGAAATATATTTTTATTTTGTTGAGTAAACGACGCTCACCAACAAGCCTAGCCGAACCCTGGCAAGAGTAGGCAATCATTATGATGACCGCCGGAGGCCCCGCTTAAAAACTAGCCGGTCGAACACCACATTGCACTTCCCAGCACGTCAAAACGTCAGCCCTAAAATAGTATGGTTGCGCTGCTTTTGAAAAGGCTCGGCGAGCTTAGACTGTTCAAGGCAGTCTTAAAATTATCACGACCATCCAACTTCACCAGCCTGGTTGGACGGCTTAGATCATCCCGCAAATGATCAGTGAGGCGCTAATGCACAAGTTAGCGGGCCCACTCTGTCCGTACCTGATCGGATTGCTCACGGCATGGCCATAGAGCCATGAACGTTTGCTTAAAACATGACGGGCGTGAAGATTTTTCAAGGGTCACGGAAATTCCACTAGTGTCTTAAAATTGATCTCAACCCTCCAACTTAGCCAGCGCATTTGGATGGCTTAGATCGCGCCTAAGGACATCAGGGAAGTGCACACATGTTCACCATCATCCTAACGTGGGCCCCGCACGATCGACCTCTCCAAAGGAGAATCGTAGCTTTCCAAACCGTTTGGCTAAAGTCATGCGTGCGTGATCGTTTAAAAAACCCTAATTAGGGTTTGCGGCGATACATATCTGTCGTAGTTCGATTGCGTCCATCCATCTTTGCCAGCCTTGATGGAAGGTGTAAATATAGACTTAAGAGGTACCAAGAGTATCAACGTGATCACCGTGGGCCAACCTATGCGTGTGACCGACTGGCCTAGGCCAACTATGGCCGAACGCCTCGAAACGCACGCCCAAAGAAGGCATGTCATGTGGTTCCCAAATCCTTTGCGACAAAGGATTTCTATCGCAAATGGATCACGGCCACTCATCTTTTCCAGTCAACTTGAGTGGCCTAGATCAAGTCTTCATGGGACAAAGAGGTATAGACGTGCATAACAACGGGCCGTCTTCATGCGTGACCAATCGGTCCAACCAAAATTGGTGCCCATGCTTGAATTAGGTCAAGCCAAAGAGTGATGCTTGTGCAACTCTTGATAACCCTAAAATTCCATCAAGGGTCGCAAATTTATGCCGTAAACCATCTCATCCGCCCAACCTTGCCATCTTGGTCGGACAACCTAGGTAGAAAGCAAGATAACCAATAAAGCACCTCGGTGATCATCGTATGCCACTCTTCCACATGGAATGGTCGACCAAGGGATGGCCCATCCATACAGCCTCCAAACGATCACTCAAAGATGGTTGGATGTGATGCTATTTTAAGACGCTTAATCCGCGACTCATTTGGTTAATCTTTAAACAAGACAAGCTTGACTCATTTTCAACAAGACAAGCTTGACTCATTTTCAACAAGACAAGCTTGACTCATTTTCAACAAGACGCTTAATCCACGACTCATTTTCAACAAGACAAGCTTGACTCAAAACTTTTTCTATGAAATGTTTAAAGTCCATATAATCATACGACTTAGTCTAATAATGATAGAAAAGTGAATATTTGAGAAATAGGTCGGTTCAGTCTTCACATACCTTTTGTTGATGAAGTTCCCCAAACCTCTTTGGTTGTTCCATGTCTTCAATAGGTGATTCAGTAATGTCTAATACTCAACTACATACTTTTAATCCTAGTCCGAGACCTGACTAATTGTAGAATAGAAATCAAGATATATTTGTGCAACTATATTTGACAACATGCTTGAGATATAAAAACTTGCGAGTTCTGAAAACACGGGGGGTATAAAAACGACACACAATATTTTGTTCTGAAATCTGTATGGACCAAACTCTAATATAGTTCCGAGAGCACCAACTTAAAAGTGAGACTCCATCAAGAAATATATCAAAGAGATTTATCTCTTTTTAAATACAATCAACAAATCGAACAGATAGAAATCCATGACCCTGATTGATGTGAGAATAACTTGAACTGTACGAAAGACCAATGCCCAAGTGTCAATCACGTTCTATCCAACAAACAAGGTCGGATTTATCAACTGTGATTGAACTACGCACAAATTGTGATATTTTAGTTATATAAACAAATATAATGCGGAAAAGAAATAACACAAACACCATAAATTTTGTTAACGAGGAAACCGCAAATACAGAAAAACCCCGGGACCTAGTCTATCTTTGAACACCACACTGTATTAACCTGCTACGGACTCTAGCCTACTACAAGTTAACTTCGGACTGGAATATATTTGAGCGCTAACCAAGTCTCACATTGATCAAGGTATAGTCGCGTTCCTTACGCCTCTTGAATCCCAACAGGACTCTATGCACATGATTCCCTTAGATGATCTCACCCACAACTAATAGTTGCTACGACCCAAAGTCGAAGACTTATAAACAAATATGTCTCCCACAATTAAGTCTATTCTAGTTGTTGTTTCCATCTTTAGATAAATCAAGTTGAACATAAAACTCAACTAATACCCTGGAATTATACCCCCGATGAGCATCCTAGAAATATCAGTCACCTCACAATAACCCAACTAATTAACATAAAATTTTATTGTGAAATCACAAGAGTCTGAGACGAAAAACTGTTGTGATTACTTTTTATATCTTACCTATCGAAGATAAATCTCGAGTAAATCTTAGAGAAGATAAAACTCAATACGATAAAACAAGTAAGATCATAATACGCAACTACAGACAAGTCGTTAACCTAATAATGATTTTGGAAAACCTAGGTTAAAGGATAATCGACTCTAGTTTGCAACTAGGACACACAAAAGTGTAGGGATTAGGTATCCCAGAAGCTAGATTTCTCCCTTATATAGTCATTCAAATCAGGGTTTCTTACAATCAATGTTAGGATAGCTTAGTAACAAAGCAATTTATATTCACCGTTAGATGAACTCCTGATTTAAGATTCAAGCTAAGTCTTCTTAGAAATTAAACAATCAATCTCCACCGATAGATGGTATTAGCTTGATACATACAAACGAAATATACCTATATTTAGATATGGATGAACCCTACCCAAACGTGTGTACCTTGTTGGCTCAATAATAGTTAACCGAAGTTAGCTGCATTAACACTTATAGTTTAGCCACACTCATCTAACACTTATAGATCAAATATGATGATCAATCAATCATGATAGATAGATAATCAAATGAATCTAAATGTGTTTCAAGAGAATTGTTCAAATGTTCATCATTCTATAGAAATATGTATATGAACCATTTGAAACAAAATCGGTTTGGTTTGTAACTGTACACAATACTTATACAAGAACCAATTCATGAACATAATGCCACGTTTTGTAAACCTAGTTCACATACCTTAATACATTAAAGTTCCAGGGACTTTAGTTCACAAACGAACCTGAGTTCATGAGTATGAAAAACCATACTTGCCGATTTTAGAACCTGACCACCATGTTCGCAAACTGATTACGCGAACAAGATTTTCTAACTTTGGCTTTGTCCAGCCGTTCGCAAGCAAGGTACGCTAATAACAGCTCTGAAGCTTTACATGTAAACTAGTAAGGAAAATTGATTGGCGAGAGCGAATTTCTCAAGAAGTATGGATGTTTGTGGTAGAAATATTGGAAATAACAAGGCTTCTTTGTGTAAAAGTTGACAAGTTTATGAAAATATCTTGTTTTTACTTAAAAGTTTATCACTTTCATTACATGGGCTAGAAAAACAATGGGTTTAATATGATATCAGTGGGCTAACATAAAATTATCATGCATTATACAAGGCTAATTTTTATTTGGGAAGATTCAGGGACGGTCTTAGGTGAGACTGATTTTTTTATGGGCAAGGAACCGACCATGGCTGACCATGGTGGTGCTCGTATCATCATGTTGTCCATGGTCCATTCCTGGGAGTTTTGGTATTTTTTGATGGTCAATCGTATTTTCAGTAGAGTTTGATCTTGACTAAAACTTTTGATTTTGCTCAAGGATGAAGTAGATTTTTGCTTGAAAGATCAATATTTTGAAATATTAAAATAATACTCCCTCCGTTTCAGGAAAAGTGTTACTTTCACTTTTTCAATTTGGCCTATTTTTAGGATAAAATGAAAAAGTGAAAGTAACACTTTTCCTGAAACGGAGGTAGTATTATTTTAATTTTCATGGTGTAAAGACATATATAGAGATTGCAGGACCACTTGCTTTGTAAACCATATGGTCCATGGAGAAACATTTGATAAGATATGGAAATATCAAAGAGTTTGGTTGAAAGAGGAAATCCTTTGAAAATGAATAACAAATAGTAATAAAAAGGTGGGGACCAACCATGGTGACGGGCAATGGTGGACCCGCCTTCTTTTTTAGTGATATTATTTATCTATTTTCTCTCTCCTTTTTTCTTTCCTTGATGATTATTCAATATCCTCTTTTGTTCATGTTTTTAGGTGTTCTTTGGAGCATTATTACTATTTACTCCCGTGCCTTTTACTTGGGGATTACTCAGTGGTGGCCCTTATTCCCGAAAGGTGAATATTCGTTACTAATCCTTGGAATTCACCCGAGAAAAGCCATGAATTGAAGTAAGTAAGTATTAGGGTAAACTAGAATATTTTCTAGGAATTCATCCGATGAATATGCAACACTAGAATTAATTAGTTAGTCACCCAATACTAGCAGGTAATCTGTCTAGGGGCATTATGTTCATTCGAGAACAAGGTACATGATGACAGTAGTACCGTACCGGTTTTGAATATTTATTATGTCTAGTCAGAGAAAACCTAGAGGGAAAACTGCTACCAGCACTAGTGATACCCTGAAGACATTATTGCTTTATACTATCCATCTAAGAGTTGTCTAATCATTTGGGTTTTTGAGTATACAATAAAAATGTATATTATTGTCGTTATATATTATTGCTTCAAAGAGGTTACAAAACTGCAACTCAATACTCTTGCGGAATGTGAAGACATAAACCTTTTAAGTTTCTGATACTTGTCAGATACACATATTTTTCTATGTAATTTTACGAATTCAGCATTCGTCAAAGTTACTAATGTTTATATTTTTAGACTATATGGCAGTGGGACAGTCTAGTGGCCATGATTTAATGTGTACATGCATGAACATACATATCTTATCCATGTGCAATTTCATACTGACTACAAATTTACTCGTTTGTATGGATGTTTTTCAAATGACTATTGATCATTATTGGTTCACTCTTAGATGATTGGTTGACATGTAGCTATGACTCAGCCCTCTTCTAGCCTCTTATACATATCTGTTTTTAGTAATTAATCCATTTGAGAAATGAGAGGAAATACAAGTAGAAACTAATTCATAAATAGTTTGTTTCATGATTTTTTATGTTTTCTTTAATCTAGTTCTTCCATATCTTATTGAAGCTTCTATTTATGCATGTGTTTTCATGTAAGTTATTTATGAACTGAATATTCCTATATATGTGTTGTATTATGAGCTGCAGAACATGTTAATACAAGGGTTATGATTTATTTCGGTATAAGTGTACTTATAATCATATTTTAGCATAAATAAATGTTGATTATAAAGGTTAAATTCCAACATAACATTGACGCATTCACATTTGATGAAAGCTATAATTTCATGGTATCCAAAATTCCGGAGTATGCCCCAAACTTTATGACGGGTTTTGTTGAATTGGACGGAGATTCCTCCGATGAAGATTGATAGATTTGGAAGTTTTTGTGTAGATTTTTTGGGAGATCTCTTTGTAACCCCTTACGAGACTATCACTCGTCATTCGTAAACTAGGGTCGTCTAGGAGTTCAAAGGCTTGATGCAATTGCTAAGTCCATCCGTGATTCCTATGAAAAAAGGTAGATTTGAAATATGTCCTAAAAGTATGAACGAAATTTTTTATTATGAAATTTGATGAATCGGTTTATATAAGACTAATAAGAAACCGATTGTTATAATCATCTTTTATGTATACATACGTTAACCGATTTTAGGTGTCCTTTGTGAATGAAAAACATCAACCCAAAATCGGTTCACGAGTGTATGAACATAAACCGATTTTGATTGGTGTTTTGGAAAAAAATGTCAATTTTTTTCACTTATTCGAAGTTTTGAAGTTCCGATTAACATTAGATGATTTCACATCTAACATGGTTAATTAACACCTAAAATAATTATTTAACACCAATCAATCAGGTAAAATAGATATTAAGGAAAATAGTTGCTAAAGGGTTTTTGAAATTACTTCTTAGCGACTCATTTTTCGTCTTTTAATGACAAGTCCCATAAGCCGCCAGGTTAATGAGGAAGGATCCATTCACACTTTTATTATCACACTATCTCACACGTTGGACGTCATTTTTGCGAATAAAAATCAAACTGTAACGGATTTGAAGTTAATATTTTGAGAATATGTTCCTCTTACCAAGTTCTACATACCTACCAAAAATGAGCACATTCTGAAATATAAAACCTAACAATCTACCGGTCTTAATTTCGACGGCCAGAAATCCGTTGATTTTCAATGGTTCATTTTCAAAGTAGTAGATGATGGTTTTATGCCTCGGAATACGTTCATTTTTGGTAGGTATGCAGAACTTGATATGAGGAACATATCCCCAAAATATTAGCTTCAAATCCGTTACGGTTTGGTTTTTATTCGCAAAAATAACGTCCAATGTGTGAGATTGTGTGATAATAAAAGTGTGAGGGGGATCTCTCCTCCAGGTTATTTTAGCTAACTCAACAAACTGGTTCCAGGCTGACAATATCAATGCTAGATGGAATGAAACCTATGCCACCATATGCTGGTTCATATGGAAAGCAAGATGCGACTGGGACTTTAGAAAAATTACTCCAACAGCCTATATTACTGCTAAAGAAATAACACTTATGCAGTCATTCAAGAATTCATCATAAGCCAGGGCACATTATAAATAATCTGCATTATCAGCCAAATAGCCTTAACTCTCCCCCTGAGAATTACAATCAACACAGACACACTTCTGATAAATTTGGAATCACTATCAGCATGCACATAGATCCAGCGGATCTTCATCAGGCTAATAGTGATGCTCAATCTTATACTAACTACTCTCTTGTTGCTATGTCCTTCACAGGTCAATGTGTGGGAACCAGAAACTTCAAGGACTTTACAACTGGAATCAGCAGAGGAGCTAGAATTGCTCTGACCTGGGGAAAAACAATGCAGCAATCTAACATCACCTTTGATGCTGAAACTGAAGACACTCTCCAAGCCATAAAAACTTACTACCAATGTGAAGTTCAACAAAGGTTCAAAGGAAGCAATAAACATCAACAAGGCAGCAACAACAACAACCAACCAATTGACTTTGTTCTAGGGAAGCTCTCCAAAGTTTCTTCCCAACAGAACTATGCGGCCATCAACCTATCCAGACTGGCCAGACAATCTCCTCTCTTTTCTGACTCCACTTGGCGAGGAACGAACTTATTTACTATCATGAATGTTTTGCAAATCCCTATAACTACTTATGATATGGATTATTGTAATAACGCTAATTTTCTTTTGAGGGATAACCCCGTTGCTGGACCTAGCACAAGCAATATCTTGGATATAACCATGAGTGGCCAGTCTTTCTAGACGCCTTGACTCTTTTTCTTATAAAAAAAAAAACTAACTAATAAAGGCGCTTTGGCCGTTGGCAAAAAAAAAAATTTAGATGAGTGTCATTTTGATCTTCGTAGTGACCCAGCTTAAAAAAAAAAATCCCCTAAAAAATGAACTTGTCCCAAAAAGTCATTCCAAAACAACTCATCCCTGGTAGTGGTAGGGAATTGGTGAACCCCACATGGGGATGATGAGTCCACCTGAACAGCCATAGGACCTAGCATTCCCATGCGAGAGTCGTGGTGTGGAGTTTTTTTTTTTTTTCCGGCGCTGCTTACAACAACCAACCAATTGACTTTGTTCTAGGGAAGCTCTCCAAAGTTTCTTCCCAACAGAACTATGCGGCCATCAACCTATCCAGACTGGCCAGACAATCTCCTCTCTTTTCTGACTCCATTTGGCGAGGAACGAACTTATTTACTATCATAAATGTTTTGCAAATCCCTATAACTACTTATGATATGGATTATTGTAATAACGCTAATTTTCTTTTAAGGGATAACCCCGTTGCTGGACCTAGCACAGGCAATATCTTGGATATAACCATGAGTGGCCAGTCTTTCTAGACGCCTTGACTCTTTTTCTTATAAAAAAAAAAAAAAACTAACTAATAAAGGCGCTTTGGCCGTTGGCAAATTTTTTTTTTTAGATGAGTGTCATTTTGATCTTCGTAGTGACCCAGCTTAAAAAAATAAATCCCCTAAAAAATGAACTTGTCCCAAAAAGTCATTACAAAACAACTCATCCCTGGTAGTGGTAGGGAATTGGTGAACCCCACATGGGGATGATGAGTCCACCTGAACAGCCATAGGACCTAGCGTTCCCATGCGAGAGTCGTGGTGTGGAGTTTTTTTTTTTTTCCGGCGCTGCTTACAATTTTTATGATCCTTGATTTGGACTGGTGGGGCGTTGTAAATTGGTAGCAAATAGCAAGCATTTATGCAAGAAATAGATAATTCCCGACAATTTAAGACAAACGAATAGCTAATTCTGTACACGTAGGAGAACATGATTTGCTACAACTATGATGGCTCGCAACTGAGATGTTCGCAACCATTCACTGGGTTTTCAGATCAGCAGTAAAATCTTCAGTTGCCATGTCGAAACAAAAAAGTACATACTGAAAGTAAATGTATCCTTGTGCATACTGACAGCGAAAGTATTTTAATGTCTTCACTTAATCTTGTTTCGATCTGCAGTCCCATTAATCGTGCATGAATTCAACATATACAAATTCAAGATACTAATTAACATCCATTTGAGCGAAGCAACATACAATCTAGAAACCAGTTAACATCCCTTCAAATGAAGCAGTATATAATGTAAGTACCAAAGCATTATGCTTGATACCTAATTAACATCCCCTAAGGCACTGCACTATAGCGATAGTACACCCGTCGGCAATGCCATAAGCTGCTAAGCTACGACCATCTTCGAGCTGCTTACCGGCATAGATTAGTCTTTGATCCTTGGCTGCAGTGCCTTCTGTTTTGCGAATCCTTTCCTTCAGGCTCCCAACAGTTTCAGTTCTCTCAACATCTAAAGTTTTTACCAGACCACAAAGTGACTTGATAAATATCCGCATCTGTATGTATTTGTAACATTTAGAAAACAAGCACAAATTAAGCTAAAGCCAAATATTAAATAATCAAGATCACAACTAAAACTACAACAGCAGTAATAAGCCAATTACTAATGTACAAACTGTAAATATTAATTAAATAACGGCCTATAAGTCTGAGAAGAATAAAATAAATATGCCATTTTGTTTCAAAAATGTGATGCCAAAATATGTGTCTTTGGGCGGAATTTACATACAAGTAACCACTAGATAAAAATATTTTATGCATACGACTTGGGAACTTACAGCCTATTATCACTTTTGAAAAGGACTCTTGGTACTCTTTTTTTCTTTTGGACAGGCAGGAAGGGTTAAGAAGGTCCCAACCAAATAACTGAGATCTCAAACAGATCTATCCACAAACATAGCGGACTTCAAATCTTGCGCGGAAGAACTAAGTCCATTTTGAGCTATTCTGTAGGATGATAACATGCTTGGAGATCAGCAGCACAATCAGTTTCATGGTAAATGCTCAGTAGATTAGATGGAATTCTTAATGTTTGGTCAACTTTCGTTAGAACAGTTCATGAAGAAGAAGAGGAGGTAGCAGTAAGGTGTCTCTCTCTTCCTATATGTTTGGTCCTATGATAGGAGACACCAATTACAGGGTTACGGTGCGACACCGCCAGACTGAAATAATCAATCTCTACTCTATTATTAGGAGTTTAGGACACCATATAACTCGAACTTTCACCAACTGCGCTGGGCTCAGTGCTTTAAACTTATTCACCATAGATGCATCTGGTATGGTTCCTTTTCCAGTTCCTTATAGAGTTACTCTTTTAATCTTAAGGTGCCTCTGACCAGTGTCAGTGTCACCAAGTCACCAAATTGACTGCAACAACATTTGAAGTATATGTGCAGAAAATGACATACTGGACAGTGGACACCTAATTTGCTGGTGGGGTAGAATATGTGACGGCAAAAAATCAAATACTAACTATCCAAGTCATTTTTTTTTTACCTGTGAGCTATTTGTAGAAGAAGTCCTTCCAACACCGTCACCAACTTTTACTGATCTGACCGGTTCGTCTCGGTCCCTCGCGCTTGGTTTATTGGGCTGCCTAAATTCAAAGAGTCAATTACAATATATACTCTGTTTAGACAATCAGGACATTATTTAGAGGACCGCTAATTTAAAGTAACATCACCTCGCGGGAATGGGATTCGGCACTGGAGCTTGGAAAGTGTTTTGTGCATGGTTCAAAGAACCATCATGTATACGAGCACTTGGCTTGACAGAACTGCAACCACATAAGACGAATTTTACAAACATACTGATAAATAAATGAAAGCTGTTATTATTTCTGATAGACTTACATTTCTACTCCGGTTGAAGGCGACTGAATATCGTTGAAGTTTCTAGCAGATCTGGGACATCTGAAGTTCAAAAGTATAAATACATATCGACAAAAAATCTCATGCAAGCGGTAGCGCCAGTTATTAAACCTGTACCACGAAAAATCTTACCTCGGCATGTTTGAGATTGTGTCAGTGACATCTTCGACCACATTCTCCTCGACATATAACGGATGTAGCATAAGACCAGGTTGGAGCATGGACTTAAGTGACTCGTAAGGAGTAATATCAAGAAGCTTGGATATCTCTGTAGAAAAGAAAATGTGGTATTTCATCGTAATAGGAACTGCTTCAGGTATGCCAAAAATGTCTCGAACAGTGCAAAGAAACACCTCCACCTTTGTATTTGGATCTACATCGATGAACTTCACTATACCACCAACATAACGTGGGTTGTTTCCATCTTGATTGACGGTTTTACCATTATACCATACTGCAGCTTTAATCGTTTCTTCCCCCATCTATATAATCCATAAAATTTAGTAACAAGATCTATAGATTTACGAGGTATTGGCATGCAACAACATAGTTAGAAGGCAGATTTAAAAGCCACATGTGTAAAAAGTCGGAGTAGATTGAACAGTTCCATAAGCATAACAGTAAGTATGTGCACATTTGCTGCAAATACAATCCTGATCATTTTTAAGCGATTTGCCAAACAGGTACCAAGTAAAGAAGGGTCAACCAAAAAATAACAGATATAAACAGACACCCAAATCACATAGCTAAGACTTCTCCTACAAAAGTGTTCTAATAAAAAATAAACCTATTGTGGAACTGTTATCCATGGTATATGCAATTCAATCTTAAAAGACAAAAGCAACATTAAGTCTTCCTATAAAATAACTATTCACTTGGATCCTGCATCTCTATAACTGTTCTGAATGGTCACTGCAAAAACATACCGCCTATATTCACTAGTAAAGCTTTTATTGGCAGATAGTTCAAATTATGTCCATCCTTTGTATTCAATTTTAAGTACTGCCAAAACAATTTATAACCCATATCACACCTAAACATATTTTATAGCTCACACAAGTATAGGAAGAAAAATCTGCTTGTCAATGAAACTCACCTAGTAGTAATTAACAATAAGTCAAAGAAAAAAGGAATTGTATGTTTTAAAAAAAAAAAAAAAAACAGTTGTATTAAATAAGAGACACCTGCTCAAACATATGCTTACTCAAATATAAGTTACTGACTGTTCAAGGTTCTTTCTTAAGAAACTGTAATTTATGCAGATAATGAAAAGCTAGTTTGTTGAGGCTTATTTCACAAAGTAGATATAGTTAGATTCAACAACAACAACACCTGCTGGTTAGGCTTATTTCATCAATGTATAGGATAGCACCAAACAAAACCCATCTTAATGTCTTATTATCATCACCGTCTATGGGATACTTAGGAGTTAATTCGGCATCAAAATTCAAAAAGATTTGATATCAAATTATAGGTAATATGAAGTGTAGGTAATACTCCTACATTTCATATTTGGAAACCCTCCATTTGAGCTTAATTCTGGAAATAAATACAATTTGTCGCACTATTCGGACACATATTTGTACGACAAATGTTAATCTGCAGACTGCAGTTGTCACAAAACTTTATTATTTCCTTTTAACAGGTAAACTCTAGCAATTGAACCTGAAACCTTCACTCTAGGTATAGAGTATAAACCACCAGTCGATATATTCCACAACTTGAAAATCTCCTAATCAGTAGTCCATATGATCAGCCCAACTCCATAAAAAATACATGCAATTTCTAAAGCAACAGTTTCACCACACAACCATTTCATGTGTCTAGGAACCTTTGAGATCCTCGGTAATTAGTGCTGTTTATGTCAGGAGGTCCTCAACAACCCTAAGCTAGAAGCCAAGTTGCATTTACAGAGTAAACCCCCACTTAAAATGATGAAATAATCCAGTAAAAAGTACGAAAACAAACCAAAAAGAAAAAAAAATGGGTATGATAATCGCTAATTTAAAGAACAAAAGAAGACCACATGAAGCCTTAAGCATGTCATACTGATAGAGAGGAAGAATACTACTTTTATTGATTAGCTTACCTGTTTGCCTCAAGCTCACGGTCACCGACTCCGTAAACCTAGGATTTTCTCAAACAAAGCCAATGCAGTAGGGAAATGAAAGGAAATTAAAAGCAAGACGGAGAATATGAAAAGTTTTTATTTCTTTTTCTTTTTTGTTTTGATCAGATAGCTGGGGTTAAAGGGAAAATGAAAAGTTTTCGCTTCTAAAAATATTAATTTAAGTTGCTTTTTTTCTTTTTTAACAAGCTTGGTAAAGGGGTGTCACATAATGGTAGAGGGGCGGCACCCTAATAAGACAAAATGGTCATTACAATTAATTTTCAAGTGTCCCTTATCAAATAAAATCTGGAAATGACTAATTAGTCCTTATTGTTGATAATCAAGATTAGTAATGATAATCAAGATTAGTGTTGATAATTAATTTTCACTTATCATATGATTCATAACTCTAAAATAGGTTATAAAAAAAAATTAGAGAAGAAAAAAGAAACTTTTGTGATATTTGTGAAGGTCAATCTCAACCAATTGAAGAAATTAACCAACAAAGTGAAGAACCCAAAGATTGAAAATGACTAGGTATACTTCTAAAGTCGTAACAAATCAAAAAATTAAAATTTGAAGAACATACGGTTGGAATTGAGCTCGTTACCAACAGTAACTATATATTACTGATGCGTAATGTATCAATTACCAATCAGAATCGGTTCAATTTTGGGAAAACCCAAAATTTCATAAGAACATACGGCTGGAATGGAGCTCGTTACCAACCGTAACTATATGTTGGGGAAAACCCAGAAAAAACCAGTTACGATTGGTATAATTTGTTCCCTTACGAACCGTAGGGAACTTACGGTTGGTAACTAATGAATATAAACCAACCGTAACTAACCTACGGTTGGTAAGTCATCTTAACTTGAACCGTACATAACTATTTGATAAGTTGTTAACATTCAGGATAATTTACGGTTGGTTTAAAATCAATTACGGTTGATAAATATGATGCAAATAAAAACCGTAACTGAACATATTCTCAAAACTAAGAACTTACGGTTGGTATTTGAGTTTAAACCAACCGTAACATCAACCCAATCAACAGTTATGGTTCGTATTTGAGTTATTACCAACCGTAACTAGCATAAACCCAGAAATTTCAATTTTCATTCAAAACCCTAATTTTTGATACAAAATTAACTTAAATCCAACACGATAAACTAAACCCTAACTGGGTTTTTCCAAACATTTTTCAAATCGCCGATTAATCGAAGACGATGACATTTTCGGTTTTAATGGAGGTTAGGGTTGATGGAGGAGAAGAGAAGATGAAGAAGAAGATGAAAAAAAAAACTGATTTGATTTTGGTTAATTGATTTGATTTTGGTTAATAAAAAAAAATGATTTGATTTTGGTTAATTTAAGGTGAAAGGGTAATCTAGTCAATCTACACCCCTATAGGACACCTCCCAACCAATAAGAGGGACATTGCTATCACACTTGACGCCCCTCTACCATTACGTGACGCCCCTTTACCAAGCTTGTTTTTTAAGGTTAAGGAAATTTAAGTTGCTTCAGACTTCAGAGAGTGTAACTTTATACTTCATACTAGCAACGAGTCATTGACACAAACGGAATCCGGTCAATTGACAATTTCACCTTTTTTTTTCTTTTCTTTTTTTCAATGAAACTATTATTGGATAAAGAATATTACATTAGATAGTTGGAAGCTTAACAAGCTAAACTCCAACGACATACTACTATATTAATCGAACAGGTTGCCGTGTTAACCTACCAGCGAACCTCATGGGTAACCTAGCCAAGGGATCCGAAGCGGATGGGGGGCTGAGATTGTGTCACAAGGGGGGAAAGCTAACATTACCTTCCATGTTAATTCCTGCAATATTACACCATTTGGGGCTCGAACCTGGGACCTCATGGAGCGCATGAAACTTTGAGAAACGGGGATAACCAGCTGATCTAGGTAATCATCTATTGGGAAGAATGAAGTAGGTATTTCACCAAAAGACTACACATGGTGTGAGTCACCTGGTAATCATCTATACTAACGAAAGAAAAGGTACAACAAGTAAAATCAGAAATTAAATGTGTTATCTCTTTTAGTAAGTTCTTATTCTCCCATTGAGTGAGTAAAGTGTAAGTGTTGGTAGTAATAGATTGAATAACTACCTTTGCATGCGAAAAGTTTTATTCTACGAGTTGCATCATAGTTCCATAGAGCTCTCCGGACTTTAGTATTAAAAGCATCCCCAATGACTTGAACTTCATTATTGGACCTTGTTAACATCTTGTATGTGCTTTTAAATGAAAACTTACCATCTTTAGCAGGCATCCATACCATGACATCCTCTTTGGACTTATCAATAAACAATTTTTGGATTCTTCTAGAAGTATCAACATCAAAAAGATGATTTAAGATAGGGACATTCCACAGACTTGTGTCAGGAAGCATTAACTCTACTACTTCACCATAAAATTTGAAAGCCTCGGTTAGTGGAATGAGTGGATGATTCATACCTGGTATCCATCTATCCGACCAGATCTTAGTTTTCTCACCATTATTAATCTGCATGAAGTAGTGTTTCTGTAGAATTTGAAGACCTTTAGTTCTTCCATTCCATGTGTAAGAACAGTTTTTTCCTGTGATATTTTGATGAATGATGTTACCACTTTTGAAGTATTTTCTGCCCAACACCTGCACCATGAGATGACTTGATTCATTGCAGATTCTCCAAGATAACTTGGTAAGAATGGCCAAGTTAAGCTTTTCTAAGTCTCTGAAAGCTAAACCTCCAAAGTATTTAGATGTGTAGACTTTGTGCCAAGCTAAAGGATTATCCCCTCTGTTAGAATTATATCCTCAAAAGAATTTTCTCTCAATGGTAGTAAGATGACTTATGAGCTTATTAGGAATCTTGAAAATTCCCATTTGATAGACTGGAACATAATTGAGAGCATGTTTTATCATTGTACCTCTACCTGCTTGAGAGAGTGAGATAGCAGACCGTGTAAAAAACCTTGATTCAAAACTTTCCTTGATAGCCTTGAATGACTCTTTCTTAGAGTAGCCAAGAAGTAAAGGTGACCCCAAATATTTCTCTTTAAAGTTCATAGTTTTAACACCAAGAATTTGTGTCAAATTTTCAGTAACCTCAGGTTTAGTTTTTTTGCTGAAGTGCACTCAAAATTTATCACTTGACCTGATTGAGAGCTGAAATTGTGAAGTAACTCCATAAGATTAAGAACTGAAGTAAGATTTGCTTGAGTGAAAATCAAGTAGTCATCTGCAAAAAACCAAATGGTTAATGGATGGATCTTGATCTTGAGTAGCCCTCTGTTTCAACGTACTCTCATGCAACACCTTTTTCGCAGCACATGTGGCCTCACACCACCCGTGGTCTCACTTTAATACCTTTTATGGTGTTATTCTGCTGAGCAGCAGTGAGATTTCTTGAAAGAAATTATATGGCTATAATAACAAGATATGGTGAAAGATGATCACCTTGTTTGATTCCTCTAGTAAAAGAAAATTCTTCACAAGGACTACCATTGATCATGACTGACAACAACCGAGTTCCCATAGCCCTTAATGTAAAGGGGCAATTTGGTAAATGTATAAACTTACACGTGGATTTATATTAGACTGCCGGGAGAAACATGTTTCTATGGTCCCACTTCAATTATGTCTTCCGTGGAAACTAGTTTTCATAGTTCCTTCAAGAAACAAACTTGCCTCTCCCTATCACTTCTCTCTCAGTCGATCCCATCTCACTCTGTTTTCTTTATCCTTACCGACAAACCTCAAGTTTGTTGTCTGCAACTCTTTCTCGCATCTTCATCTCCTCCATGAATCTATAAATCGAACCCCCCTTCAAAAATGTTGGTCAAACTGGAAAAATCAACAGGAGAAATTCTCATTCAAACCCCCCTGTTCTTCATCTTCTTCATCTCCTCCGAAAATTCCTGAGATAACTGCGAAAGCTTATTTCTCACATTCAAAACTAGAAACCCAATCTTCAAAGTTCCCGAGATAACTTCAGAAATCGAACCCCCTCTTCATCATTATTAAACAAACTCTTTCCTTCATCTCCTCATGGTCTGGCATCTCTCTAAAAATCCAAAGTTTTCCAATTTCAAAACCCCAATTACCGTTCAATTCCAGATCTATTCAAGGTCGATTAAGAACACAAAAGGAACACCATAAATGGTGTTGGATTTCACTATTTTATCGGTAATTCTCAGTATTACATCTACCAATAGCTAATTGCAGGGTAAGAGACACAAAATCAAAACCCTAATTTTTCTGATTCAGTTTTGAGAAAATCTAGGATTTGTTGTTTTATTTTCTTTAGCATCATCAAGTAAAATTAGGGTTTTGATTCTTATTTTGTTTGTTTATTTGAATTGAAGAATCTTTGTTTTGGAGGCATAGGGATTGAGGAACTTGTATGCTCAGATGATTGATGAGGCATAGGGATTGGAGGAATATGTAGTCTTACAAATCAAAATCTAAGAGGTGGGTTATTTTTCTTCGTTAATTTTATTATGCATATCTTAATTTTCTAAGGTAAAAAAACATAATTACTTTCTCTGATTTCAATTTCTCAAAATTGGTTTTCCTTATTTCAATTTATGGTTTAAATATGTGGAATTGGGTATTTTTGGTTGATTTGAATTGCAGCTGTAGAAGATGGGGGTTTGCTGTTGATTGTGATATTTTAGATTGCAGAGTTGGGTTGAGGTGCAGATGGTGGTACTGAGAATGGAAACATAAATGGGTTTGATTGAGTCCTGTATGGTTAATTAAGTAGTTAATGAAAATTGGTGTTGTTCTTTAGATTGATAAGGAGAGAATGGAGATGGTGGTTACTATCTTTGAAGTTGCAGGTTCTGGTGATGGATTTATGTGGATTATTGACATATGAGAATGGTTATTGAGTTAGGTTAACATGGTATGGTGCTGAAGACAGGAAGAGAAGAAAGGTTCTAAGATAGTTGACATATGAGAATGGATTTGTATTGGTGGTTCTGGTTGAGTTTCTTACCATACAGGACAGCCAAGTATGTGCTTGCCAGGGGAGAGTTGGTGATAATCTGGTTGGTCATTCGACTTTTGTATGGGTTCTCAATGTTACTAGTTTTCAGTTACGGGTTTTAGGTGTATGGTTATGGTTTAACATGTTTTCACTGTGATGCAGGGCTTATGACTGAAGAGTTGAGAAACTTTTTGGAGTTCGTAGATGGAAATTGTGCTCAAGGAAAGAAAAAAATGTGGACTGTTTGATGTTATATCTATCAAATACTTGTGCCTCTGGTGGATATCTTAAGAATATTATATCTATTTACTCATTTTGTAATATATATTCAGTAAGCTTGGTGCTGCTTACTTTGCAATTTATGGTTTAGGAGGTGGTGGTTTGACTTAAGCTTTCTTAATGGTATTCCGCATTATATTGTACCTGCTTGAATCCAGATTAGCATGGTTGGTGGACTGCTAGGACTTGGTGGAGGATTTATCCGAGGTTCCCTACTTGAAGTTTGGTATCCCCCTCAGGTACATATATCCTGTAATTTCCTTAATATTTTGTGAATTTATTTCTTAGTTTTGGTTCCTGTTTGACTACTCATATGTATACATATTTATCAGTTGATTTATTGGAGTTAAACATGACAAACATTGAAACCACCCAATGCAGGGTTTAGAATAAAGTCTGTAAGAATGCCAATGTTGACCTTTATGAAGCTTGTCATTTGCGAGGGGATAAATTTGAATTCGATGACTGTCTTAGCTTTTAATTCTTTGTGGAGGTGTTAGAACTTGATGATTGTGGGTTATTGGTAGTAGTGTCACTATACCTACCTCACTTGCATACTATCATACTAGTGCATTGCTGAAAGTAAGTTTTCTTATTTTCATTTCCTTCATCGTGTTAGAGGTTCTTTTCCGTTCCATTTCCTAAAATCCATGTCTTTCCTACAGATTTACTGATTTCAGTTTACAAACATCTCTACTTTTATCTATTACCATTTATAATTGCACCGCTCATGCATCATCTATTAGACACTTACAAATCTGAAAATTTTCTGTTAAATATGGTTTCCTCTAGTTTCCAACAAGACTAAATTCGCTGGAATCCACAAGTAAATGAATTTTATATGAATTCTCTATTGGACACTTACAAATCTGAAAATTTTCTACACATGTTTCTGCTGTGCTGTTTTGCCGAGGATTGTTCACTCATCTATGAACCTCAATACTTCAGATTATAATTTTTATGACAAAGAAGAGTCTCTCAGCTTTCCAACGAAACCGAACTTGCCCAATTCCGTCGTCTAACAAATTCTGTATCAATTTTCGATTTAAGACTCCCGAAACTGAATTTTCTGAGGACGTTTATCTCTGTCCTGTTTGTTTGAGACTTTTCGAGTCATCTGTATGCTACATTTCTTTGGGTAATCATTTTTATGTTGAATAAGGATTTCTCAGCTTTCCAACGGAACCAAATTTGCCGAATTCCATTGCCTAATGATTTTTTTATGAATTTTTGTTTACGGACTACCGAAAACTGAGTTTTCGAAAAATGTGACTCATGTCCTGTTTTAATGAGTGTTCCCGACACAGATGTAAACCTTACTGTTTTAATGAGTGTTCATGACATGTGATACCATTAGAAGCTAGCCTTTGGTTGTGTCTTAAATCACTGATCACAGAATTGAGCGACGATGCCTTCCCTTGTCTCAACAAATTCCTAAGTGCCAAACTAATATGTGATGCAATGCTTATAGTATTAGAACTTTTCTTGTTTGTGTAGTCCATTCGTTGTCCCCATCTGATAACGTTATATGCTTATTTTTGTGGGTAATTCTCTTTATTTTCTTTTCATTTACTTTTTGTGAAATTATTATGTAGGTTGGGTAATGTCAGTAGAAAGGAACTCGACCTTAATGATTGTCAAGCTCTAATGAATTCTATTTGTGAAGAGTTGTGCCCGGAGCAATTTGCTGGCCCTCCACAACTACGAGGTTTGCGAACTAATATATAATGATTTTATATGATGTGTGTTTACACAATTTTCGCTGTCTATTTAGAATCCACAAACGAACTAGAATTTATTTTTTTGTTTGCTATGTAGGTTGGTATTCGGTCTCTTAATTAAGGTGTATGCCCGGCTTTTGACATTGCATCACCAACTGTAATTCCAAAACCAACTTCATGATGCTTACTTGTCTGCTTCCACAACTGCTACATGCCGTTTTATCCAGACAATGATTTTGATATCCCGCCAAACTATTGGTCCTGATGGCCTCTCCTCTGTTTTGGCTATCACATTTCATGTTCCTTGATAATATACTTTCTCGTCATCCTTGCAACCTTGTTTTCGGTTCACGCTTGCAATTGAAGGTAGCATTAAAAGTTGATCCTTTCTCCCATGTGTCTTTAGTAAATGAAAGCAGAGATTGTGAAGTCTTGCCTTCAACTGAGTGTTGAAGCTTTTTGGTAGTTAAAACTTGTAATAGAAATAGAAATTTAAGCATTTTGAAATTGAAATTGAGGATCGAATTGCTAATAGCAATAAAGTAGTGTTGATGCATTGGTAGACTAGATCACAAAAACCAAAATACTTAGAACTTTAATTAAGAAAGACCATTCTAGCCTGTCAAAAGTCTTTGAAATGTCTAGTTTAAGAGCCATTCAACCAATCAGCCCTCTTTTCTTCTTCTTCATTGAATGAATTATTTCTTGAGAAATTACTTCTTCTTCTTCTTCACACATACGGACTTATTTAAGGGAGTTTGTATTCCATAACTTACTTGTGGCAACAGTTATACTGTCAGCATTAGAAGTTAATTCATTGGTACCGATGGAGAATAAAGAATTTTATGTATTTGAAAAATTATACAGGTATATAATTTTTGTTTTATGGGTAGTTTTAGAATTGTTATAGTCTTTTGGACATTTTGCATTGCACTCTTTTCCTTAGACAAGGTCTCGCCACTATGGGTTTCTCTTAGCAAGGTTTTTAACGAGACAAATGTGTGTCCTACTTTATTAAGTCTTTAAATTTATTCCTTATGTATTTCTTATGAAGCCGGTGATTTGAGATCACATTAGAGGAATATCCTTCCTAGAGCAACCTTTAATGAGCTAATCCAAGTCACTTAGGCTTAGTTTGGTATTGATGTGCTTTTAGTAAAAGCGTTTTTCCGATGTGCATTGTTGTGTTGTGTTTTTTAGAAAAAAAAGTTAAACTTTTGTTAAAGTATAAACTAAGAGCTAAAGCTGATTAAAAACACAATCAAATTTTGTTTGGTAAATATCAAGTTCAACGGGTTTTTTTTCCGACAAATGACAATGTTTGATCATTGCTCAGTTGAACCCACCAAACATTGGTATGTCAAGGTTGGTTGCTATATTTTAGTATCAAAACTCATAAGTCGCTTGATTAGATTACTAAAGTCAACTTTGTTAGGTTAGACTAAAAAGTCTAGAAATATTGATACATACAAGTATTACTTTGAAGACCTGAAGATTCATAAGGCGTATCGACATCAACGATAGCATCATCCTTCCACTTGAGGCTAACAATACATGACTTGACTTGTTTCCATTTATATATAATAAGCTTTCAAGTCATTTCTGATTGAAAACGTAACATGCTATGTATGTGAAACTCTAGTATAATAGACTTGATCATCATATTGTGATCAAAATGTGAAGGAACAATATATCAATTGTGATAAGTGATTTATATTGTTATATTGACTTACGAAGTATAATGCTTATCTTTTGAACTTCGTAATTTCGACATTGACATAATCTTTGTAACTCGTTACTAGGTTGTGTAGTGAGCATAGGTTTGATTTCATACCTAGAAAACTATGTTTAATTACATGAGTTTAAGGAAGTAGACATATAAACTTATTTCATAGTCGAAAGGAAATCAAAAGGATTGATGGTCCGATTTTCATTAAAGATATTAAAGTTGGACCGATCCTAACTTATATAGGGAATCAAGGTAGAACCGATCCTAGCTTATGTTAGGAGTCAAGGTAGAACTGATCCCTACCTATACTTGTAGTCAAGGTAGAACCAATCCTAACTTGCTGTAGGTATCATGGTAGAACCGGTCCCAATAGGAAAAACCGATTTATATAAGTCATGTACACTTTAAGGTTTGTGTTACTTGGAAATTGGGTTTGCAAAATAGGAAAGTTCAAGATGTCTACATAGTGAGTAATTTGAGCATGTGCTGAAACCTTATTTATTAATTGTTAAAAGATATTACTTGATAATCAAGGTGAGATCCCAAACCAAAATAGTAGAGAATTTTTTTTTTGAGATTTTCGAAATTAATATGTTTTGTTTTACCAGTAATCAAAACATATATCTAAAAATATATATTAGTTAAGTGCTAGCTAATATTGAGTTGTCCATGAAGATTTCAGTATATAGTTGGATATCGGTTGAATTCATAAAACCGAATTAGGTGCTTTATTGCATATCTTAAGAATATCTTCGGTTATGGAAATTACTTGGTGTCCAAACTACCTTGGTCTATAAATAGCGAAGTTTGTTATTCTTACAGACTTATCATGAGCCAAGAAAACTTCATTTTTTTGTTTCTGGTGTAGCCAATATTCTCGTAATAATATCTTAGAGAAGAGAGTAACCTAATTAGGCGAAATCTCTTACATTCTCTAGTTTAAAGACTTCTTTGGGGATCAAGAAACGTTTACTAGTACCGTTGGTGGGAAATTAGAATTCCATTGTTATTTTAGTTTTCCATTATTGATTTGATTGACTGACGGTGGTTAGCTCTTGATTTGCACCTAGTTTGATTATTCTTGACAGCCTTATCTTCTGACATAAGGTCACTCAAACTAGATCAAGAGTTTAACATTGACTTGTGATCATCCATTGTTAACATACTCTGTTTTGTGCATGATCGATCATAAGCCATGAATAAAGTTTGTTATTATACATGTACAGAAGACTATTGATGATTGAAGACAAGAAGATTTTTCTTATTGGTTTCGTATCTTTGTGATTTGCTTCGTGCACAAACTTGATCGTATGAGATCCGACTAGATCTAGTTTATCTTTTGATAGATTGATTATTGACTTCTCGCACTTATATCTACAATCTATTATTTGGTGCTACTCTTCAGTATCCGAATCTAGTAGTTTTGTTTGACTCGATCCGGTTAACTTGTTTAATCCAAATCTTGGAAGATCTAAACCCGACAAAGAAGTTTAATTGATTTTAAATAGAAAAGCTAGCCACGTCATGCACCCATGGAAAACCCTTGGCCCCACATGCCAAGCCAAACCACGCCAAGGCATGCCATGCCAACCTAATTGCGCCAAGGCATGCCATGCTAGCCTGGCCATGCTGCCATCCCTCTTGAATTCTTCCTGAGTTTTACTTTCGGGCTGTTTTCACCTCCCGAATGAGTTCAAAACCTAAATATCCTTGCGTAAGGATATGGGAAATTCTTTTCCGGTCGATTAGAGGGGCGAATCGTCAAAATACAAGTCCGTACTAGAATTTTACAACGATTCTAGTAAAGGGCGTTAATTAGGGTTTCTAAAACAAAGGCGTGCGGCCATCAACGGCCACCCTTCCATCTTAAGAGAAAATCCTAGCCGTCCAAGGTTACCAGACAACGCATGATAACCTTTGACCCAAAACCATATCTTGGTCACGCCCATGCCAAGCCAAACTGCACCTCGCCTTGGCCCTAGCCATGCTAGCCGTACCATGTGCCAACGACTTGCCAAGCCCTTGGACCCACATGCCAAACACACCTAGACGCGCCACCATGTTGTCCTTCCCTACGCGGCTACCAAAAAGAAGGCATGCGACAATCAACGGTCCCCCTTCAATCCCAGGAGAAAATCCTAACCATCCAAGGTTACCAGACAACGCATGGTAACCTTTGGCCGAAAACCTAAGTTTGGCCACGCCAAACCATGGCATGCCAACCTACCATGCCACGCCAATGGCATGCCTAGACGCGCCTCCATGGCATGCCAACCTAGCTGCGCCACCATACCATGCTAATGGCATGCCATCCTGGATGCGCCACCATACCGGCCTTCCCTACGCGGCTACCAACGAACGAAAGCGTGCAACGATCAACGACTACCTTTCCTATTAAGATGCAAGATATCGACCGTCGAAGGTCACCAAGCTACCAAGTTTCCCAAGCTCGACTTTCCAGGCAACAACGACATGCCACATATTTTCCAAAAAAACATTTGAGACATCAAACACATATCACAAACTGGGGGATCCTCTTTGGGTATTGGTTTGGCGGTTTACAGCGTGCGACGTACACTACGCCCATCATAAGGAAGTGTCATAAGGGTGAGGCGGTTAGTAAATATAGGGAGTTAATGGTGAAACGCTCGACATCAATTACATGCGTTAACGGCTTTATGGAACATCAATTCCATACGTTAATGGTTTTATGGAACATCAATTCCATGTATATGGTTATCACCTCCTCCCATTTACTTACCCATTTATCCATCCCTTAATGAGACCAGAGTATGTTTCACTTCGACTTGTATAAATAGGTCTTACCCATTTCCACAAAACAACAAGTTCATTCGGGAATATACAACACTCAGAAAATACTTGCTAGCTTACCATTTGTTAGCCTTCCCATTTTTCTGATACAAGTCACAGTAACACAACTACTCTTCCAGAATCAAATATTCTGGTCTCATCACTTTCCTTGTTTCCCTCCCCAAAACCAACCCATTCTCCTCCTTTTTGTGACCGAAGCAAGTCCGGAACGGCCATTTCTTTGTTTAGGATGGATTTGTACAGATTGATATCTCGAACTTAAAGTACTCCCTTGCAGTACATTGTTTAGGGTTTAAATTGTTTCTCACCCGTACACACTCGAAATTACCGAAATCAACAGAAACTATTTTCACCTACAAACAATTGGCGACCACAGCGGGAGGTTCGATCTTTCGGTTACAATGTCAATTTTCGACTGTTGATCTCGTTCTTCGACCCATACGTCAAGATGGTAGAGGAACATGATCCACTCCGACTCAGTTACCCGGCGGCTCGATTATCAGTCATGATACAACAAGGGATGACTGGGACTTCCCAGAGGATAGAAGCAGACGATCCGCCTAAGGATCAACGACTCGGTTATCAGACGGCTCAGTAACGACTGGGGACTTTCCATGGCGGTGTTTCCCATAAAACTCGGTCTTACACCCGGAAGGTTAACTTTTAATCAGGAGACCTAAAAACCGAAAGAAAACAAGAAAACAAATTGAAAGAGAAACGCTGGAGTACGTAGCTGGAATATGCTTGCCCACTTTATCACTACCGCGATACCGCTAATACCCGGACGTGATAACAAAGATACAAGGTAAAAAGGGGAGCCAACCCCTTTCATAAACATAACACTTTTTGGAATTTGAATAACGAAAGGATTTCTTGTTTGAGCTACGTCTGTAAAGAGGAAACTAGGCCCGTAAGAACAAGTCCGCGCCATGCCAAGCCAGCGATGTGCCAAGCCAACAGTCTTCGCTATGCCCAGTCAATAGTCCGCGCCATACCAAATCCAATGCCAGACCTGCTTACCATACAAGCTTACTAGACGCGCCTACCAAACGCGCTTACCAAACGTGCATGCTAGCGCCATCCTCTCCCCTCCGCAACCATCCAAAGAAGCGCCATGGCTCCAGCACTCCGTGATCAAAACAGTGTCATCTCTGCACGATACACTTACAATCACCAGAACCAGAACCGCTTCCGCTTCCCCAAAGTTTCTTCAAGCATGACAGCTCCAACCATCACCAGAGGCGCTACTCCACCATCAAGGCAAGATGCTGGAGGAGCCATAAGAAGCCGACCTCCTTTTACCACTATTGATTTGATTAAAAGACAAAAGTCACATCAGCATGACGTGCGTTTATAGATGAAGAGGCTCGCTTTTCTCTTGAACGACTAGTAGAAGGGGGGTCAGCAATCCAATTTCATCACACGTAAAGATCAGGCATGACTTCTCCCAAATCGAAAGCAAAGGAAATCAGTAACCCTCCTGAGTTCACAGAGACCCTCTTCTCGTCAGGACCTGCACGACGAGAACTTCGCCCACAAATTCGTTTAGTCTATGATGAAACAGTTATGTGAGATTCTATATTTCTCCAAGGCATAACGTCAAGACATATTTTTATCCTTTAACCGCACTGCATAAGGGAAAGCAGGCGTTTTTAGCCAGGGAAGTCGTTCCCAGACCCCAACCTCTCTTAGAAAGCACGATCGATAGATGAAACAGGGGACTCCTAACCTCTGAACACTTGAGGGATGTCGATTTTGACATAACGTGACGTAGATTCCGACTTCAACATGGTAACCGTCAACGCTCTGAGAGTTGCAAGGCATCATTTCAACATTATCTCCAGAATTGGCTCCGCTTCAACGTTCTCCAACAGCGGCTCCGCTTCAACGTTCGCTTCAACACCACTCCTTCCTGCAAAGTGTCATGCCACCACGCTCCCCATGTCAAGGATCATGATCACAACCATCCATTCTTCATAGTCATTGTCGCGCTCTGATCCATCCCGCCAAAGCTCGTGATCATGGACATCTTGCTCGCTTACGCATCCAGCCAATTCTTTTACTTTCATAAAAGCCCATACAATTCCATCCAACCTACTTTGTTACCACGACAATGTAGTCTCTCCCGATTACATCTCCTACCAAGAACTGTTGTCGCTCATTCGTTGATACCAGCCAGAGCTTCACCACAACAGCAATTACTACAAAGATAGAAACATGTAAACCATACTTGAGGACTGAGGATATACACGGGATCCCTTCACTGTCAAAGCTCAGAAGACACGGTCAACCAAAAAGCCGTACCCACAACAAGGTCATATACTCTTCAAGGGTGCAATGCAAGAATATCATCACCTCTCTGTCTAGAAGACTCCTTCAACACTTTACGAGGCCACGGAGGATCCCAAGCCTGCACTATCCAGAATATTTCATCATGTAATTTCTGAGCATCCCAGTTTCACATCCAGAAGAGTATGATAGGCTTATATCAAATCTCGTGGATGGGGGTTCAAGACGATGTAATGAAAGTAGGTTACACATGGGGACTACTAGCATGAGACGTTTTCACTCCCCTTAACCAGGTTATTACTGATTTCAACACCATCACTGTCGAGGTTTTACGAGCCGCGAGAATTTCTCAACATGAAGCCGTACATGTGCACCGAAGACTCCAAAAGCACGCCAGAAGGCTACATTCACATATTCATCCATTCCATCCTATCAAACCGAAGTATAACTAGGAACTTCTCACTGCATCTCATTCCGTACGATAGTCCAAGATTCAGAAGATGGTTCGAAGGATGTAACTTTGAACAAAGTCCCAGAAGACTTGATAGCAGCGCATCGGTAATGGAACGTCTCCCTATTTCATCCAGGGGCACCAAGTGTTTTCGAACATGCAAGCATTCACAACACATCATCATCACGATCAGAAGGTCCACTGAATAACCTAAGATCGAGGATGGACCGACGACTCAACCACAACCTCCAATATTATCCCTGACGTGATCGTTTCCGAGAATATATTTCATCCATCTGTCCCAAGAATACAGCGGAGTTTTGGTAAATTATTGGAACCCAATGGAGAGACACTGCAGACGAAAACAAGGATCCAGATGAACAACAGAAAAGTAGAAGAGGGTCGATATCTATTTTCATCCGGACAGAGTTTTTAGAGCTTGAACAGAATGAATATTCCTTCTTGCTCCATGAACAGAATAGGTGACTGGCGCGCAACTATGCCACCCCGGTCCCGCAACATCCCTCCTGACTTCTTCCTGATTTTCACTGTCGAGCCGTTTTCACCTCCTAAGCGAGCTCGAAACCTAAATATTCACGCGTGAGGAGATACAGATTTTTGTTTCGTGTCTGATAAAGGTGCAGACCATCAAAATCCGAGTCCGTACGCGGATTCTACATCGATTCTATTAAAGGGCGTTAATTAGGGTTTCACCGTGTCAAACACTAAACCGCAAGCGCTTCCCTTCCAAAGTGCTTCCCTTACTAGCGCCATGCCTTTCCTAGCGCTTTACAGAGCAGCCCACACCCATTACATGCCTGTCAGTGCTAATGGGTCCCCTTCATGCCAAGTCCATGCTAGCAGCTCCGCCTCGCGTTCCAAAGCCTAGCCATGAAGACACCCAATCATACCGGGATTTGCGCAAAGCTACCAGATGAAAGGATTGCGGATGCTACCTACCTCTCGAAAAAGATTTTTGAATAAGGAAAGAATTCCATGTTAAATCCACGCATGAAGAAAGGAAATTGGTTCCACAAAAGCAAGCCTTGCCACTCTCAAGAAATCAGTGCTTTCCTTGCCAGTGCCAGTCTTGCCATCGCTCTACGTTCAGTTTTGCAACAATCCGCTCCTTTCATGCCAATACCAGCCAACGCTCCGCGCCATCCAGGACAATTCGCGCTTTCCATGCCAATGCCTTTCCAGTGGACCATGTCAGAGCCTTGCCAGCAACCTGCGTTTCCCCTTGCCGCACTTCCATTACCGACGCCATGCTTTTCCAAGCGGCCCACGCCCATTCCAAGCCTATTGGTACTGACAAATCCCTTTCATGCCAAGTCTATGTTAGCAGCTCCGCCTCGCGTTCCAAATCCTGGCCCCAAAGACACCTAGTCATACTGGGATTTGTGCAAAGTTACCGGATGCAAGGATTGCGGATACTACTTACATCTCGAAAAAGGTCAGACAAATCTCCTCGGCCCTTTTTCATGACTTACTGTCTCAGTTCTATCCTCTTCTGTCAGCATTTTCAACCCCCTTGGCCCCAAGAGTGGTAGGCTCGGAAAGATACCTACTTCTATGTATAAACTGCAAGTGCACAGTGTCGACAAGCAACACAGGGCAAGCACAGGTCGAACCACAGAGACTTGGAGAGTGTAGAAGTTGATTCTAAATCCTGATTCAGAGAGTAACCAAAAGGGGTTTGATTTTGTCGATACGACGATATGATTTTCAAGTGACTGAAATAATAAAAGTAAAAGATGCAAATAACAAGATATGTAAACAATGATAATATGGATACTAGGGTATTCAAATCCACCAATAACCTATGATATGCATTTAACTTGTAATATTATTCTTGTCCTTATAGTAGATTCAAGTCTACCGTATAACTAAGGTGTTTCTCCAATGGATAATTTAATCACAACTAAAGTATTTCTCCAAAGTATTAATTGTCTAATTAAGCACAACTAATCTAAAGATCAATATTTGGTTAAGCATGAGTTGTAGCATAATCAACATAGAGATATTCTAACTACAATGGATACATGGCATACATTGTGAGAGCAAGATGTTGAAAAACTTGGATTAAATTATATCTTTAAACAATTCTAAACTTTCAAGAACAAGATACAAGATATGAATACATACCAATGAGATTAGGGCTTCATCTAAACCCTAGTAAATGAAATTAGAACATGAAGAACATTACAACAAAATTGAAATTTGATAAACTAACATGAACAAGCTATTCTTGGATGAGTTTTCAACACAACAACCCTCTCTATTTATACACAAAAATTCTCTCACACTTGGGATCCGAATTTCACTGTAGCAACCACTCAACAATTAAACAAAACATGTTTTCTTAATTGATGGATAGAATGGAATACAATGGGGGTGAGTTGGATGTTTTGGAAAGAATCCAATGGGGGTGAGGTGGAAATGGATTTGGGTCTTGGGTTTTTGATCATGGGTTTGTTTAATCCCATGAATTTGTAAACAGGTTGCCAATGATGCGCGAGCGGGTTGCAACGCTTCCAACTTTCTTCTCTTTTGTCTTCTCAATTCTTCCAAGCTTTATTTAGTACTTAAAAACACAAAATTAATTAATACAAATATTTATTCTTGAAGATGGTAAGAATGCAGAATTTGGGATAATATATGACTTTGAAGCGCGAAAGATGAGTTAAGTGCCAATGAAAAGGTGTATGAATATGCAATATTTGGCACTCATCAACGAGCCAAACCGTCCGCTTGCTTTTCCTTTCAAGACCGCGCCCGCTGTGCCTCGGTGATGTACGACCAGACCAAGCCGGTAACTTTCGTCTCACCACTCCACGATCTGTATCCCCAGTATAACTCATGTAGGGATACCAGCACATGAAGTAAAAACTCTCTTCACCTCTTGAAAAGGTTAGTCGGATTTTCCTGACCATCTTTGCAATGATTTACGTCTCGATCCTTCCCTTGTCTGTCACCATCATATGCTTACCTCGCAACAAGGCACCTGTTCCGAGCTAACCAGGGGACTTAATGTTGATGGTGTTTTTTAGCTTAAGGTTAAACTCGTAAAATCCTAAACCCTAGTCAGACAGTGACGTCACAACATTTAAAGTAATGAGCATTTACTAGGAGCACTTATTGAAATCTTTAATGTGTCTGTAAATAATTACCGGGGTATCTTTTTCAATTAGGGTTACGACAAGACAAACCCTAATTCCCACGTGTGCCAATGGCAAACCATGCCAGCCACACTAAACGCGCCAAAGCATACCAACCATGCTAGTCGTACCTCTGTGCCAATGGAAAACCATACCAGCCACACTAAATGCGCCAAAGAATACCAACCATGCTAGCCGCACCTCTGTGCCAATGGCAAACCATGCCAGCCTCACTAACCACGCCAAAGCATGCCAACCATGCTAACCGCACCTCTGTGCCAATAGAAAACCATGCCAGCCACACTAACTGTGCCAAAGCATGCCAACCATGCTAACCGCACCCCTGTGCCAACGGCAAACCATGCCAGCCACACCTACCGCGCCATGCCAAATGCACCTCGCCATGGCCCCATGCCAACCTAGCCACGCCAACATGCTGGCCTTCCCTACGTGGCTACCAAAACGAAGGCGTGCAACAATCAACGGTTTCCCTTAAATCCCAGGAGCAAATCCTGGCCGTCTAAGGTTACCAAACGACCTTTGGCCCAAAACCCTAGATTGGTCATGCACATATCCAAAGCTAGCCATGTCATGCGCCCATGGAAAACCCTTGTCCCCACACACCAAGCCAAAACCGCACCTAGACAAAGCTAGCTACGCCATGCGCCCATGGCAAACCCTTGACCCCACATGCCAAGCCAAAAACGCACCTAGCCAAAGCTAGCCACGCCATGCGCCCATGGAGAACCCTTGGCCCTACACGCCAAGCCAAAACCACACCTAGCCAAAGCTAGCCACGCCATGCGCCCATGGACAACCCTTGGTCCCACATGCCAAGCCAAAACCGCACCTAGCCAAAGCTATCCACGCCATGCGCCCATGGCGAACCCTTGGCCCCACACGCCAAGACAAAACCGCACCTAACCAAATCTAGCCACGCCATGCACCCATGGCAAACCATTGGCCCCACATGCCAAGCCAAACCACGCTAAGGCATGCCATGCCAACTTAATTGCGCCAAGGCATGCCATGCTAGCCTGGCCATGCCGCCATCCCTCCTGAATTCTTCCTGATTTTTACTTTCGCGCTGTTTTCACCTCCCGAACGAGTTTAAAACCTAAATATCCCCAAGTTAGGAGATGGGAAATTCTTTTTCGGTCGATTATAGGGGCGGATCGTCAAAATCCGAGTCCATACTAGAACTCTACAACGATTCTAGTAAAGGGAGCTAATTAGGATTTCTAAAACAAAGGTGTGCGGCCATCAACGGCCATGCTTCCATCTTAGGAGCAAATCCTAGCCGTCTAAGGTTACCAGACAACGCATAGTAACCTTTGATCCAAAATCATAGCTTGGTCACCCCCATGCCAAGCCAAACTGCACCTCGCCTAGGCCCTAGCTATGCTAGTCGTACCACGTGCCAACGGCTTACCAAGCCCTTGGACCCACATGCCAAACGCACCTAGCCACGCCACCATGCTGGCCTTCCCTACGCGGCTACTAAAATGAAGGAGTGCGACAATCAATGGTCCCCATTCAATCCCAGGAGAAAATCCTAACCATCCAAGGTTACCAGACAACGCATGGTAACCTTTGGCCCGAAAACCTAAGTTTGGCCACGCCAAACCATGGCATGCCAACCTAGCCGCGCCACCATGCCATGCTAATGGCATGCCATCCTGGCTGCGCCACCATACCCTCCTTCCCTACGCGGCCACCAACGAACGAAAGCGTGTGACGATCAACGACTACCTTTCCTCTTAAGATGCAAGATCTCGACCGTCGAAGGTCACCAAGCTACCAAGTCTCCCAAGATCGACTTGCCATGCAACAACGACATGCCACACGTTTTCCACAAAAACATTCGAGACATCAAACACATATCACAAACTGGGGGATCCTCTTTGGGTATTGGTTTGGCGGTTTACAGCGTGCGGCGTACACTACGCCCGTCATAAGGAAGTGTCATAAGGGTGATGCGGCTAGTAAATATAGGGAGTTAATGATGAAACGCTCGACATCAATTACATGCGTTAACGGCTTTATGGAACATCAATTCCATACGTTAACGGTTTTATGGAACATCAATTCCATGCATACGGTTCTCACCTCCTCCCATTTACTTACCCATTTATCCATCCCTTAATGAGACCAAAGTACATTTCACTTCGACTTGTATAAATAGGTCTTACTTATTTCCACAGAACAACAAGTTCATTCGGGAATATACAACACTCATAAAATACTTGCTAGCTTACCATTTGTTAGCCTTTCCACTTTTCTGATACAAGTCACAGTAACACAACTACTATTCTAGTCTCATCACTTTCCTTGCTTCCCTCCCCAAAACCAACTAATTCTCCTCCTCTTTGTGACCGAAGCAAGTCTGGAACGGCCATTTCTTGGTTTAGGCTGGATTTGTACAGATTGATCTCTCGAACTTAAAGTACTCCCTTGCAGTACATTGTTTAGGGTTTAAATTGTTTCTCACCCGTACACACTCGAAATTACCGAAATTAACATAAACTATTTTCACCTACAAACACACGGTAAACAATTAACTAATATGGACAGGATTGAACTCACATGAATGTGTCTAACATGGTTAAGCGGCATGATAAATTTTTCTAGTATAAGACCGTAACACTACAAACAATTGAAACATGTGTCGATAATTATCACTTCTTAATCGGGGGCCCTAAAAACAATTAGGGACCCTAGATTCTTATCCCCACCCATGGGAGGTGGATAAGGGGTGTCTAGATATAATGAAAAGACTAGATTACCCCAACCCTTAGGATTGTGACATGTGTCAACCCTATTAATATATATATATATTATTTTTTTATATTTTTTATTAATTTATTAATTTATTTTAAAATAACGACTCTTCAAGACATGGTAGAGTCGTTATTGTTTAATGACGACTCTAGAAAGTCGTTATTGTTTCAAGGACGACTCTTAAGTGTCGTTATTATAGAGTCGTCAATGAAACAATAACGACTCTTTAGAGACATGGTATTGAAGTGTTAATGTAGAGTCGTTATTGTTTTAATGACGACTCAAAAGAGTCGTTATTGTTTCAATGGCGTTGTTGTAGAGTCATCATTGAAACAACAACGGCTCTTTAGAGTTGTCGTTGAAACAATAACGACTCTACAATACCATGACGACTTTTCATACAAGTCTGAGCAAAAAACAAAAAAAAATAGAAAAAAAAAAGATTAAACTCTAATTAAGTAAGATTAACACCAAATAAATAAGATTATCGCTAATTAAATAAGGGTAGATTAGCCATTACCTAAAATATTTGGATAAGGGGTTATTAAAATTAGGTTTGGGTGACATTTTTTATCCTCTAGTGTGAGGTCTCTAATTATTTTTTGGGGCCCCTAGTTAAGAGGTAATAATTATTTGTGCTAAAATGTAAGACGATTAAGTTGTCTGTATAACGAAACAAAATAAAATTATTAAAAAAGTAAACGTGTAATACTGAGTATAATATATTTATGATCTCACATTTAAGCAGCTACTCAGAGCTTCTACCCTTAATTAGCAGCACTTCGGTTCATTATATATCGAGTACAAATGATGCCATCACTAACCCACCTGCTTCCACGATTGCCATTACTTCCACATCTAGCAACAACACCAACTTCCCCTCGTAATTGAGCTCGAGCTACGTAAACATCTTCTCCCTTAAAGGCCTTGACAAATAAAGCTCTCACATTTAGCGGTGATGAAACCCTCGCTTCTTATTGGCCTAGAAAGATCTTTTCTAATACAGAAGCTACGGTGAGGACACTTGGCATAATACTATTGGTTGTAATAATTAAAATTTGGTTATAATTTGGATACATCGAATACTTAACTGTCTGTTAGTAACGGTGTTGACAAAAAAGTAGGTGGACACTACTTATGTTAAAATTTAAACTTGAATTATTTAGTTACACCATGTTTACACCTATACTTAACTATACTTTAATTAGGGTGGACAAAACTTGTGTTGAAATCGTTAAATAAATTAAAAAATAAAAATAAAACTTTCACACGTAATTCAATTCCTGTTAAAAATGGAAATTTGGAGTTCATTTCAAAGAAGGAAATCTGTAATTTACCTTAAATAGCCTTTCTTTCTTTATATATATATATATATATATATATATCTGCAAGTTAGTTAAGATGGACATTCCTTACGTCAAAGCTTAACCTAGAAAAAAACGACATCTATATTACATCTGCCCGTCGTCCGTCCATTCCATGGTTTCCCCATATAACTGGGTTAATAGGTAGTTCATAGTGCTTACATGTAGAAAGATGATTTAGCATAAATACAAGACCATCTCCTTCATACTTTCCCAAACCTGAATCCCTGATAGTTTGTCTTTGCGTAAATACCAAAAATAAAGGTGTTTCCTAGATTTACTAATCTATGAGAGCGGTGCCTAAAAGACTTGACATCTAGGGTTTGGCGATTTAGATGCAGTGAGATTGTGGGTTCTTGGTGCTGGTGTTGAAGAAGTTCTGAACAAGAAATTATAGATGAATGAGTTTAGGTGCGGGTTCTTCGTCTTTTCCTATAAACTCCAGTATGCACAAGGTTTCATTTTCTTCCCAATATAATAGATGTTTTTCCATAACAAACTCAATATCTTCTAGAGAATGACCGGCCGATATAGGAGGGATATATGATTCTATCTTATTTTCCATGCACTCTCTACTTCTATCATTCCTTATAAAACATAAATTATGTATAATGTGTATTATACAGATAAAAGAACAGCAAAGCTCTTGCAGTTAAGAATGGATATGAAAGGAACCTCTTGCGGGTTTTAGTACAGTTATGAGGTATGCTTCTCTTTACTTTTTTTATTCACCTATGACTTCCATGGATACATGGTTTTGATATCCGAGGTATGTTTTGATTCCATGGTGAACATGCTAGACAAACACTTCGGCATCTAAATATGTCTCAGAATATTGTTAATGAGTATGTATTAGATTTTGATTCAAATTATTTTATTCCGTAAGATAATTAATTCTGTCATGAGGTTAATGCAATTGCCAAGGTAATCAGTACTCTTTGCATCACAAATTTCGTGTTTCTTATTAATATTTTTGTAATGAAAATGCCATTGTAGTACGGTATCGTAACCATGTATCGTTTAGGAAAGTACTTTCAGTTCTGATACTACTTTAAACCATGAGATCTTGCTCATCATATAGTAAAAGATAACCTTCTAAGTTTTGATGCTATCTTTTAGACAGGTGAGTGATACTCCGGTAAAATTTGATCTTTTTTCTTATTTTTCTTTGTTTTGGTTTTTTTTATTTATGAATGTGAGTTTGGCTTATTTAGTTCTAATTATTTATGATTAAAATGGGCTGAACAACCTGCAGTTTATAATTGTAAGCTGATGGAGTCAATTTTTTTGTGTTGATTTTAGTTCCAAATTAAGGGATATATAAGACCCTGCAACAGCCACTGCAATTCGTGTTGTTTTTGTCGATCGCGAACATCTTGAAAATTGATGCTTGAGAGTTTATATGGGAGTATGTTGTAGTCTATAGAGATTCAATTGCTTTCAAATTTTTCTGTCTGCATGTCATGATAAAGTAAGTAATGATTTCAGTTTCAACTTTGAACTGTCGACGTACGCCTTATGGATTGACTGTGCAACCCCATCTTATGGATATGTTGTCTTTAGAGTTAATGTTCTGATATAAGATAAGACTTAAGAAATTTCTTTAGGGTGACTCCTACTATTTGTATTGGTTAGTTATGGATCATGAAGTATTGTTGGTGTGTTCATTACTCGATGCAGAATTGATATGTGAATAGTAATCATTTCATCACCAATATCGGGTCCTGTTAGAAAATGATAGAACGATATTACCTATGTGATGCTAAACATTTAAATCTCGAATGTATCTATGAGTACACAACAAGTTTATTTGAGATCGGTGCAACGTGCAACTGTCAAATAATTGAATTGATAATTCTAATATGACATGAGCTATCTATAAATTATGTGATTCAAAAACATCTATCAATAAATTATGTGATTTAAAAAGTTTTGTAGCCTTAAGCGTTTCTTTTTCCTTTCGGTACTCATTGGTTCTTCTGACCTATCAGTGATATTTTTTTTTGCATTGCTCTATCCTTAATTATTTTTTATGAAGAAGAGAAATTTATTAGAGAAAGAGAATTTGCAAAAAGCTACTTACAAGGAGTAAGGAGCATCTATCCTTAATTTCCCATTGTAGAAGAACTTGCTCCAATGAAAGGGGGAGAAATAACAATGCAAGAGCATCTAATGGACAAGTTACTGATTTTCAAGAAAGAATTAGAAAACAAGTACAATCATTGAGTGAACTTGTGGTAGTATATTTGCTTACTTTTACTTTGTCGATCTAGACTAGAAGGACATGTTAGATTTTTGTTTATTATGGAGTCCACTACATTACGTGTCTAAGATAATACTCTTTGTAAGAACCAATGTTGGACCTTCCCAATAAAGTAGCAAGCCAGGCTGAAGCCAAGGGGTTTGGCTTTAGAGTTTAGCTATATCTTTAGCATAGGGATTTTACTTTAGCATTGGGGTTTCCCTAATGCAATCGTGGTGGATTATATCCTTACATCATCAGAGTATTTCTTTATTTGTTTGCGGGACTTTGAGTTTTTGTTTTGGTTGTTGCAAAAATGAATGTTGTTTGTAAACCAATCTTTGTGCATGAAATCAGTTTAATGAGGTATTATTTTTTTAGCTGATTTATAAAATTGAGTTTAGAAGGTGAAAACTTTTTGTCCAACTACCATTCTTTTCCTATTTTCCTCCCTACTTAATCTCTAACTGGCTGCTATGAAGGTAGATAGGAAGGTCATATCCTCTCTTCCAATCCAAATCTAATGAGATTTCCACCGTGGACATCACCTGAGAGTCTGCTAAGAAACAAATATCATGAGAATTTGGCACCAGGCACCTAAATCCATGTCCATGACGTCTTTTGGAGTGGTCCCGAGAAACATAAAATGAATACTTTATTATAACATCTCGTAGCCCATTAAGAATGGCCTGATGCTGCTGAGCAAAACCTAATCGGCAAATCCAGAAGTATATTTATTCAGCCTCAAAATTTGCTACATTTCTGACGGCGTGCGAGGAGGGAACTCTCGCCACAACAAATAAAAAACGTATCTTCACGGGGAGGGATGAAATCCCGCACACACCAAATGAAAAATCCCTTGCCACGTGGTGGGGAGAAGCCATACAGGGAAAAAACTCAGTTAAAGAAAGATAAATGCCCGGTGCGTAGCACGGGCACTAATTTAGTAGCTTTTCATAACTCTACACCACCACCATCCGTATCGACACTCCATACCACCAGTAATTGCTATTGTTTCTTGCATTGTAGTCGTTCATTTATATAGACTTACAACTAAACCAATACACGCTTAACTGCACACATACTCAGAGTTTGTCATTTTTTAAGCTCAATTTTGTATTAACTTCAGAAAGTAAAAATGAATGAAATTGATCTCATCTTAGTTTAAACATGGGTGAAACCAAATTCAACCCAATGTAAAAATAGGATTAAACCAGAAGAATTTAATAAAAGTAAAAAAGGATGAAATGGTTTCATTCTTGGTTTAAACATGGGTGGAACTTCAACTGAATGTAAACAGGATGAAACTGATTTCATCTTTATTTATACATGGGCGAAACCAAATGCCACCCAGAGTAAAATAGGATGAAACTGGTTTCATCTTAGTTTACACATGGGTGAAACCAAATTCAATCGGATGTAAAACACGATGAAATTGGTTTCATCTTTGTTTAGACAAGGGTAAAACGAGATTCAATCCAAATTAAAACAGGATGAAACTTGTTTCATCTTAATTTAGGAAAGGGTGAAACGAAGTTCAACCCAATATAAACATGATGAAACTAATTTCACTTTGATTTAAACATGGGAGAAACCAAATGCAACCCAATGTAAAACATGATGAAACTGGTTTCATCTTAGTTAATACATGGGTGAACCCAACTTCAACCCAATTCAAAACTTGATGAAAATGGTTTCGTCCACATCAATTACAGGAAATTCAACATTTAAATCATAAAAATCCAGAGACAAAATCACTCTACATCTCACAAACAAATCAATCAGTTACATCCAGCTATATGAAAATAAAATCAAACCAATATGTCTGCATGTGCATCAAAAAAATAATTAGGGTTTAATCAAAAGCAGACACGGAAGAAACCAGGATCACAAAAATCTTAACAAATCAAGTTTTTAAGTAAGATGAAACCAATTTGAAATCAAATGTAATCATATAGACCACTAGGGTTAGATAACTTACGAATTTGAGCATATTCTTCGTACTTCAATTCTCTTTATTCGATAAATTTGAATTTTTTAAAATTAATTTAGGGCATTTGAAAAACAATTACTTTTTATTATGCTTCCATTTCCGAGGATTATGGTCGAGAAAGATGATAGTGCCGATTTGGAGGGGGTGATGTTTTTTTTTTGTGATTGATATGGTGGAGTTGGTGTGGATGATGTTGGTGTTTTTTTTTATGGTGGTAGAGAAAGACGTTAGAGGAAGATGGTATCGATGGTGATACAGGTGTTTGTGGTGGTGGTGGAAATGGAGATAGTGGAAGAAAATACACAGCTCATGGCGGAAAAAGCAAACTTTTTTTATCTCCGGTTCGAGTGAAATTGTATTTTAAATGCTTTGCTCGGGGGTATAATTATATGTTCTAAGAATACGTGCCTCCTGTCCATTTCACCCAACCCAACATTTTACTCGTCATCTCGACCATCTTTGTTGGTTTCCCGTCCATATGACCCAATTTCTTCGCTTTGACAAAAAATCCTATTATTGGGGCTTTAAAAGCTATGGGTTTTTTGGGGCTTTTTCGGGTCATTAGTAGTAATGCTTATAACCCCTTATTAACTATTTTTAATAATAACTAAAGTACCCCCAATTTGATTAGTGTTAATTATGATGATTAATCAAATTAATAATGATTAGTATATATATTAAGATTAATCAATCGACTAATTTTTTCATTTTTTTTTTGATTCAGAAAGATGATTTTGATTTTGATTTTTTTTGAAATTTTTTAAAACACTCACGAGAACCTTATACTCGATTGCCAATAGTATTTTTGTTATTTCAATACCGATAAAAATTAAAAAAAATCTGGGTTTTTTTTTTGCAGTTACGGTTGAGAAATATTGTCGACCCAACCGTGAATAATAATTTAAGGCTTAGAACTGAAGATTTCCGAGCCATAAAATAGTTTCACGGCTGGGTCGACAAGAACTCCCATCCGATTTTTTTTCTTCTATTTTTTGTAAGTATTAGAAGCAATTACGGCTAGGTTTTCCAAGCCGAAAGATCAAGTTACAGTTGGGAAACCTTGGGGAAAACCTAACCGAAATTAAACCTTTGTTTGTATATTTTTTTTTTTGTGATTATCAGAATAGCTTACGGCTAGGAAAATCTAGTCGTAGACACTATTGTACGGTTGAGAGTTCTTACTTTCCCAACCGTACAGGTAGGTTCAGGGTTCACGATCGGGAAACATGTAATTTCCCAACCATAATACAAGATTCACGGTTAGGAAAGTGTGAACTCCCAGCCGTTATTCAGTTTCAGAAACCTTTTTTTTTCCTCAAATTAATCGAATCGAATTTTTAAGTCAATCAAAGGTAAAAAAATAAATGGTGGGTTTTCTGAGTTTTGGTTTTTTTTTTTTTATCATCTCTACACGATGGAGAAGATGAAGAGGAAGAAAAATAATAGATTTTGGTTTTTTTATGATCATCATCTTCATCACGATGCGATGGAGAATAACGATGTAATGGAGAAGAACAGGAGATAAATAAGAATTACAGATTTAAGTTTTTTAATGATCATGATGAAATGAAGGAGAAGAAGAAGAATTAGAGAAGATTTTTTTTATTTATAATAATTAGATTATAATATGTTTATAGGGAAGGGCATATTTGACTTTTACTGTTGATTAGGTTCCCTTTATCATATTAAGGATATTAGAACCCCAAAAAGCCCCAATAATGAGGCCGGGTCATATGGGTGTGGAAAATCAATAGATTTGCATGTTTTGCACCCACTATGGAGCTAGCAAACAAGAAAACTGGCCTGGCTAAGTGGCAAAGGTCAAGTTTCTACCGAGCGGTCGAGACTCCGTCCAGTTTTGTTACACCGTTAGCGGCTTTTATAAGACCGGTCGGTCTAGTCTACACCACTATGTAGAATCTGATCCAACGGCCATAAATCTTCACCCATATAAATACCAAATTCCTTTTCCATTTTAGCTCACACCTTCTCTTCTCTACTCTTCACATTTGT
Source organism: Papaver bracteatum (assembly GCA_023529315.1). NCBI lineage: Eukaryota > Viridiplantae > Streptophyta > Magnoliopsida > Ranunculales > Papaveraceae > Papaver > Papaver bracteatum. The sequence continues at coordinate 186,479 of JAJJWX010000272.1, read as the reverse complement.
TAATCTAAAACAAATTTCATCATCCAACTCTTTCATTCACTCGTATTGTGTAGTTTTTTTAATATGTCTCAATCTAATTATCAGTCTAATACTCAATCTAATAAAAACAAGAAAATTAAGGGTCCAAAATTTATCTTAGCCGAAGATGAAAGCATTTGTAGAAACTATGTGTTCTTTACACAAGATAGTATCGATGCTGCCCAACAACCATCTACCAAGTTGTGGAATAACATATTTGCTAAATTTCGTGAAGAAACTATGAATATCAACAATCTAATGCAATTGAATTGTCCAGTCGCTTCATTATAATCGACGCCCAAGTTGCCTTGTATGTTTCTGCTATAATGCAAGCTGCTTGTGTTCAAGCGAGCAGTCTTGTCGATGTTGATGTCGAACGAAAGTGTCGAACTGATTGGCACCACAAACATGGGAAAAAATTTGGTTATGAAATTTGTTATCATATTTTGAAAGTGTTGCCTAAATATAATCCAGAAGTGTTAGCAAACATACATAATATACCTACAAGTTCATCATACACTTCTTCTCCTTCAATGCCAGCTTCACAACCATCTCAATCATCTCACCCCCCCTTCGGAGAATCCATTTTCTTCGCCAGAAATCACAACAAACAACAATTCCAACTTGAATGTCAATGTTACGATTAATAGAAAATTATTAGGAAGAAATCCTGCAAGAGCAGCGAGAAAAGCTATCCAAGAAGAAGCAACAAGTGAAAGTGTTTTGGATACTTTGATAGAGCATCAAAAGACCGTCGAAAAACAAAGAGCAATAGACCTGCAATTCTTGACTAAGGAGATGAAAAAACATCGACAAACTCAAGGGAAATTTGTTTCAGACTATGACAAGAATAAGATTCTGAATGCAAACACCTTAACAATGAATACCAGACAATTGATGGTATGGGAGATGGAGATGGACAGGTTAGCAGAGGAGTTGGAAGAAAAAACGAAATAAGAGAAATTTGAAAAAACAATTTGGAGTTCAAGCTAAAGATGAGGATTATGAAGACCACGATGAAGTAATACCACTTAATTAATTAATGTATCAACTTTAATTTTAATGAATATGTAGTAGTTTGGTTATGGTGAATGAAATTGTTCTAGTTTTTTCATTACAAATTATTCTAGTTTTTTCATTACATTAAAACTTAAACTTGACAACATGAAAACTAAACTTAAGACTATAACAAACTTAATCCTAGAACTAAACTTAAGCCTAACATCCCATACGAGTTATTCGAAACTCCTTAAGAATTTGGTAATGCGCTTCGTATTAAAAAAAAATCCTTTCCATCTTCGCCACTCGTCTCGAGTTCGTATTCCAAATTCAGCATTGGTACACCTCTAAGACGATATCGAGTGACAATCATTTTCATAGCTATAAAATTCATAAGATCTTTTTTGATAGTCATGAATCGGATAAACAAAGCAACATGATCCCGGTTATGAGGATTACATGTCTCTGTGCAGAAGGCATCATGAATTTTACCCAAATAACTCATACTAGGTAAACAATTCATCCGTCGTTCTTCACCTCTCTTCGGGTAGTATATTATATAGTTTTTACAAAGAGATAAATCTTCATTTTCAGTAAATCTAGAATCATCCATAAATTACCCAGAAAGTAGAGAAGTTTTTGTAGAGAAGTGAAGGTGTGATTTTGAAATGGATGAAGTGAAGAAGTTTTTAAGTGAAGGTGTGATTTTGAAATGGATGAAGTGAAGGTATATTTACAAGGACTGTTGGCGATTAAGTCTAAAACGCTAGAGATTAAGTCTAGACCGAAATTCTAATGCAAATCGTTAAAAAAATTAAACTTAAACAGCTTCAAAACAAAACTATGAAACAAACATAAACTTAAACAACTTCAAAACAAAACTATGAAACAACAAATAAAACTTAAACAACTTCAAAACAAAACAAGGGTGTTGGTGCCCAGCTTGTTGCCAGGCTACCCACCAACTTATTGTAATCTGACCTTCTAAGGCTTCTTATATATAAACAAAACTATGAAATAACAAATGAAACTTAAACAACTAAACTTGACAACACTACTCAATTCGTTCTCTATATCTTCCAAACTCATCCCACATATTCGCTCTGATATCTTCCCTTAACATGTTATACAGAGTTTTGTTCTCAATATGACTAGTCATTTGATCATAGTTCCTTGCAGGTAATCCTCTTGCTGGTAAAATCTCAGGCCTTAAGTCTTCATCTTGATGGTTAGTCCAATTCTTATTACGACGAGTTTCATGAATTACCATGTTATGCATAATGATGCAAGTCACCATAGTCTTATGCATTTCACGAGCACTTAGACCACGATAAGGCCCAGAAATTATGGTGAACTTTTGCTTCCAAATTCCAAAAGCCCGTTCCACATCCTTTCTCAGTTCCATTTGTTTACTATTGAAATATGAGTATGAACGACCCATTTCATCGACAGGTGGCTAACGGTAACATTGAACTAAAGTTGACCATTTTGGATAAATTCCATCTGCAAGATAATAACCATGAGTGTAGTGATTCCCGATGATAGTGAAATTTACCTGAGGACAAATTTCGTACTTTAAATCTTCAAACAAAGGCGATTTGTGTAAAACATTTATATCATTCTGAGATCCCGGGAGACCAAAAAAAGTGTGCCATATCCAACAATCATAAGAAGCAGCAACCTCAAGGATAACCGTTGGTTTTTCATAGTGACCCTTATAATGACCGGCCCAATAGGTAAGGCATCCGGTCCATACCCAATGCATGCAGTCAAGACTACCCAACTTTCCGGGAAATCCCCTTTCCTGATTCTGCTTTAATATTTCTCTAACATCCGCGTCAGTTGGTTTTCGTAGATAGGTTGGACCAAAATGATTAATCATTGATTCGCAAAAAAACAAAAGATACTTGTATGCAGTTGTTTTACAAATTCGAAGGTACTCATCATTAGAATCTGAAGGTCTACCATATCCTAGAATCCTTCAGGCCGAAGTAACCTTTTTTTCAGGGCTATGACCTCTAATATTCAGTGCATCATACTAATAATTAAATTGAGGTTCTACCTAACAAAGCTCACCAATAATCCTTAGCACCAAAATGTCGGGGCATGCGGAATCGTCCTTGGAAATTTTCATCAGAGAACACACAGTCGGGAAGAAAATAATTGTGCATCAGCTTCTCGTGCCATTCATCCCGACCCCGGTATGTATATCTTCTTGTGAACACTTCTCTTGGTTATGGATCTCTAGGTACTTGCCTCGATGAATATAGCTGCAGCAAATCATTGGTTAGTTCTTTATGAACACGCAATTTGGGGATATGGAAACTAATTGGGGGATATTAATTACTTCCCCCACCCCATGATTTCGGCTAAGGGGTGACCAATTGATATGAAAGTACTAAAATACCCTTTGGTTAATTAAAAAACTTTATGAAAAGACTGTTATACCCTTTCCCCTAAAACATTAAAATCAAAAACCAAAACATATATCCCCCATTTCTAACATTAGTTCCGGCAGTCCTTTAGGTTTAGGTTTTCGTTTTTTTTTCTTCATCGTTCTTCAACCGTTCCTTCTCTGCTGGCTCCTCTCTTTGATTTTTTTATTTTATTTTACATTCGGTAGGGATGAAGACCACGCCGGAAGTGATGAATACCCCCCCCCCCCTGGATAGTGGCAAACAATTTTTGCAAATTTCCGACAAATGCCGGCATGGTTTTTTGGTTGAATACCATGCCGGCACCTAGCTTTTTCAGCTGCAACAATGGTGGATTCAAAGAAAGAAAATCAAATTTTCAACCTCTTAGCAGAAATTCTCTCATCACAATCATCTTCTATTTTCAAAAAAAGAATTCCACTCAAAAAAAAATTCCCTCCTTCACTCTCAACTAACCCACACAAATTCAAATAAAAATAAATACACACTAATTTATCCCCCAAATACTTAACATTTTACTAATTTTAATTAATCACTAATCCTGATTAGTGGGGGCTAGATTAGGAATTAAAAAAATAATTACATTGGGGGTCACCCAGAATTGCTATTGGGACACCTATTTTGTCTTGTAGCTATATCCCCCAATTAATAAAAGTATCCCCCAATTGCGTGTTCTTCTTTATCTTCATCTGACTCGTTATCAATTTGTTGAAACGCCTGAACGAATATTCGTTGTTGTTTTTCTAATCGTCCATATGAATATGCACTTCTTCGTCAGAAGAATCCATTGAGTTGAAACTAAAAAATAAACAGAGAATTAAAGGTACAAAAGAGTAAGATGATAGAGTTAATGAGAAAATGAGGTGTAATTAAATTGAATGAGGTGAAATTATAGGGAGACGTGGGGGGAAATAGTCGTTACTTCATTATTTAATTAGCGACAATTACAAGGCCGACCGATTTTATGAAGACATCTAGTGGTCGAGTCTCCACCGCTAGCGGTCTAGTCTCAACCGTTCGGTGGAGACTCGGTCGGTTAACTTTTTTTCTCACAGTGGCGCGGCCAGTTTGCCAGGACAGCTGGCATGGCAAACGGGTGGTTTAGTATGACGTGCCTATAAAGTGGCACACAATGATTGCACGTTATAGTGTTGCATGGCAAGTCAGTACTCCGCCGTGATGGCGCATTGCAAAGCCATAATAGCGCATTGCAAAGGCATAGTAGCGGTATACTGTATAGACTATCAAGTACTAATATGTGGCACCCTGCAGGGCTAGTGGAAGGCAAAGATAGCGCTACACTGTAAATACATTTGGCTAAGTAATGAAGCTTATTGGCCGACACAATAAGGCTTCATTGAGGGAAATGAAAGACGAGGCCAAAGTGACAGATGCAACATGCTATGTTAGCATTAAGGCATATCCATGGCACTTAGTTGGACCAAACTCAAGGATGATTCAAGAAGGTAGAATAAACCAAGAGTTTGTCTATGGCATTAGTTCAAGGCAGGGCCAAAGCTTGGACAGTGCAAACAAGCTAGTAATGCAAGAGTGGCATTGTTATTGTCAAGCTAATTGGCGAAGTGAAACATATGATGCAAGAATAACTAGAGTGAGCTTAAAGATTTGGCCTCGATGACTGATGCATAAGGATTGTCCATGCATTAGCTTAGAGTGATAAGCATGCAGGGCCAAGATAGCTGAGCATTGGAACGAGGCATAATTCAGTAAAGCACAACAGTGGTGCAATACGACTCAAGTGACGGTTAGGAGTTGGTTACGGGCTTCAAAAGCATGCCAATGATGCGAGATGAAGTAGAATGGTTACAAAGGGAGTTTATAATCATGGGAGAAGGTTTTTAACTGCAAGAGAACATGTGTTGGATGATTGATGCGAGATAGAGAAGAACTGGGAAGTTAGCACAATTAGTGGCGGTTATGGAACTGCTCCATGGGATAGATGGATGACCCCAGCGTGTTCAAAGTTTGTGCATGGTTTTGGCCAAGTGAAGCTGCTGTATAAATAGTCCTAAGGTATGAAAAATTCGGAAGACTTACATAGGAGAGTGTGAGACTCAAAATAGGAGAGTTTATGTAAAGCTAAGGCTTGGTTCAAGGTGAACAAGTCTGTGTAAGTCCCTAAGTGGGCAAGTTTTGTATTTCTTCCCTTTGATGCAATAAAAGAAGTTGATTGTGTCATATTATAAGTGTTCTTGGTTGACTGATTGTGTTTGGCAATGTTTGAATGCATTATGGGATGCATTTGAGAAGTTAAGTGAAGAGAAAGAAGGTAAAAGACTTCCGCTGAAGAACTGTTGAGTTGGCTGTTTGCATTGGTGCAAACTTATAAGGCTGAAGTGAAGGTGGGTGAAGCTTCATTCACAGAACTACTGTGCTGCCGGGTTACACTTAGCCACCCCGATAGGAATTGGCCTAAGATTCCTGACAAAACGTCCTTTACCTTTGAAATGACCCCTAAGAAAATGCCATCCCCTCTTAGCAGCCATGTACAAGCACAAACAACTCAAACTTTAGATGAACCCCAAGTATTCTCTTAACCTTCATATCGGGGACCAAGTTCAACCTGCAGTGTATTTCTCTAACGCAGAGTCTACACAAGTTTAATTCAGCCTCGACAGAATTGATCAGATCTATTGTATCATCACACATCAATTCGCGGATTTAGGTTTGAGTCTGGGAATTTTGCTGATTGATTGGGTTATTATTTAATGGCGTCGCCGGCATCATCATCGCTAAACAAAATAGAAAGAGCTCATCAGATGTATCGAGATGGACAACACGAGGAAGCATTAGAGTTTTATACTGAAGCACTTTCTATGGCTAAATCAAAATCCCAAAAGATCGCTCTACACAGCAATCGCGCTGCTTGTTTCTTAAAATTACACGATTTCAAAAAGGTCTGTGTTTTTTCATTTTCAGATGTATTTCCTCTTAATAATCCAATTCGATTCAATCACAATTGTATATAGATTAGGGAATTGTTTGTTGGGTGGAGTTTTGAAACTTGGGATTTGGTGACTTGGAACTTAAACTGACATTTTGACATTTTTTAGGCAGCAGACGAATGCACATTGGTTCTAGAATTGGATCAAAGACACACTGGAGCATTGATGCTACGGGCACAGACACTGGTTACTCTTAGAGAATATCATTCGGCACTCTTTGATGTTAATAGACTTATGGAACTAAATCCATCATCTGATGTTTATCACAATCTACACTCACGGCTCAAGACTCAATTGGTACAATAAAAACATCTTCCCCGTTGTTTGGTTTACATTTTTTTTAAATGAAACATTTGTTTCAAGGAGGTATCTTATAGATTATGTCCTTTGCCAGCATGACCTCGTTACTATCCGGCTTCTGAAAACAGTATAGGTGGCATACAGTGATGGATACGTTGAACTTAGTATATACATTATACTCAGTGAGATGATCTTAACCATGACCTCATTACTGCACCAATGTTATGGTCTCGAGGCAGAAGTTAGGTTAGGTGTCTGGTAACAACATGCAGGGCTGTCTGTACCGATCCCAATGACATTAGACAGATTTATTTCATGTCAAAGGTAGATTAGCAGCACCAAGGTTTTCATGTCTACTAAAAAAACTGAATGTGTTTACATGATACTATGGTGGTTGTCTCTTATCTATATTAGAGCTAGAAACCTTTCTCCTGCAGCTTGAGCATACATTTGTGTCATCAGCCTTAGAGTTGGATCAGAGTTGTCTCTGTGTTGTGGGTCATCTTGGTTGCCCATTGGAAAGCAGATCCTTCCCCTTCCTGTTCTAGTTCCTCCCTTCTCCTCCTGTTAGGCGGGAATCCTCTTGCACTCTTTCGGTTTCGTATATAATGTGCCCAAACCATTATGGGTACAATTGACGTGTTTTTCTTCGTGGAACCTAATTTGTATTTAGTAATTTATTAATCTCCATGAGATTTTAACTTCTGATGGTTTTGTGCTATTTGAAAGTCGCTGGCGCCAATTCCTGAATCCGAAGAAGAAATAATGATGGCGGAGATGGAAGATCCCGACGACTTAGAAGAAGGGGGAGAAAAAGAAGATCAAGTAGAATATGAAGAAGAAGAAGAAGCAGAAAAGAAAGAGAAAGGAGCACAAGTAGAAGAACCCGAAGAAGAAAAGGAAAAACTTACGGATGAAGGAACACCAACAGATGAGAATAGCACAGAAATTGTTTCTAGTCTTGTAGTTCCTGCCACGCAGGTTTCCAAGGACTTAAATACCCCACATTCCCAAGGATGGCAGGCAATTCCAAAACCAAAGGGGCACTCTAATTTGGACTACTCAAGATGGGACAGTGTTGAAGATGATTCAAGTGATGATGATGATGATTCAGATGAAGACGATGATGAGGAAGAGTCTCAGCCTCAGTACCGGTTCCGTTTAAAAACTGTTGGAGTACGACCTGTGAAGTAAAGTGTAGATTATGGAGGCACATGAAACTTTGGAATGACCACTATCATTGTTGAGTTGAATGCTCTATGGATCATCTCAATTGAATTGAGTCCATTACTGTTGGGATGAGAAGATTGAGCATGCTAACCATTGAAAGTTGACCCTACAGAAGCTGCTACAGGATTATATTTCACTAGTGCATCTTCCTAGGAGGAGGCTCAGCTGGAGAGGTACATTACTAAAAGTGGTCTTGAAGACTTTGTAATTACCTCAGATCTCCTTCAGTCTTAGAAGTCATAGCTTAGCAAATGTGTCATTTCTTTGACCTAAAGGTTCCATGTGAACGAGAAGTGAACCCGCGTGATACGGTGATTCATCGTGACGTTTTGATGCGTTTGCATGTGGGTTCTATTGTACTGACTTGGGTTTCTAAACTGCAGGCAGTTGCTTTGATCATCCTTGGTATATTCTCACTTGTAAGATCTCAAGAAGATTATCTACCTGTTGTAGGAGTTTGAGTCTCAGCACCGCTAATATCACTGGCCTCGGTGAATGCAACAAAGGTCTGTATGTTATTTCGTTTTTGAAATCAATTTCTGATATTTGCTATCAGTGAATCTGCATTATTCTATTAGACATGATTCACTTTCATATTTCAAAACAACCTCAGGCATATATTACTAGAATTTTAGGTTTCCGGCGAACATTTTTGTTATGAATATTCTCGAGTAGAAATCTTTGCCCCATACCATTCATAACTTCATATTGGGTCACAACTCTGTTCAGATGCCAAGAAGCAGATTCAAGCAGTTGCATAGAAAACGATTACCCGCATGACATCAACTATACAATCAGCATTCATTGTTTTCTGAAACTCAAGAATGACTGCAGTTGAAAAGGAGTGGCAGAAAAATTTGAGTACCAAACTTTGCAGTTTTATGTCTATTTTTCTTGAAAGTAACTGATTTGGTTCAGTGTTTGGAGAGTTCTGTAATGTGTTGAGAAAATCGAAAATATTTAAGATTTATATTCAATTATTGACGTGCAGCAGTCTTGTATTATTAAGTATTTTTCATGTTCAAAAGCCAAGAAGCAAAGAGTATTATTATGATAACTAAATTGTAGCTAGAACCTTTCCCAGACTCACAAACAGGCATCAATGTTTATTTGAATTTAAATTTAGCTATCCCAATTTTAGAAAATCCAAATGAATCGAAATCTTAAATCATTGTGGAACAAGACATTTTTCAAGAATCATGTCATCCGTTGAGAAGTCGGCCGCTTTTCTGAAAGTTCCCCTACCGAAATCAAGATTGTAGGAGTCTGTTAGACCTTCCACCAAATCATATTCTGGTTTCCACCCCAATTCACTCTTCGCTTTCTCAATTGATGCAAAGAAATGCTATATATACCAAATCATCAGAAACAAAAATGTTATTTCACCACCAAAAGAGAAAAAGCAGTTGCACAAGAAAATGGCCAAAATGAAAACGTCAAGTATTGAGTGGAAATAACCGATCATGATCATACCTGGTCTCTGAAGGGGAATGCCTTCTTTTTGCCAAAGTCGAATTCTTTAGGATTGTAGTGAACTAATTCTGGCTCAGGAAATCCACCAGCCTGACAATGTAGATTATACAAGATAATTAAAATCCACAAAATGCTTGATTATTTTTGGTTACATATGGATAAGTTTCTATCATGAATAACAATACATATTCACAATTCTGAGATTTGATATTACCTTAGCGCAAGCCCTTGCCAATCCATCGAATGTTACATATTTATCTCCAGATATGTTAAAAACTTGCTGGCTGGCTTTATCATTACCAAGAACGTTAATAAATGCGGTCGCTAAATCCTGAAATTTGTTCAGCATAATTGGATACCGTTAGTAAAAAACGGAAACAGGAGTGTCATACCATCGATATTCATAGTGTATTGAAGTACTCAAGCCAACCTTAACATGTCCCAATTGTGTTATCTGGTTGCCAGAATTTGGTATGGGGATTGGTCGACCGGCCTTCAATCTGTGGAAAAACCATTCCTCAACAGGGTTGTAATTCAAAGGACCGTAGATATAAACTGGTCTCAAGGAAGTCCAGTTTACACCCTTTGATACAAGTAAACTCTCAGTTTCAAGTTTTCCCTTGTGCCTGCTCTTGGGATCCACTGCATCAGACTATCAGCAACCATATGTAAGAACCGCGAGTTGAAAAGAGAAAGAAATAGACATTAAGAGTTCAATAGTTCATAAAATCTCACTTCAAAATGAGGCAGTAAATCAGACTTGAGATACACACCGGCTGATGAACAGTATATGTACCTAGAATGAGATTAACCGTATCTCAGTCATATACTCATCCAAAAAAAACACAGCAATAAATTGACAAGTATGCAACGAACATACTGCTCAAGCTTCGGAAGCGCGTCCAATATGGGTTCTACTTCTTCTGCCTCTCTTCCTGTGTAACGTAACCATGAATATTTGATTAAGTTAAGGAAATGATATTGATTAGGATAAGCATAGTTATCCATGTAGCCTTGAAATATACCATTGATATCATAGACAACGTCAAAGCCTTCAGCTGCTAGGCTTGTCTTAACAAAATCATAGTCCTTCCTGTCTCCTTTCAAGTGTGAGATCTAAAGTTTAGCCATGTCAAAGTTAGAGTTCATCATATCATAGTTCATAGTTCATATTGGGCTTCACAAGATGCTTTCTTAATTTCTTGGCTGGAATTCTAAAGTATGCGTCGTTTGGGAGTGAAATTTACCTTGGAAGAGAAATCTAGGTAATCTTGTTCTGACTCCCCAGGTAATGGTTGGCTGATTGGTGCTTTCCCTCTTGTGAACAAAGTTACCTGACAATTCAAAACATATTTGCACATTATTGAACACGTCATGCTTTAAAATATGTCATAGTAAAATCAAATTTGCTAGCCACCTTGGTTGAAAAGGAGATGACTTACTTGATGACCTTCCTTCACAAGGAGCCTAGACAAAAAGATACCAATAAATCTGGTTCCTCCCATTATCAGGATCTTCTTTGCGGCTGATGCTTTCACCTGCAATGCTCCTTTTGTCTGCCATTCCTTTCTTTTGTACTGCGCCACAATATTATTTTCACTTTCAATTTGTGATAAAAACATTTGAAGTGAAACGAAACAAAGTACTAATAAATAGGTGCTACTGAAAGAAAGTCATTATGCTAAGGTGGTCAATTATGAGGTGCAGTGCTTCAGTATGACTGCATATCTCGAAATAACAAATATTGAAACTTTAAAGTTAAAACTCATAGTATTAAATTTGGGATGTTAATGGAAAATGTAGTTACCTGAATTGGGTGTTTCAGTCTAATACCATTGAAGTCAGAAAGAGATGATGGTGGTAATAGACATGAGGATGGTTGTTTTTGTTGCACCACCACCAACCTACTTGTTGCCATTGCCATTCTCTCTCTCTCTCTCTCTCTCTCCACTTCTTATTTTGGTTACTGTTTTGAATTTTGAGTACTGTTATTTGATGATCAAATTCATTTCCTTCTCTCCTTCTAGTCGAGGATAAGACAAACCCAACCATCATCACTTTCGTTCTATCCACAGCCTCTCATTAAAATTCCAGGATAAAAATAATTTAATTCTTTTTTCTTTTGAAGCTACATCTTGAATTTGAATAACAAAGGGGATTCGATAACAAAGAAAGTTAAGAATCCTGACCATTAACAGCTGACACCGGGGGCTCGCTAGTTACTCGCTTATCCAGACTTGATGTCCTAACAACCGTTGGATCATGACATGCACCAAAGCATCCTAAAGGATTTTTTTTGCGGGTTGTATGGATATAGCAAAAGAGAGAACCTTCTGCCACTTTTGTACCCATTAGAGCAGTTCCCATAGATTCAACAAACTTTAATTTTGTTAATTTTGCTCCCACTATGGACTTAACAAACATGAAAAATAGATGTACAAACCAACAAATTTGTTGGTTTGTTGAGTGACATGGAACATGTAGCGCGCGCACTTGATGAAAGGCCGGATGAGCTTGGCACCAACATTGGCGCTTGTCCTTGCATCACCCGTTCTTATTTCACGCGCCGACGTCCTTCCTTAAAGCGACGCGTTTTTCATAGAAGCGCCAACGGCTCCTTCCATCCAACGACTGTTGCTCCTTTTTGTTTCCGTATAAATTCAGTTCATCTCCACTCACACCTTCTTCATCACTACCTCAAAATTACACAATTTCATACTATCTCTAATTTTTCTTTTCTTTTTCAAACAAAACTATTCATATCAAATCAATCCACCAGAAAAATCTCATCTCTATAAATTTCATTTCTAACAAATATGGCATCCTCACAACAACGATCACAACAACGATCACACCAACAAACACCACAACAACAATCACAACAAGAAACACAACAAAATACACCGCAATCACAACCAAGAAACACAAGAATTCATGGTTTCAAGTATACGATGGATGAAGACGAGTCACTTTGCAGAAGTTATGTATTATATACATCGGATGAAATCAATGGTATTTATCAAGACAAAAAAAACTTTTTATGATAAGATTTTATAAAATATTTTTGAAGAAACAGGTAACCCCCATTAGGCATGATGCCGATGGGTTGTCTCATCGTTTTCAGGCAATTTCAGCAAACGTTAGTGAATATGTAGCTTTGATAACTCAAATGTGGCATAAAAAAAGAAGTGGTGAAGGCGAACCGGATGTGGAACGAAGATGTCGAGAAGAGTGGAAAATATCCCACAAATTAAGCTTCCAACATGAAACTTGTTTCACCATTTTGAGGGTGCTAAACAAGTTTAATCCATACTTGATGGAAGGTAATCAAGTGCCTGCAAGATCACCACATGGTCCAATCTCGCAGGATTTTCATAATGGAGGGCCTGCTTCCTAACCTGAAGGAACTCCAATTAGTCAGAAACAACACAACACTAATTTAGACGTTAACACCAACGTCAAGAGAATAATAGGAGAGGGTCATAAAGATGCAAACGCAGCGACAGACGCAACCCAACGAGCATTAGAAGGAGGTTCATTCGCATACAACTACGCTGATCACAAAGAATTCGAGATGCAGATAGAAGCAGATAGAGTTAGGGACCGTTGCATTGCTATAAATAATCAACAAAAAAGTCGTCTATCGCGAGAACAATACTACAAGGATTGTAAGCTAAACAATTTACTCTCCTTGAACACTTCAATAATGAATGAATGACAACTTTCTGCATGGACTAAGGGAATAGATGCAGCTGAAGCTCAACAAGCTGCGGCTGAACAACAACAAGTCTCTGAACAAGTCCCCCCTCAACAAACTGGCCAGTGTGTGAATCTGGAAGAAGACGAAGATAATTCCTCGGAAGAAAACGAAGATGAATACAGTCTTGCTAACTGATTTTAATTCTTGTTTAGTTAAGTTTAATTTAATTGTACTCGTTTATTTAAAATTACTTTTAATATAATTGCCTCAATTTTAATTTTAAGTGAAGTCGTTTAAACAAACAACTATAAATTAGAAAACATATTAATTAAAATAAATAACTACACTAAATTGAAAATAACATCTATCTGCATCTGCCTCGCACCCACGCATCGTCTCTTGCTCCTTTTAAATCCCAAGTGTGCTTAGTTAGATCTTGTCTTAGTTTTCAATAGATTTCCTGGTTTTGGAGTCTGTCAGTGGCAAGTCTATATTCTCTTGTCGGTCGCACATGCTCCACCACAAGATCCGACACCAAATCTTCATCTGGAAAACTCGTCCAGGGTCACGGCTGGTTTCTTCAATGACCATGTTATGCAGAATGATACAAGTCAGCATAATTTTGTTCATTTCTTGAAGATCAAAAAAGCGTGACGGTCCAGCTATGATGGAAAACTTCCTTTTTAGTTTGCCAAAAGCGTGTTCAACATCATTTATGAATTTTATTTGTTGGGTTTTAAAGTTTTTCATATCCTGCGAAGACGTCGGTCCAAAACCTACTTGTTTATAAGCTTGAACCATAGTTGACCATTCTGGATAGATTCCGTCTGCTAGATAATAACCTTGAGTGTAGTGATGATCGTTGATGGTGAAATTATTTGTGCGACGCGATCCCATTCTTAAGATCTTCAAACAATGGTGGCTTATACAAAACGTTAAGATCGTTATTTGAACCCGAGAGTCCAAAAAAGGCATTCCAAAACCAACAATCATAGCTAGCTGGAGCTTCCAAAATTACAGTTGGTTTTGGATAATGACCCTTATATTGGCCTGCCCATTCAACCGGACATGCATGCCACGTCCAGTGCATGAAGTCAAGACTACCTAGCATTCCTGAAAAAAAACCTCGGTCGATGTTTTCTTCAGTTATTCTTTGAACATCTTCCTGGGTAGGATTTCTTAAAAACGTTTGACCAAAATGCTCGACAATTGTTTCGCAAAACAATTTGAGATACCTAAAGGCGGTTGTTTTCCCAATACGGATGTAATCATCTATGGAATCCGCTGGTACCCCTTAACATAGTATACGGAGGGCTGCAGTAACCTTTGGTTCGGGACTAAAGCCTCATACATATCGTGCATCATAATGATAATTAAATAAAGGTTGTACCTGACAAAGATCAGCAATAATCCTTTGCGTCAAGTTGCGGCTCATGCGGAATCGTCACTGAAAATCCTCACCGCAATAGACACAATCATGATTAAAATAATTAGGCATCATCTTTTCGTGGTAAAAATGTCGATCTCGCCACGTTCATATTCTAGTCGCAACTTCATATGGCTCTAAAGGCTTTGGTATGATCCCGGATTGTAATTGCAACATAAAATTTCGCCTTCTTCTATATTAATTTGCATCTTCATCCATTTGAGGCAAAAACTCCATACACATTTCTTCCTGTTCTTCATATAACATTTCATCCATCTCCATATCTTCCTCAGAAAAATGAAAGAAATTGAAATTAAAAAAAGATTGATCGGATGAAAAATTGTTATGAATTTGTGAGATCAAACTCGAGTCGTATTTATGGAGGTAGAAACTAGCCGTTCCGGTAACCGTTTAAAAGCAACCATTGGCGACCTTGGTTCAAACACCAGCGTGTCTCCTAGAAACGCCATCATTTCTACAATGAGCGCTAGCATTTTTCATTCAAATGCCAGCGTCTGTACTTAGTTCTCGCGCTTGACGTTCAACCGCCCAATGATTTACCATAGTGGAAAAGCTAGTTTGTCCATCCACCTGGCTCAATAAAAATTTGGATTTGCCCATTGCCATAGGAATTGCCCTTATGGATATGGCAAAGTGGCAAACCAAAATAATTATATCACTTATCCAATCATGGTATAGGCTATACTGAACGATAGAGAATCCAATCGCTCGGTGGTCACTATACTGCCGGGTAAGGTTTTCATTAATAACAATTTTGTCTCCGTCGCTCGGCACTATCTAGGTCGCTTACTGGTTCATCATCCAATGACTACTAACCAATCCTCTATAAATATTCAATCTCATACAGTTCAACTTGTATCTTCACTACTGTTTATGGGTGAAAACGGTTTCTGCCGATTTTGGCAATTTTGGGTGTGTGGATGAGAAACGAATTTAAACCCTAAACAATGCACTGCACGGGAGTACTTTTGATTCGAGAGATAAATCTGTACAATCCTGTCCTAAACCAAGAAATGGC
The DNA here is from genome assembly GCA_023529315.1 of Papaver bracteatum. Classification (NCBI taxonomy): domain Eukaryota; kingdom Viridiplantae; phylum Streptophyta; class Magnoliopsida; order Ranunculales; family Papaveraceae; genus Papaver; species Papaver bracteatum. Next base: position 170,893 of record JAJJWX010000272.1, on the reverse strand, counting down.
CATTCCATGCTTGCTTCGGTCACAAAGTGAAGGAGAAGGGTTGGTCTTAGGGAGGGAAGCGAAAAAAGTGTTGAGACCAGAATAGTTAATTCTGAAGGTGTGGTTTTTTTTATGACTTGTATCGGAAGTAGAACTGGTTAGCAGGATGGAAAGCTACTAGGTGATTCTAGATATTGTGTTGTTGCCGACCAAAACTCGTTGTTGGTAAAAATAGGTGGATTTTGATTTAAGACTAAAATTGTAAAAGCCAAAATTATACGCTAACATCTTGTAAAAGATAAAGCCATTAATAAGTGTTAAATACTTCTTCACTTTACCAATTCACCTAGAATGGAGCATGTGACAACAATCTCATTCTGTGAATTAAATACACGAAATTCATCCAGGTTGGAGCATGTAGCAACAATCCCATATACCCTGTGAATTTACAACATTATTAATTAATACATAACCAGCCTTGTATTTCATGTACTCATTATCAGTGCGGTATGAGGACTGATTGTTGCTCTTAGCAGAGCAACATGAATCTCCAAGCATTATAATGAATGCATGAACGAAATACCCGTACAGGCTGCAACTCTCGGTGTGCTATACTAGCCTGATTGAGCAACTCTCGGTGTGTTATACTAGCCCGATTGAGTATCCGAACTGTCCGTATCAGTATGGAAATGATCACGACCATCCAACTCCACCAACATGATTGGGTGGCCCAGATCAATTCCATAACCCCCAAGAAGGTATGGAATATCCGTTGATGAACCAACGCAGGCCCTGCATGGTCGGCCTCCCCAAAAGATTGGCATAGCTTTCCAAAACGTCCAACCCAGAGCAGCATGAACGGAAAACCCTAAATTAGGGTTTGCGGCATTACATGTGTCGCAAAACAATCTCAACCATCCATCTTCGCAGGCATAGATGGAGGGTGTATATGTAGATTCAAAGGGCCCAGAGCATGTCAATACAATCACCATGGGCCCGCCTACATACCTGACCGATCGGTCAGGACCAACCATGGTTGGTCATCCCAATTCGTACGCCCGAATAGAGCATGACGCATGGCCGTGAAACCCAAAATTAGGGTTTTTGAGAATCACGAGCGTCCATCTTCTCCGACACGAATGGAGGGTCCAAGATTAGATTAAGCAGGTCCGGTCATACTAACATGACCACCGTGGACCCATCTATCCCCTCACCTGATCGTCCAAGGCATACCATGCCTGGTTATCCCAAATCGTCCGCCCAAACTAGCATGGTCACACTTCCCAATTGCAAACTAATCTCGACCACTCAACTTCGCCGGATAATTTGAGTGGCTTATATCACATTTTCATGGGACAGTCAGGTATAGGCGTGAACACCAGCCTACCACCTACACGCCAGACCAACCGGCCAAGACCGACCAAGATTGTTCGTCTTGGAACGCGCGCCCGAAGTTGGCGCGATGTGCGGCTTTTGTGGCACTAATTTTCTGTCGCAAATTGATCTCGACCACTCAACTTCGCAGGACGAATTGAGTGGACCAGATCACACTTTCATAAAACAATGAGGTATGGGCGCCTACACCGTCATGTCGTCTACACGCATGTACGATTGGCCTGGCCAAAATCGTATCCCAAGCTTGGATTCGAACAGGCCAAAGACGGATGCTTGCACACCTCTTCTAAAACCATAATTTCATTAACGGTCACAGATGAGTGTCTCAGAGACCATCTCGTCCGTCCAACTTCACCGGCTTGGTTATAAAACCCTGGTCATAAGTTAATTAGTCAGTAAGGCGTCATGATGATCAACATCCGTCACTCTACCACACCATGTGGTCGGCCAAGGAAGGATTTGCTTGCGCAGCCTCCAAACCATCACATGAAGTAGGCTGGACATGAAGTTATTTTGAGACGCTCAAACAACGATGCTTCATACATGCTGAATATACTCGATGCAGTACCTGCATAGTATAACACGATACTTCACAAGTATCGACTTCCTGAATAACGCAATTATTCAATCTAGCATTACATGCTATTTTCTGTGGGTACCATGATCCACGCACTCGAGACATCAATCATGTCACAAACTGGGGGATACATACTGGGGTATTGGTCTGGCGTTTTACAGCGGGCAGCGCACAACGCGCCATCACAAGAACGTGTCAGGAAGTCATGGACGGTTAGTGACGATGGGAGAAGTGGGCAAGCCTGGTCATGTGACACTAACACATTACTCCAGTACTCCATCACTCCACGTTCTCCACTTCCCACGAGATACGAGGGTTAGGCTAAAAGACTTGTATAAATAGGTTCTCCATCCTATTTTTCAAATTGGACAAGAACAAGACAGCAGAGGCAAGTGTTGATACAATCGTATTCAAACACAGGAACTGATAGCTTACATCCTGCAAGCCAGTTCAGATTTCTGATACAAGTCATACATAGCCAACACCTTCATAATATCAACACCTTCTTCGCTTCCCACCCTAATATCAACTCTATTTCCTTCACTTTGTGACCGAAACAAGTCTGGAACAACCATTTCTTGGTTTAGGCCGGACTTGCACAGATTGATCTCCTTAATCTACAAGCACTCACCGCGCAGTGCATTTGTTTAGGGTTTAGATTCATTCCTCATCCACACACCCCAATTTACCAAAACCGGCAGGAGTAATTTTCACCCATAAACAATTGGCGACCACAGTGGGAGGTTAATCTCTCGGTTGTAAAGTCAATTTCTTCGAAATCCGATTCAATTTTATCAATTTCAAAAAGGGTCACTACACCAAATCTAACATTTTGTTACACAAATATGTGTTACTTATTATTTAATGTGACACATATAAATGTAATAAATATGGTCACACTTATAAGTGTAACTTTAATTAATTAAAATCACACTAAAAAGTATGACAAATCTCTTACATATATTAGTGTAACAAATTCGGCAGTAGTTCTGGAAAATAAATATTTATTTTTGTTCCCCACCCTGTTTTGGATACGTACGGCAGCTTACCCCAACCCACCACAATTTTAATATTTCCCAAAATACGTGCATAATTTTAAAAAATAGTACGCAATAAATTTAATAGAAATTAAATTAATAAATGGAAATATGTTTCAACATCAATTAAAATATTAAATATCTGCCTGATGGTACTAATCAAAGTAAACAAAGTTTAATTTATAAATTGCAAACGCATTTTATAAGATATAATCGCCCAACATAAGCAACATAAGAAGATATAACCGGCTACACTTCTGATGCATCATTTTGCACTAATCAGCTGCAATAAATTCTTGTGTACTGGAAGTTCGCAAGATCGTAAGAAGAATCGAATTAAGAGCAAGTTCTGCATTTGGTTCCTCCCCAAGCATTTTACTTGCTAAAACATCACGATTTTGTGGATGCCTGGCAACCAAATCACCAATACATCGAAGTGCCTGAAACAGTCCCCAAAGTCTCTGCATTAAAACCACCAAAAAAAAAAAACCAAAGAAACAAAAATGCAGAATCTGCCTGCACCGACAACTACTCTTTGTTTATACCAAAAATTAGAAGAGGTCATTCGTAAAATATATATTACCGCACAACGAACAACAACATCAACCCACTGGCTCTCGATGCCCAACATCAGAAGTTGATCTAACACTTTTTTCTGCAATTGACAAAAATGATATGCTGAGATTCTTTCCTTATTTACAAAACCCTGCAATATCTGAAGGAAATACAAACCTGAGCCAAGACCGTTTGGTTATCCAGACGGTTAGAATCTTTTCCAGAATCATTCTCAATGATCATTCTCCCTGTCATCTCTGTCATGATCCCTCTCTTTATTCCTCTCTTCTTCCTTCACTGGTCCAAGTATATGTTCTTCACTCCATAAGGATTCTGCAATGTTCAAGAGGATATTACGATTTTGTGGCACATTCATACCAAGGCTTCAGAACGTTCCAACAACACTAATAATAAATTGATTACACAATACAGATGGAATAGACAATCAAGATTTAAGTGGTCCAGCCTTCAAAGTTTTTAAATCAAAGAACTAGTGACACACTTTCCAAAAGATATATGAAACCTCAATAGCGAAATCTACAGCATATATATAGAAGTTAATCATATCTTACTTTTATTCATGACGCCAGCCAAAAGTCCATCTGCGGGGAAGATATAAATTAGAAACATCTAAGAAAAAAATAAAAACAAAAGGCTATAGCATGTATGAACGTCATCAAGTAATGAACTACAAAACTCCAGACTCACGTGAAGAGAATAGTGGAGCTGGTTAGCAATATGTTGTTAGCCTATAGATTGTGAACTGTTTGTTTTTTTAGGCATTTTTGAGGCTCCAGGTAATCAGATATCCTACAAACACGCAAGATATCAGTAATCAGACCAGTGAAAGAAAAACTAGAAGAGACATGCATGATAAGAACTGACAGTTATGACATTAACAAACCTCCTCATCTGACCCAGAATCAAGTTCGGTTTCCCCATCATCGGTGGACTAGAGATTATAGACAATATCTTTTATGCCATGTTGTACCATGTCATTGAACTGATCAACAAAATCAACAGAGAATAAAATTTAAGAAAGAAAAATAGAAAGGATTACAAAAATCAAGTTACAAGAGCGTTCTTCATAATAATAACTTGTATTAGAAATAATATCCTCTGAAGAACAGAAACAATAAGCTTATGACAATTATGATAACTAAGACTTACTTGTTGGTTTTAATTTTGTAAGGAGACCCATGTAGGAGCATTGAAATATTAAGCGAAAAATGGTCCCCCGTAGAATGTAATTGGTTTATAATTTGTGAATTGATGTGTTAAATTCAAAGTCCACTTTTATCCATGCAAGCATCTACAGTGAGATCCCAAGCAAATATTGTTAATCTAGAACATTACTATATATCAAAGGAAAACAACAACATGAGATGCATAACTAATAATTACGACTTACGATTAACATAAGACCAACAAGAAGAGTAACATGTATATTTAGAAGAAAGCTAATCCATCTATATACTATCAAGTTACTCTAATTCCAGACACACCATTGGAACTATTGTTCTGCCATGACCTGTTTGGCTCAAAAAGGTATAAGAAAGGAGACCCAACGTTTGAGTTAATGACCTGCTCACAAAGATTCACCAATTAGATTCATGAAGCTTAATTGGGATATCAATATTAAATAAAGGAGTTCAGCATCTGAACAACATTATATGGACCTTAAATAAATGTGAGTATAAAGATTGCTATCAGCTTTAAATGGCTCTGTGGAAGGTTAGGAACTGAATCTGCAATAACTTTTGGATACAAATTTTTATTGTTTTCAAAAGGATCGTTATGTGAAAACATCAAATCCAATGAACCCTTTTAAGATAAGTTAAACGAAGTAATATACAATAAATAAAAGATAAAAATCAGATTTGAAATAATATCCACCATTTTCAAGCAAATCCCTAACCTGTTTCGCGATGGATTCATGAGCAACCATACCATTAATCATAGATTACATAAAGCGCATCATCTGAGGTTGTAGATCTTGTTGCTGCAAAAGAAAAATATTAGTGAAAATTAGAATCCCCAATTTACTGTCAAAACGAAATTTATTTTATGCACCTCACGTCATATACCCTAGAAAAATTAGATTCCCAAAATAATTCTTCTAATCGGTATAGGACTAGATAAAGAGTGAGAGAGATTGATTTTATTTATTTTTAATAGAAAGAGAGATTGATTAGCCTTAGAGGGAGATCGAGAAACTGGTGTTGCAGGAGAAGGGAGTTGGTTTGTTTTTCCAAGGTGTGCAGTTTGAGCGCCTAAGAAAAGGAGGTGGGGGAAAACGCGGATTTTGTGGGTTTACATATAAATAATTTTACTTATATTAAGAAAATAAAATAAATAAATTATTACAACATGTTTTTCGGATCCATTGAAAGGTCACACTTAAATGTGTGACATAATTAAGGAGAATTAAATTATGAATTAATGTCACACTTAAGCAGCTTGTTATACTAATATGTGTAACATATTTTGTTACATCTATGGGTGTGACAATTCAGTGTTACAAATTACTGAATTTGGTGTAGTGGGTAGATCTTAGGACCAATCTAATCATCAATTCATTTCAAGATGGTAGAACTCAGGTCTAGATCAACAATCAATTCTGACGGAGCTAGTGTGGATAACACTCCCGGTGTCGATATACCTGTCAGTGGATCTACCGTGGTCAATACATCTCGTGGAGCCGTCACTTCTACCACCAGCGCCAGCGTAGCAGGAGATGTTCCAGTAAGTGTAACACCTCCCATCACCAGAGCCAGAGCAGCCGCAAATCCCGGCATCTCCTCAAGTATAACACCTCCGGTAGTCACCGGAGCGACAACTTCCACTCCTTCATCAGGCTGAGAAGCCGGAGGGACGAGAGGAGGACCATCTCCCATTACCATTGCAGACTTGATGGAGAAGCAGGAAGTTCTTGCTAAGACTCAAACGGATATGGCCGCAACTCAGAAAAAGGTACTCACTTTTCTTAAGACATTAACTAATCGATTTCCACAAGAGCCCCGACAGCCCCTGGAGCCAACAAGGAATGCATTCAACGCACCGGAGAAGGTACTTCAGCGGCGCGAACATACATGGACCTAATCAAAGAAGCGACATCATATATGGGCGGTCCTGTCATGGAGACTCCTACACTGGGGACTGATCCTCACAACGATCCTCCTCAAGTCAATAGTTTCACTATGAACCAGAAGCCAGTGGATCGGGAAGCGGTTTCTCTACTGGAAAGTTTATGCGAACTTTCACACCTCTCGAAGAATCAACACGCGGTGACGTTTTGATGTAATAAATCGGAGGAAGGTCACAACCATGCCCTACATGTCACCGTACGCATCAAGGATTCAGAGTTCGGCATATCTTTGAAGCTGTCAATACCTCCTGATTTGGCACCAGCATTATCCCCAGAAGACATCTCAACAGGAGTTCTTTTCTTCATTTTACAATAAAATACAGGAGTCATTACTTGTATAAAAATGCGTGAGATGTGTAGTCACACACGACAGAACACACATTCATGTTGGAGTACACAAGGCTGGTATTGGGTCTAAACACTGGTATTGATCAAGTCACAAGTCCGGTATTGTTCAAGTTTCAAGTCCAGTGTTGATCAAGTCACAAGTCCGGTGTTGATAAAGTTTCAAATCAGGTATTGCTCAAGTTTCAAGTCCGGTGTTGATCAAGTCATAAGTCCGGTATTGCTCAAGTTTCAAGTTCGGTGTTGATCAAGTCACAAGTCCGGAATTGCTCAAGTTTTCTGGTATTGATCAAAGTCACAAGGCTGGTATTCGAATAAAATAGGCGCACGCAGCAGGGCCGGTTTTCATTCGAAACACATGGTCGACGTTCAGTCAGGCACGCGACGGGTCCCACTGGATACCAACCCCATATTGGTCGAAGCAGGCACAGTCGGCCCCCAGCAAAGAAGGCACGTGGAACGCAGTGGACCCACGTTTAACCGAAGCAGGCGAACGTTGAGTCCCACGTTTCACCGAAGCAGACATATCAAGCCCACGTTCGATCAAGCAGGCACAACAATCCCACGAACGAAACAGGCGTAACAGTCCAACGAAGCAGGCAAGACCGACATCATGCTATGGGAATACTCTCCTGGACGACTCTTGAACATGACATGCTCCAAGGACAGGATGACCCGTCTCTCCTGGTAACATCTAACTTTGTCTCATAAGCTTTGTCTTTGACTGTCACCATCTCATGCCTACCCCACAATAGTGTAACCATTATGCGCTAGGCAGCGGACTTAATGTTGATGGTGGATTTTGATTTAAGGCTAAAATTGTAAAAGCCAAAATTATGCGCTAACATCTTGTAACAGATAAAGCCATTAATAAGTGTTGAATACTTCTTCACTTTACCAATTCACCTAGAATGGAGCATGTGACAACAATCCCATTCTGTGAATTAAATACACGAAATTCATCCAGGTTGGAGCATGTAGCAACAATCCCATATACCCTGTGAATTTACATCATTATTAATTAATGCATAACCATCCTTGTATTTCCTATACACATTATCAGTGCGGCATGACGACTGAGTGTTCCTCTCAGCAGAGCAACACGAATCTCCAAGCATTATAATGAAAGCGTGTATGAAATACCCGTACAGGCTGCAACTCTCGGTGTGTTATACTAGCCAAATTGAGCAACTCTCGGTGTGTTATACTAGACCGATTGAGTATCTGGACTGTCCGTATCAGTCTGGAAATGATCACGACCATCCAACTCCATCAGCATGATTGGATGGCCCAGATCGATTCCATAACCCCCGGGCAGGTATGGAATATCCGTTGCCGAACCAACGCGGGCCCCGCATGGTCGGCCTCCCCAAAAGATTCGCATAGCTTGCCAAAGCGTCCAATCCAGAGCAGCATGGACGAAAAACCCTAAATTAGGGTTTGCGATACATTACATGTGTCGCAAAACAGTTTCAACCATCCATCTTCGCTAGTATAGATGGAGGGTGTATATGTAGATTCAAAGGGCCCAGAGAATGTCAATACAATCATCGTGGGCCCACTTACATACATGACCGATCGGTCAGGACCAACCATGGTTGGTCATCCCGATTCGTACGCCCGAATAGAACATGACGCATGGCCGTGAGACCCAAAATTAGGGTTTTTGAGAATCACGAGCATCCATCTTCTCCGGCACGAATGGAGGGTCCAAGATTAGATTAAGCAGGTCCGGTCATACCAACATGACCACCATGGACCCATCTATCCCCTCACCTGATCGGCCAAGGCATACCATTTCTGGTTATCCCAAATTGTCCGCCCAAACTAGCATGGTCACACTTCCCAATCGCAAACTAATCTCAACCACTCAACTTCGCCGGATAATTTGAGTGGCTTAGATCACGTTTTCATGGGACAGTCAGGTATAGGCGTGAACACTAGCCTACCACCTACACGCCAGACCAACCGACCAAGATTGATCGTCTTGGAACGCGCGCCCGAAGTTGGCATGATGTGCGGCTTTTGTGGCACTAATTTTCTGTCGCAAATTGATCTCGACCACTCAACTTCGTAGGATAAATTGAGTGGCCCAGATCACACTTTCATAAAATAATGAGGTATGGGCACCTACACCGTCATGTCGTCTACACGCATGTACAATCGACTTGGCCAAAATCGTATCCCAAGCTTGGATTCGACCAGAATAAAGAGGGATGCTTGCGCACCTCTTCTAAAACCCAAATTTCATTAACGGTCGCAGATGAGTGTCTCAGAGACCATCTTATCCGTCCAATTTCACCGACTTGGTTATACAACCCTGTTTAGGAGTTAATTGGTCAGTGAGGCATCATGATGATCACCATCCGTCACTCTACCACACCATGTGGTCGGCTAAGGAAGGATTTGCTTGCGCAGCCTCCAAACCATCACATGAAGTAGGCTGGACATGAAGTTATTTTGAGACGCTCAAACAGCGATGCTTCATACATGCTGAATATACTCGATGCAGTACCTGCATAGTATAAACACGATACTTTACAAGTATCGACTTCCTGAATAACGCAGTTATTCAATCTAGCATTACGTGCTATTTTCTGTAGGTACCATGATCCACGCACTCGAGACATCAACCATGTCACAAATTGGGGGATACATACTGGGGTATTGGTCTGGAGGTTTACAGCGTGCAGCGCACAACGCGCCATCACAAGAACGTTTCAGGAAGTCATGGACGGTTAGTGATGATGGGAGAAGTGGGCAAGCCTGGTCATGTGACACTAACACATTACTCCACTACTCCATCACTCCACTTTCTCCACTTCCCACGAGATACGAGGGTTAGGCTAAAAGACTTGTATAAATAGGTTCTCCATCCTATTTTTCAAACAGGACAAAAACAAGATAGCAGAGCAAGTGTTGATACATTCGTATTCAAACACCGGAAATGATAGCTTACATCTTGCAAGCCAGTTTATCTTTCTGATACAAGTCATACATAGCCAACACCTTCACAATCTCAACACCTTCTTCGCTTCCCTCCCTAAGATCAACCCCATTTCCTTCACTTTGTGACCGAAACAAGTCTAGAACGGCCATTTCTTGGTTTAGGCCGGACTTGCATAGATTGATCTCCTAAATCTACAAGCACTCACTGCGCAGTGTATTTGTTTAGGGTTTAGATTCATTCCTCATCCACACACCCCAAATTACCAAAACCGGTAGGAGTAGTTTTCACCCATTAACAATAGGTGAAGCCTATTTATACAAGTCATATTGAAACGTACCCTGGTCTTGTAGGTAGTGGAAACGATTGAGTGGTGGAAGAAAAGAGTAACATGTATCCGTCAGACGTTATGCTTCCGTGTAACCGTCAGTCATTACGCTTCCATGATGAAGGAAATGTTTACACCGTTAATTTTTACCACCACTAATTGTCCCACTTCATTACACTTTATTATAACGGGAGCATTGCACGCCGCACGATGTAAATCGCCAGACCAATACCCTGATGAGTATCCCCCGGTTCGTGACATGTTTGATATCTCGAGTATTTTCGTGGAAAACGTGTAGCAGGTTTCTATGTGTGGCAAGTAAAAGTCAAGAGACTTTTCCATAGGAAAATAGCATGTGATGCTATTAGGCTTGCCTTGGTCGGCCGCCTAAAACTTTCCACAAGTCCGTCAGTTTGGTGGCGAACTTGAATGGATGAGATTACATTTCATGAGGAAGGGTAGCCGTTGATTATGGACACATCTTTGTTGTGTAGCAAAGTGGCGCCATTAGCATAGTAGTGCCTGGTATAGCGGGTTACCTGGGGCTTTTCTCAAGTCCGTCAGTTCAGTGGCGAACTTGGATGGCCGAGATTACAACTCATGAGGAAGGATGGCCATTGATTATGGCCGCATCTTTTTGTAGATCGGAGTGGCATCGTTGGCATAACGACATGCTAATGGTGTAGCTGTGGCATTGTGGCATGCCTGGCATGACTCGTGCATGCCAGTGACACGTTGATGCAAGTGGTTCCTAGTGTAGCCATGCTTTCCGGCTTGTCCAAAGATAGGATTTGGCACCGTGGTAAGAATTAGGGATTGGCGGCATGGCCAAGGCTAGGTTTTGGCGCCGTGGTAAAGATTAGGGCTTAGCGCCGTGGCAAAGGCTAGGTTTTGGCGTCGTGGTAAGAATTAAGGCTTGGCGGCGTGCCCAAGGCTAAAGTGGCATGTTGGTATTCCGATGTCGTTGTGGTAAGGCGCGTTTGGCTTGCCAGCTAATATGGTAGAGTGGCAGGGTGCGGTTGGCCTTTAATGTATGGTGGCGAATTTGGAGCGATTTGATTGGCCAAGAAAAGGGGTAGGCCAAACACGAGTGGCCACACTTCTGATATGAGTTGTGGAGGCTTTAGAGCGACCTAATTGGTCGATTAAAAGAGGCAGGCCAAGCATGGGTGTGTGTTAGAGCATTGCTCGATTGAACCCACCAAGCGTTGGTATGTCAAGTTTGGTTGTCATATTTTAGTGAAGCAAAACTCATTTAAGAGTCGCTTGATTTAAATGTACTAGAGTCAACTTCGTATAGGTTAGCTTGAAAGTATTAGGGTGAGACATTACAAGTATTTCAAAGACTTAAAGAAGTGAAAAAGTGCGGAGCTACAATGACAACATAATCCTTCCACTTGAGGTTAGTGATATTTGACTTGAACTGTTTCATTCCCTAACGTATCTTTCAAGTCGTGCATATTGAAAACATAAAACTGCGAAGCATGAACACTCTAGATAGACATAATATTAGGGAATACAATATGAAGTTTCTTGCTTAACCATTAAACTTTGTATATAAGACATCGACATAATCGTATGAATGCTATTGTAATTACGTATGGGTATGAGGTGAGGATTTCATCCTAGGGAACAATGTTTACATGTGTTCTAAGGAAGTAAGTTCATGATATGTGTTGTGAACCGAAAAGGAAATCGCCAGGATTTATTGGGGATGTTCTTCATTGCATATCTTATGAACGACCAATATGTGTGATTAGTATAAACGCTCACGACTTGTTTGTGTTCTTGATAAAACTATTCACATGAGGCCTGACTTATGTATTGGTATGACTTTTATTAGTAAAACCGATCTTAAGTAATCACATGGGGTATGATCAGGTTTTGTATATCTGAGCTTATTACTGGGAAGAGGGGAACCGATCCTAGTAAGAGGTGCAGTGCATCACAAGGGGAACTGATCCTTGTATGAGGTGCATCAAGGTTTATGGAAGAAAGAGGAACCGATCCTATGAACATGTGCAACACATTTTTGGGAAGGGGGGACCGATCCTATGAACATGTGCAGTGCATACAAGTTAGATACCAAATATATGCGGAGAACCAAGCTTAGTACCTAGTCAGCCGTATCTTTGGTAAGCTAGTGTAACTATGCACAGTACTCACATGAGGTTGAACCAAAACTTGTTTTGGTAGAACCGTAAACCCATGAGTTGTGATTGAGTAGTACTTGATCAATCACATAGTTCTTGAAAGTCAGATTAACCAATTCTAAACTTGTTTGGAAGTGTGGTAAATCGGTTTCAAGTGAGCAAGCATGGAAAAGACTTGCAAGAGTAAGATGTCGACACACTTTGAACACGGTGCATTAATGCTTATTCTATTTTGTTCAAAGATATTCCTTAAAGTCTAAGAAGGAAGTAAATCCCAAGATCGAATTTAAATAAGTTAAGAATCTTTTTAATTAAGGGTTTTTAATTATATATGGAAAATAAGAATTAGTAATGTGCATTTGCTAATTAAAGATTTTCCAAGGAGATTTCGATCGTTATTTTTGGACAGTGCATTCATAGGAATTATGAAAACCAAATTTGGTGGAGTAATGAAAAATATCTTGAGAATATTTTCGGTTTTGGAAATTCCTTGGAGTCCAAACTTCCATGTCTATAAATACTTTGAGTTTGCATTTCTAGCAAACTAATCCTGCGTGACATAGACTTACTCTTTTGTCTTTGTTACTGGTGAAGCCTCCTATCGGAGAGGAGAAAATATAATTAGGTGAAATCTCTTACGACCGCTCAATTTAAAGTATTCTTTGGGATTGAGAAGATCTAGCGCGACCCGTTGGTGGGAAACTAGTTATTGTGGTTTATCTTTAGTTTTCGTATTGATTTGATTGACTAATAGTGGTTGAACTTTGATTGCACCTAGTTTGTTTATGCTTGAGAATCTTCTCTTCTGATATAAGATTCACTCAAACTAGTTCAAGGTTTCGACAGGGATCTTTAGACTGTTGTTAGATCTAAAGATGATCTTGTGATAATCCATTGTTAACAGACTCAGTTCTGTGTGTGATTGATCACAAGAGATTCAAGTAGTTGTGTGCAGGTGTTTATTGAATATCTAAGAATATTTGAAGACAAAGAAGATTTCTAACTTGGCTTTTACAATCTTTGGTATGCACAATACTTGTTTTGGAAAAAGAGGATCCAATTAATAATCGGTTTATCCTTGTGGTAGATTGGATTGATTAATTGAGGAAAATTGGCATCAACACATATCACTTGGTTGAAGAGTGTTGTTGGCTTAATCTTAACGATTACCTTTGGGTGATTGAACATAAGATGGATCTTGGAACCTGGCAAAAAAGTTTATGTTAAGATAAACAAGGGAACCAGAAATCCAAGTTCATCTAATCGTGAGACAAGGACACCTAGGGGTTTAAAGTCTTGTTGCACATGCTAAGTGAAACCGGGTCTTCAACGACAGGGATTTGTCTTATTTTAGGTTAGATGTAACCATATTTCATCTAATCGTGAGACAAATCCATGTCGTTGAGGACCCGGTTGCACTTAGCATGTGCAACAAGACTTTAAACCCCTAGGTGTCCCTAGTGGACGAGTTATAGTCTCATGAGGGCTTAAGAGAGGTATACCCACAAAACCTACCTGCATGCTAGTAATAAGAAGTTAGAAATACCAAAGAACATATTCTCATTCTTAAATGTTGAGCGAGAAATAATCACACCATAATGAGAGAACGCGTGTTTGAGAGCGACCAATAAGCATTTCGCCTCGACTTCTGCCTCACTTAAAAGGATTTTATGATAATTGCACTCAATAAGATGGCTTTTTTATGGGTCTCACATGTGTTCCGGTAGTAATGAATATAGAAATCCTACACACATTGAATGGTGGGAAGGAAACCTTCTGAATTATTTATGGAGACCCTACAAAATCGTGGGAAATAAAATACTTTATCTGATGATCTCTAAGAAAGGAAATCAACCCTATAGCAAGGATGGGAGTACTTACCATCTTCACATCCAATCAACAATAATGATAGCACCACTCTCACAGCATCCAATAGAAACATCTTCGGCTCGTCTTCTTTATCTTCTTGGTCTTCGACTTTGGCTTCAACTATTGATAATAACCCTTGAACTTCATAAAACTTTGACAGTTTGTAACTCTTTTCCTCTATTTCCTTGTTGCTTGAAATTTCTTTATAGATATTTCTTCCTCATGGCTTTATTGATAAAATAAATCCTAAATGCAAATCTTTTATTTATTTTTTGATAAAAAGATTGCAACTATAATAAAAATTAAATTAAATTAACATGGCCATGAAAGAAGTATTGTACCAATTGAATCTTCACAACTTGTAATGTCTTCGTATCATAACTTCAATAACTCTCATTTTTTTATTTTCTTTGCTCTTGTAAATAAGTCTTCGTACTTGGATATAGTATTATGCTCATTGTATGTTGCTTCACTTGGATATGAAATTTGCTTTTCCTTGTATTGTTGCTTATAAACCTTAGACGTCTTCAACTTTCCTTGTAGATTTTGATGTCGCTCTGCTTGTTGATGATGATGTGTTTTTATGGACCTGTTCTTGGCGAGAGAGAGAATGGTGCTAACTGCAAATCAAACTACTAGAAGGTGGTTTTCGTTTTTAGACGTCACCCTCATGGTTGACAAAATTAGTACTCAAGAGATCAAAATGGTGTGAAATTGGGTAGATCACCATTCTACCCAGAATTAACGTGCGGTGACACACACTCAAAAATAAAAGCTTTTTAGTCAACTATAAAGAATTGAAGATATGGTGCCTCGGTTGATTTTAAAATAGGTAGTCTCCACTAATGATTGATCAACAACTCTAATAATGCATTCCCCCTGCACCTAATTCTCCACCGGCATGATTAAATCCATTATTTAACACTCTAACAAGTAAGAAATCCGAACGTAATTCCCTAACACTTCCAAGTTCAGTTATGTCGGTCAGATTTCTCTATGTAAACATACCTAGAAGTATGCTAGTAACTCTAAAATCTCTACAAGTTGAAGGATTTTTTTTATTTTTTATTTTTTATTTTTTTAAAAAATTCGACTCAAAAAAAAAAAAGTTAAAAACTATATATGCAAAATATGGATACACTCCCCCACACTTAAACTTTACATTGTCCTCAATGTAATTGATTCGTCAAAAGTGAAATAAGGTGGGAAATCCAAATATGATATGAAAACAAAAGATAAAGATAGAAATACAAAACCAGTGGGTTGCCTCTCATTCTGCGCTAAGTTTATCTTCCTCAGCCCGACTTAGCACTCATTCAGATTACTCCTCCAGATGGAGTAAATCACGAAGCTCAAGGGAATCTACATCCACCTTGTCGCATCGAACCTTCCCATATACCATTAATATGAAAATCTGGTAGTCCACCCAGAAAATAATCTGCGATTCTAGTAACAACTTCACAAAAATGTTGGCATAAGATATAAATAATGAAATTGTTATTTTATGGAAGTTTCCCCCACACTTAGTCCTTTCTACACTCGTAAGTGGATATAGAACATAAAATATGGGAACTTCTTTGGGTTCCTCTCTGTGAACCTGCACATTGCTAGAACCAAACACATCTAGTAATGAGTAATTAGAAGTAAAATAATCCGTTAAAACTTTGGAAGAACACAACTCCAATCTTAAGTGATGTGGATCAAAAGATTTATAAATGTGCAAAGGATTAGACAAACCTTCCACAATCTCTTGTATTATAGGATCCTCATCATTTTTAAAGAATTGCAATGAATTATTTACATCATGTGTATCGTGGTCCTCTATCAAACTTTTTAGCCATTCTTCGTCAATTTCTGCTTTGACTAAAATCTCAGCATCATTATAATCCTTGGAAAGCTCAATTGGGTCTTTCACGAAATCAATCAATTTGGTTTTATTCTCAATCAATATCTCTTCAACAACCTCGTCATCAGAATCAGAATCATCTCCTATAAAGTCTAGTTCATTGGTGTAAATCCTATAATCCTCGTTTGAGTACGTTACACCATTTATAATAACAGTTATGTCATATCCATTTTCCTCCTTTTGAATAGGCGAGTGATTGTTATAATGATCCGTTGTTGGAACAAATTTACCGTTATTGCAAGGACTTTCCAAAGGCTGCTCATCTTCATCAGAATCTTCGTCAACCTCATAATCTTCCATATCGAAACGACGTTCTAATTCCAATTCTATGACCTTGTTAATTTCATCAAGAATCTTTTGTGATGCACCGGCTTCTTCTAACTGCTCGTTTTGCTTGAAAAGTTTTCTAACATTGACACATTTTTCACCATTGTGCTCAATAGAGTTTCTAGACAATATCTCTTCTTTAAGTGAAGGAAAAACATAATAAAGAGGAGTATATCTTGATTCGTTATCATAAGTTTCTGGTTCAAAACTCTCTGTCACCTGCACATCACTAGAAAATAACTTATTAGAAGTATAACTATCCTTCCATCATCGTGATTGTTCACTTGCATGCCTGTCATAAGGTTGTTTTTTGGATAACTAGAGAATTTTATTGATTAAGTTTTGTCAGGCTCAAAGAGCCTGGATAACAAAGACGTAATAAGTAGTTTATCATGGCTAAATTCTTCAATCATTAATCTATTTTTCCTAACTGATTTCGAAATTGAATCAGCCAGCTGATTGAAGTTTCTACCAACATGACTAATCTTAGAAAATTGAAATGAAGCTAACAAGAGTTTAATATCTCTTAAAATCTTCCTACTTTCCCATCTCACTAATAGGAGATTCTTATTGATGGAGTTGACAACGGCTTTTGCATCTGCAACCAGGTGAATCTTATCTAGCTCCATAGCTTTAGCCCATTGCAGCCCTTCCAACACAGCTCTACATTCTCCAGCTTCAGCGTCAATCACTCCAGATGCATAGGATCCTTTGAAGCATGCGCAGTCACCTATAGGATTGTATAAGACAATGCCAGTACCACATTCATTAGTATCCTGATCAAAACAAGCGTCAACTTGAAATTTAAAGACTTCTTCCTCTTCTATGAAATGCACATTATAATTATTATTTCTAATGCTATCTAGAGGGTCTAGATTTATGTTATCAGTTGAAAACTTATATGCACTATCATGTAATAGAGAACTGAAGTTTAGCATATGATAATTAATTTTTGAAACAGTGGTCACAAGGTTTAGAGACTTATCCTGAAAGATGCAATCGCATCTTTCCTTCAAAATGACCCAACTTCCAACCATTAGTAATGTTCTCCAGTTATCCATCTCAACCATATTAACATTGTGGAACTATGAAATAATCCAATCCTTTACTGTAGGGCAGTTGTTTTGTATCTGTTCAATGTTAATATTGAGTAGTCTCCAGACTGCTTTAGCATGATTGCACCTGATAAGAAGATGATAAAGAGTTTCTTCCTACTTCTTGCATATCTCACAATGTGTTTCAATGGTATGCATGGCATGTGATAATCTAACTCTTGTAGGAATTATGTTCTTCAAACATTTCCATATGAATAGTTTCGCACGATGTGGCAGCTTCATTTTCCAGAGATCCTTCCAAACTTCTTTTGGGACAGTATCAATTGCAGCCTGACTTTGTATTCTAGCTTCTGTGAGCTTGTTATAAGTGCTTTTTACAGTGATATTTTCATCTTTTGAAGGAAGCCATCTGAGTATATCATCTTCTTGCTGAGATATCTGCATATTATTTATCTTTTCCACCACCTCTGGTATAAAGAGTTCATGAAGGAGAGACACATTCCAGCTGTTAGTCTCCTGGACAATCAACTCACTCACAAAAACATATTGCAAATGAGAAGGATAAAGAGGTTCAAATTTTATATGTAAACCAATAATCCATCTATGTACCCATATTTTAGTGCTCTTTCCATTATTTACCTCCATTATGTAATGTTTCTGTAGAATATAAAGACCAAGCTCAATTCCCTTCCAAGTCCAAGAGGAATTATTTCTTTCACTTGTCAGATGCAGAAAGTTTTCCTTCTTGAAGTATTTAGCTTTGAGTAATTTTGAAAGTAAGTGATCAGGTTGATGATAAATTCTCTAAGATATTTTAGTTAGGAGAGCATGATTTAATAATTCCAAATATCTGAAAGCAAGACCAACCAAATCTTTAGAAATACACATATTCTGCCAAGCTATTAAGTTCAGACCTTTATTAGACTTAAACCCCCACCAGAATTTTCTTTGAAGAGTATCTAGATTTTTAAGCAGATTCTTGGGAATCTTGAAAGTACTCATTTGATACAATGGTATTGAGTTTATAACTGCCTTCACCATAGTAGTTCTTCCAGCCTGATGCATATTGATTCCTTGCCAATTACCTAGCCTTCTTTCAAAAGCAGTATGTAATTCTTCAAAAGCCTTAACTTTAGACTTACCAATGATAAGAGGTGAACCTAAATATTTCTCATTTTTCTCCATTGCTTTAACTCCTAAAATGCTACTAAGAGTATTTCAAACAGATGGATCCAGATTGTTACTGTAATGAACTGAAGATTTGTCAAAGTTAATGACCTGACCAGATTGTGAACTAAAATCCTACAAAACTTCAAGAAGATTATTCACACTGGTTATATTTGCTTGAGTAAAAATGAGACAATCATCTGCAAAAATCAAATGATTTATAGGTGGATCACCTCTTGCTGCACTTATGCCTTTGATAGACTTTGAATTATGAGCTTCTACTAGAGTCCTTGAAAACCATTCTATTGCAATAATGAATAGATAAGGAGATAAGGTATCTCCTTGTCTAATACCTCTTGTAGGAGTAAACTCATAACAAGGAGAGCCATTAAGAAGAACAGATAAAGATGTAGTACTTATGCATTGGTGAATTAGATTACACCAATCTTCACAGAAACCAAAACTTTGGAGAACTTTTAGAAGAAAATGCCACTCTAACCTGTCAAAAGCCTTTGACATAACCAGTTTGAGAGCTAGCCAACCACTTTCACCTTCTTTCATTTTCATAGAATGAATCAATTCATGAGCAATCATTGTATTATCATTAATCAACCTACCTGACACATAAGCAGCTTGGTATGGAGATATAATCCTATCCATGAGAGGTTTCATTCTAGAGACAAGAATCTTAGAGATGATTTTGTAAGAAGTATTGCATAGCCCAATAGGTCTGATATCAGAAGGAGTGAAAGCTTTTTTATTTTTGGGAATGAAAGAAATATAGGTTTTATTCAGTTTTTTTGGAAGAAACTTAGTTGGAAAGAAGTTTTTTACCATGTCACAAACATCATCACCTACTATGCTCCACTGGGATTTATAGAAGCCAGCTTGAAAACCTTCGGGACCTGGAGCTGACCAACTCTCCATGCTTTTTAAAGTTTTTACAATCTCCTCATTAGAAGGTGGTAATAGAAGGACTCTATTGTCTTCTTCAGTGATCAAAGTAGCGATATGAAGATAATGTTTCTCCTCAATAGTAATATTACCTGAAGAACTGATGCTCTTAAAATGATTAGTTAACATTGCATATATGTCTTCCCTTGAGTGTAACCAATTACCATTAGTATCTTCTAAGGAGTCAATATTATTCCTTGCTCTTTTTTTCTTAGTTAAGGTATGGAAGTACTGAGTGTTGTAATCCATGTCCTTTACAAAATTATCTCTTGATTTTTGTTTATAAAACTCATACTGAATTTTGTGCCATTTATCCAAATCTTTTCCAACCTCAGATGCTTTGACATTATTTTCATGAGAAAAAGGAAGTGCATGTATGTCTGATAATTGTTGTTGTAGAGAGTCCACAGTCTGATTAATATCACCAAAATGTATTATGTTCCATTTAGAAAGTGCACTTCTTGTGTATTGGAGCCTTTTTATGAGCTTATAACCAGGTGAACCATGCACTGACTTTTCCCATGCTTTAGCAACTTTAGCTGCACATGTTCTGTCCTGCAACCAGGTTTTAAAAAATTTGAAAGGCTTCTAGAGTTTTGGCTGAGAATAATCTGTAACCAGCATGATTGAACAATGATCACTGCCCACTTGAGAAAGATAAAGAAGTTTTGAGTCTGAGAAGCTAGTGTTCCAAGATCCATTAACCAGTGCCAAATCAATTCTTGATCTTTTTTCACCTGTGCCAGTGTTATTATTTGACCAAGTATGCCCCCTTCCTATAAAACCCAAGTATTATAAACCAACTTCTTGAAGTGTAGAATTAACCATTCCATCACTTAATGAAGAACTTGTAAAAGAAGAATCAAGAAAATGAAATTTTAGATCTCCTATAAGTACCCACGGTTGAGATATATTTAAACCAATTTGCTTAATGAATTCCCATTGAAGTTTATTTTTCGAATAATCATAGTAGCCATACATACAAGACAACAACCATTCTGGCTGACTAGGATCACTTTAAATAGCTGCATGAATCATGTTATTTTCACAGCTCACCACACCACAGATAAATCCATCTTTCCATAAAACTACTAGTCCTCCTGAAATCCCAACAGGTTGCATATATCTAGCATTTGGGAATCTGAAGGAAGCTAGCAAAGATTTCATTTTGTCTTCATGTAACTTGGTTTCACAACGAAAAATTATATCAGGATTTTGTGCTCTAAGCAAGTCTATTAAATGATCCCTAGTAGCTAGAGTGTTAAGACCTTGAACATTCCAGGATAGCACTCTCATGATGTCAAAAGTTATGATGAAAAAACAAATGAAGACTAGAGCTATTACTTTTTTACTACTACGTAGTTTGTAAACAAATATGCATGGGAATAAAAAAATGGAGTTTAAAAATCTATGAATGAGAAGTAAATGCAGTATGCAAAATAGGATAAAAAGAAAACAGAAGATGAACTTTGGACATTTAGCATAATGCAACAATAAAGTTAAATTATTATGTATTGACAAAAAAAGAAAAGAGATTCGAGTAGATACCTGGTTCCCCTCCTTAGCAACAGCAGTTTGATTATCTCTTGAAGTGACCCTGTGAACAGTCTGGTCAGATGCTATGGAGATAGTTGTGGTGCTTTGTGAAGAAGACTCAGATGGAGAAGTATTTTCAATACTCAAGGTATCAGTTTTATGTTTCTTGCCTAGCCTACTGTCTTCACTTTCATTCATATCAGCTTTGAGAAGAAAATCCAGGTTAATCACTTCGCCATCCTGGTGAGCGTCGTTTACTCAACAAAATAAAAAGATATTTCCCACTAATTAAATATAATATAGTGGTAGTAAAGATCGTTCCCACGAAGAGTAATGCAATTGTTATGTTATCTAAATCAACGAAAATATAAAAGGATGATAAAAAGAATAATAAGATAAAGATAATGAAGAAATCCTTCGCCGTTACTAACCGTTAACTCAACATTGTACCCGTTTATCTCATGTTATAATCAATTGTCACCAACCGTAGGAAAGCAGGTACGCTTAGCTATCCCCAAAACTCCTTATATCACCGGATACGGAAGCGCTCGACTAGAGGATTCTATTCAAAAGAACCACCTTGACACGGAAGCGCTCAACTACAAGATGTAATTCCCAGAACGCATTAAGATTTGTGAATTTAGGTTTGATCCCAGCAGTAAAACTCGGTACGCTCGGTCCACTTACTGGTGTTGTATTTACTCGCAATTGCTCCACATAATCCCTCCGTAAGGTCTTGCTATTTCTACTTGTTTAGGAGATGAGAGACAATTACGGGTCGACTCAACTCTCTACTAGAATTAGAATGATTAATGAACTAATCTGGTTGCGCACCCAAACCAATCTAAGAACCAATCATAAACCTTCTATATGGTAAAAACAATGCACAATGAATCAATTTAAAACTTGAAACAAACTTGCAAATAATTGAGCTTCACAATTAGAACTTTGAATTCATCCTTACAATATAAAAAGAATAGAAAAGAGATAGTTCTCCCCCTAAGGGGGGGAAAACGGTGAAAAGAAGATATCTCAAATTGTGTCTAAGCTTATAGAGTTTTGTAACCTCCTCTTGAAGAAACTAGAAAACCTAGCAAAAATAGGAAAGTGCACCTCCTCTTGAATTGTGTCCCGTGCATCAAACCCTCATGCAAAATAAATTGCCAAACTCTGGCCAAATTTCCAAATATCATTCACGTCCAAGTCTGGTCACGTTCTAAGTTCGACAAGCAAAACAACAGGGTTCGCCTCTACTGAATAGTCCATCCCAAGTCTTCAATTTGTTCATAGCTTGTCTGTCCCGTAGAACTGACAACATCTCGGACAAACCAACTTCAGGAACTTCACGGATATTTTTCCCTGGATTTTGCTTTCAACCATAGCCATTCGACTTCATGGCAACAACAACTAAATACTATCATTCGAACATCACCTGCAGTTCCCTGTTGTACAACTAACTCATCTCCTTTAGCTCCATAGTTCGAGTTACGTCTCTTCCAAGTTCGAACTTCTACATTTTCTAACTCGATCTCAACTCGTTATTACTGCCAAACCCAAGCTCCATTCTCAACAGTCTCAGGAACCCATCTCAAACTCCATATAATGATGTACTCAGATCTCCATACAATGGAAGAAAATATCGAGATCCACCAGGCCATGTTGGTTTCATAAACAGCGACCTCTCTCCATAGCTAACTAACATTGCTTCCATGTCATCGACTAAAACCTGAGTTGTTGATCACAGAACACACCATCGATCATCTACGTCATTAGCCATCAACAGCAGCACTGCCTTCATATCATCGTTACTGGATGCATCTCCTTCCTTTTTCAACTTCAATGAACCATTAATCTCTATCACTGCCATCTTCAACTCTTATACCAACAACAGCTTCATACTCATTCCCGTTCTCATATTGAGCTCCATTTGATCACCAACAATCAACAAACCCACAAATTTTGTCATCTCCCAACTGTTCACTGCTGCTTTCATTATACTGGAAGCAACACTCGATCAACATCTTTACTGACTCGGAGCTGAACCGTTCCCTATTTATTGCATGTCACACAGTCAACCACCGTAAATACTGCCATCGATAACTATCACAACGTGATACCCTTTGTAAGCCAGTATATATCCTTCCCTAACTGTTGGCAATGGAAACATCATCAAGCCATCTTCACAGTGTCATTCATCATCGACCATTAAGTCATCACAGTTCATCTTCACAACTTGAGCTCCTGTTTTGTTCAAGACCCATCAGCAGCACCTCATTATCATTCTGTTGAGCTTCTTCTCATCTCTAGTGACGACAACATAACCAAAATACTCCCAGCATCATCGACGAACGTTAGTAGCTCCAACGAGAATAGCAACATCCATCATTATCCCTGCCAGCTCCTACAAAACTTCATCTCGCTGGCATCATCGTTCATTATTAATCCATTACTGGAAATAACGCATTCCTTGGACCCATCGTTGCCGGCAGTAAAGCTTTGTCTCTTCTTCGCAGCTCAAATTTGGTTCCTTACCCATACATCTCTTCCACCATCACACATATGTGCTACCCTTGATGTGAACTCCATTTATAGTTTATACTTTATTCCAGTAAATGTATGCGAACCATATAGCCCATATTAAGCCCATGTTGTAGACAACAGACTACCTCCAACCCATTTAGCTTACACGAGCTTCAGGCGTCCGATATGCCCACGTGACTGCCGTAGTAATTTCCATGCAATGATAATTCCGTCTCTATCTTTTGGCAAATTGGACAATTTCTTGTTCTTCTCGGGAATAAGCTCCAAAATTCCCATAAAATATAAAAGAAAGCTAATAACACAATTTTGCAAGAAAACTAGCTAAGAAAGCATAACCAATCGATACTTAGAGAGGTGATTTTTGCACACCTATCACATCCTTTGGAGGAACAAAAACTGCTTTTTTGACAAATTTTTTCTAATTGTTCTTTACAGCAGGAGCCTGGTTCGACTTGATTGCAGCGATGTTCTTACGAATATTATTCACCTTACCAACGAAATAAGGATTTTCATGAGCTGCTTTTAGATAAGTAGCCGCAGCCTTACAAACTTCTTTTGAGTGATTAATAATGTAACATTCAGTGCAGATGTTTGTCGGTTGTCTCTCATAGAAGAATTTTTGCCACTTTTTAACTCCAGCCATTGTAGTGTACTTAACATCCCTTCTCAAAGGCATAGAAAAATCTACATTCACACACACCTTCACAGGCGTACTACCAACTGGTATGCCATCCTTGGGTTCAATTCCAGTAACTTCCCCCATAACTTCACCAATTTTTGTTACAGATGATGCATTCATATGTTCTGGCAGAATATATTTAAGTTGGATCCAGAATTGTTGAAATCCCCAGTGCTTCTCTGTGTAGATCATTCCTGGAATGTATTCGTGCACCACTAATAAATGCTTATTGATGATCCATGGACATTCTTGTATTACTTTGTTCAGCAGCTCCCAATCATTGAACTTGAAAATCATCATATTCGGTTCTAATTCTACAATTCTTAGATTGTCCATAGTGAGAAATGGCCAGGTGAAAGTGATGTATTTCTCAACAGTATCATAAATCATCCTTCCTTCGATGATAATTTTTCCGATAGCACTTGCTTCCCATTCAGAATCATCTTCTTTTCCATCTCCAGAACTTTGACTGACCACATCAACTTCATTAGTATTTCCCAAATCCAGCATAGCTTGCTTGAACTTGTTAACCAGATCAACCACATGACTAGTACTAACTTTGGCTGAAAGTTTGTCTTTTTCCAATGTATCAAAAACAAAGGTATAGAATTAACAGAAGGTTTTCGACGACTTAAAAGGAGATATTGATTTTGAGGGTAGGTAGGGGAAAAGTGATTAGGTTTATGAGGGTAAGACTGTATGAAAAGATATTTGCCGGATAAATACGAATTATAATCCAAGCTGAAATTATGGAAACAAAATATGCTATATTTTACCAAAGTTTGGTACTTATAACAGTTGTGCATGAGCGTATGTAGAAAAATTAGGCAGCAAATTAGCTGCATGCAGCTGACTTTCAGAAATTTGAATTTTTTTGAATCTTGACTGTGGCGGGATATGGGAAAATCGGTTGTAGATGAGTTCAGATGAATCCGAGTCTTCTTCAACACAACACTATTAGCAAAAGCTTTGAAATCCATAACATCTAATCCTGTAAGCAAAAGCTTGGAGACTAGTTCAGCAAAAGCTACGATCACAACATAAAAATTAGCAAAAGCCATTTGAGATAAATTGGACTGCAAATGCAATAAGGGGAAACAGATGAAGAAAATTAAGCAACCATGATTTTAAAAGTTTTACCAAAAATACCTGTGTAAATAAAAATTAAACTATGAATTAAGATGGAAACAAAGAAATAAAGAATCAAAACAAAACAATATTCATAATAAAAACAAATTATCAACGAGTCTCTAATATTATTCAAACATTGATTCAAATGTAACGTCATAAGGTTGTTGACATGTATGATAATATCCATAATGTTCAATGGGATATTGATCATAGCCAAAAGAATGGTTTTGATTGTACCCCTGGTATGGTTGGTAGTTGTCATAAGACTGAGATTGAAAACCGGTGTTAAATTGATTACTACTTTGATATGAATGATCTTGTACATCATACATGTTATTTCCAAATGGAAACATGACGATGATACAAAATTTTAAGAATTAAAATTAACAAAACCTAAGCCTAAGCCTAAAAATAAAAATTATGCACACAAATCGTTTATAGAATATTTTTTTCCCGTACTAGACGGGTCATGAATACTATTAATCCATTATGAACATATAAAAAAAAATTAAAATAAAATAAAATCTAGAAGCAAAATCTAAAATCAAAAGTATTAAATAAAATTACTAAAACAAAATAAATAAACTAACTAAAAATAAATAAATAATAGAATAGATAAATTTATAGAATTACTAAAAAAAAATACTCAATTAGATTAATCACAAGAGAACCCATAATTAATCTAATCGGAATACACAACCAAATTAACCACAAAAAGTAATCAATTTAATAGGTCATGCTCGACATAAGAGAACTTACGGAGCAACAACTGAATAATCATACGAGGATGATTAATTTAGTTGATCATGCCCGACATAAAGTACCTCACGGAGCAAAAACTAAGTTAATCATAAGCTAATGAATAACTCAGTCGATTGCGCTCAACATAAGACACCTATGGAACAACACAATAGATACACAAAAATTGTAGACCGGAGGTCGACCAAATACTGTGGAATAATCAAGGATTCATTCTATTTTCCATCACCAGTTTCGCCAGGAAATTCCGGATTACCAATGAATTCGCATAATGACATACAATAGACATAATCCTTGTAAACAAAAGATTTTAACCTATCTTCCATCAATAATTGACATAATAGGCTTAACTTTTGTATTGTCAAAAGTTCATTCCTTCTTTTATCAGTACATGCATATTGACTTATAAAGGACTTAACTTTTGACAAGGGATGGGACAATCACAGTTCACGGACGCAAACACACATATCCCATAAAAAACTACAATATATAAAACCATAAAGATTAATACTACAAAAACCATCTTCCAAACAATTTTACAATTTAAACCAATAAATTTAAAAACATGAAGATGAAAACGTTGGGCATATCTATGTGTAATCAAAATAATGGTTATTCTAAACTCTAGTTATTCTTCTAAACAAAACAAGAAAATAGAAGATTTACTAGACAATAAAAAGGAATCAAAGTTCATTGAGAACCTCATATCTTTCAATGAATCCATCAAAGAAGGTATCACTGATTTCCTTTATTCTCTTGACCGTAGACACACCATGTTCGTGAGTTAGCACACTAACTTTCCGATCAACAAACCGAGCAAGTTGTCTAGCCTTGACACAGTCCATAGCTTATTTTGATTCCTTATCAGAGTATTATGATTAGCAAGGATTCTGGCATGACCATCTAAGAGTTGGTTTATTTGCAGTTGAAGATTTGCAAACTCGACCTTTGAATCGTTCTGAAAACGAGTTAAATCCTTGACATAATCATCAATCAAGGAGTTGTGATACTTTCTTTCAAGCATCTTCTTTAGAACCAGTTCCTAAATTGACTCACGTTCCTGATTGTCTTCCTCCATATCAAGATGTATAATCTCTTGAGATTTTGCTGAGTTTTCCATATATTTTTTTTTTTGTTAGGGAAGGAGAAACACAATATATAGTAAGTATATATGTGTTTGTAACCACGAGTAGGAAACTCTTGTTAAGAAACCCTAAGAACTCACAAAAGGAGGACGCGAACGTTTGTGGACCGACAACACATAAAAAATAATTCAAACAAAAACACAACATACTTGAGCAATTCTCAATTATTGTCCTTGCACCTCTCAAGTTAGACACAAGGAAAATAACACCTGGAATCAGGTAGTATAGTGAGATATAATCCCACTATGATTATTGAGAAAGGAGTTCTACATATCATCTGACAGTTTCTTTGTGATCTTTCCCTTTCTTCGGTTGTCATTCCTTCCAGAAGAGTAAGACACAGCTTGTTTAACATATCCGTCAGAAGGTTTTCTATGAGGACTAAATCTAGGAACTCTTGAAATTGGTTCAAGGGGATCAGAATAGAGAGGGATCCGTTTTCTAGATTTAGATTTACCAGACTCATTCTTATGACCACAGGGAATATGTTCATTAATGGCACAATATTTTATACCATTAAGATGAACTTGTTCCCTGTGATCATTTTTATAAGGTTTCTGGGTTTCTATGGGCACGAGATTCACTGCAGAAGTCGACAGACTATTTATTCCATTGATAGTAGAAAGAAGAAAATTATGAAGATTCGAGATTTGTTTCCTCCTGCCAAGGCAATGGACAGCAGAGTGATTCTTTTTCCCACAGAAAGTACAGGTTCGTGAAGGAGAAACAAAAACTGGCACCTGTTTTAACTTCATAGCCATATGAGAGGGTTGTAAGTCACGCAAATCCTTCTTGACACAACCTTCTTCTGGAGAACATTTCTTCATGTGCTGTAATTCATGAGAATTAGTTGGTACGGAAGAATTTCTCCTTAAGACAGAGTTTTCCTTTTCCAAGGATCTGCGTTGTTCATGGGCAAGAACAAGAAATGCAACTAGTTTATCTTTTTCAACATGAAGTCTGTTTAGATCTGATGAATGTGTCTCGATCATTCATTTTTCTCTAATTGAGTCTTCCTTGATAATATCCTCAAGAACACTAATTTTTTCACGTTGTATAGTAGTTTCTTGGAGAAGTTTTTCAATATTGTTAGAGAAGTACTCAATGATGTTATAGAGTTCGCGTTATCGATCAAGAAACTTCTCAAATTCATTAATAAGTTGAGCATGATCCTGAAAATCAATAGCCTCAGTGGAATTTTTGAGATTCTGGTGAGCTTCATTTCAGCTTTTTCCATAGTGTTACATCCCTCATGGGAGGGAGAGATGTCCACATCTAATGGAACAATCTTTCTACCTCAGGATTCGGAAGAATCAACGAAAGAGTAATCCTTTGAGGTGTTTCCAAGAAACTTGGTATAATTAAAAGCTTTAGGAGACATCTTGGTATGCGTAAATGCTAGAGAATAGATTTTGTCCTCAGACTTAGATTGCAACAAACACATACTTGTAAGGTCTTTAACATATTTTCCTGCTCTGACACCAATTAAAAAAGCGGGGGTACAACAACCTCACCTAATATTTCGATTAGCAATATGTATGGACAAACTTCAATATACTTTCAAGAGAATCAACTAGACTCAATCTTAATAAAGTATATCAAAGAGTTATATCTCTCTTTCTCGATTCAATACTTTCTCAAGCAAATATAAATATGCGAGTCTAATTGAATACAAAAGAAATCACTTGAACGGTACCAAAGACCAATGTTCAAGGATCAATCAATTTCCAATCAACAACCAAATGTTGGATTTCACAATTAATCGATACAACTCACAACCTGTGATATTTCAATTATATAACAAAATATAATGCAGAATAGAAATAACACAGATACCAGAATTTTGTTAACGAGGAAACCGCAAATGCAGAAAAAACCCGGGACGTCCAGATTGAACACACATTGTATTAAGCCACTACAGACACTAGCCTACTACAAACTAACTTCGGTCAGGACTGTAGTTGAACCCAATCAATCTCTCATTGATCCAAGGTACAGTTGCGCTCCTTACGTCTCTGATCCCAACAGGATACTACGCACTTTATTCCCTTAGTTTATCTCACCCACAACTAAGAGTTGCTACGACCTAAAGTCGGAGACTTTAATAAACAAATCTGTATCACACAGAAAAGTCTACAGTAATAGATAAATCTGTCTCCCAAAAAAATACCTACGAGTTTTGTTCCGTCTTTTGATAAATCAAGGTGAACATGAACCAATTGATAAACCAGACTTATATTCCCGAAGAATAGCTCAGTATTATCAATCACCTCACAATAATCTTAATCGACGCGGCGAAAGAAGATATTGTGGAATCACAAACGATGAGACTAAGATGTTTGTGACTATTTTTATATCTTGCCTATCGGAGATATTAATATCAATCCAATCATTACGATTGTACTCAACATGATATAATCAACAAGATCATATCACATAATTACGATAAAGTAGTATCAGTCTGGCTTCACAATCCCAATGAAGTATTTAAGTCATTAACCTGGTTTTCGAGAAGAAACCTAAGGTTAAAGGATAATCGACTCTAGATAATACAACTAATATCACACAGGAGGTGTGGGGATTAGGTTTCCCAGTTTCTAGAGTTCTCCCTTATATAGTCTTTTAAATCAGGGTTTGCAATCAATGTTAGCTTAGTAACAAAGCATTCAATATTTACCGTTAGATGAAAACCTGATTAGATTCAAGCTAATATCTTTCAACCGTTGGATCGAAAACTTAGCTTGTTACACACAAATGAAATGCACGATTTTAGGTTTGTGTAACCGTACTGAACCATGTACATTTGTTGGTTCAACAATAGTTAACCAAATGGTTATCCATATGATCACTTTCATATCAACCATATTCTTCTTCACCATAACTAGTTCAAATGACTCAAATGAACTAGTTAGAGAGTTATTCAATTGTATAAATATTATGTAACTACACAAGGCAAAATCTAAGAAAAAATGATTTGATTCACTCGAATCGATTCATGAACTTTATAGCCACAGTTTGCATTTTGCATTCCTTAGTTAATATATATATATATATAGTTCACAAAAATCGTCTTTAGACATAACCAACTTAAGTTCGCAGACTTAGTTCGCGGACTTAAGTTCCCGGAAGGAGTTCTCAAACTCCAGCATATATTCTCGGGATGAGAACTTTCGCCAGTTCGCGGACTGGGTTCACAGCTCTTGTTCCGGTTTTCCTGATCAACAAAGTACGCATACTTCGGTTCAAGGAAAAAGGACTTATACATATATGTGTTGCCACACAATGCTTATATCCAATAATGGTTATATAATCTAAACTCTCATTTCAATCATTGAAATATTCTTAGAGGACGTTATTATATAGTTATTATTCACAAACTATTTTTCTTCAAAGAAATTTTCAAAGTGATTGAAACATAACATGACTTTAGTTACTAGGTAAAGATGAACTTGGCCAAAGCAAAAGCTTACCAACACATAATTTGAGAAATATATAGGCGGATAAACTCGGCTCCAAATAACAAATGTGTATAATCAAAATCTATATAGCAAAATGACTTTTGTCTCAAGAATAGGAAATAGAGTAGATAGACTTTTGAGTGATAGATAAGTTCAAGTATCCACATACCTTTTAGTCGATGAAATTCCACTAGTTCCTTGAGTAGTTCTTTGATAAGTGCATAATTCATATGATTTTAGTGTCCATTCCATACTTGCTTTAGCTATTATTCATTCATATTTTGGTATTATTACTCTTGTTTTCTCTTATTTGTATCAATTAGGTGAATCATACAAAAAGGATCTAAAAATTTATGAAAATAGATAGGAAGATAATTATCCAAGTGCCAAATTCCAAGAGAGGTGGAAGAAAAGCGACGAAAAGGAGCAAAACGCTCAAAATCAAGAGAAGGGCCAAAGACCGATCTTAACTCATTCAAATTAAGTATTTATCATCACCATCTTGAATATAATTTAAATATAAAAATAATTCAAAAATAATGAGGTCATTACAAGTTCGTATGAAGAAATTGTGGCCAAAACAGTTTCTATTGAAAACCGAAGATAGTGCAGTCCGCGAACTGGGTTCGCAAACCGGGTTCGCAGACCTAATTCCGAAAATATCTGCTGGAATTTGAATTTTGCGGACTGGGTTCGCAAACTTAGGTAGTAGGAAACGTGTATTTACACCTTGGAAGGCCTAAGGGCACGTTTGGATTCATTATTTTGTTATTTCGGGTCGGGTTCTTGAACCTAACGAAATACTTGGAGACCAAGCAATGTAAACCTATAAAAAGGTATTAGGTTATGTAAAGAGAGGGATATCATATCGTATCATATCATAAGTTCTACATAAAAACCTAGGGTTTACCCCTTTAGGGGGAAACCACCATGATTCATATTCTTTGTAATATGAGTAGCTAAATCCTTTGTTGATTAAGGATGAATTCAATGTTCTAAGCGTGAAGCTTCATTAATAATACAAATCTATTAAGAGTTTTTATCATCATCGTTTATCTTTACCATATCTAGGGTTTATGAGTGATTCTTAGATTGATTTGGAGTGCACGCTAGATTGATCTATTGATTGTTCTATTGCTAGTAGAAGTTAGGAGATATGTAATCGTCGAATAACTCTCTACACAAGTAGAAAACATGAGACCTTGCATAGAGATTATGTAAAGCAATCGTGTTTGGAGACAACACCAGCAAGTAAACCTTGATCTAAGAGTTTAAATACTGGGATCAACCTAAATTCACAAAGCCTAAGGCGTTCTATTGGATTACACCTTGAGTGATCTACTACTTGGTGGTTCGTTGGATAGAATCTGGTAGGCGAGAACTTCCGTATCCAGTGATTGAAGGAGTTTTGGGGATAACACTGAGCTAGCTGTTATTCTACGGTTGGTGATGAATGGTTCTTACGAACAATAGATAAGTATTCTAATCCTGATATTGTTTGGTAACGGCGAAGGATTCCTAGATCATCTCTTTTCTTTATTGTCTTTATATTTATCTTATAAACCAAAACCCCCCATTGTTATTTACTTTATCTTGCTATTTCAAATAACCTATCCATTACACATCTTTATGTGCGAACGATCTCTTACTACCGCTATATTACCAGTTAATTAATGGGAAATATATTTATTAATTTGTTGAGTCTACGACAGCCCATACAAATTTTGGTGTCGTAGCCGGGGAGCAGTTTCTAATTGATTTGTTATTTGTTTAGCTTGTTTTTATTTTTGTTTTTAGATTTTTGTTTTTATTTTATTTATCTTGTGAGCCGTCATGTTTCCTTACGGAAATAACATGTACGGAGCACAAGATCAAACATATAATTATGGTAATCAATATGGTTTTCAATCTCATTCTTATGAAAACTACCAACCATCCTATGGGTATGATCAAAACCAATCTTTTGGCTATGATCAATATCCCACGGAACCTTATGGATATGCACATACATATCAACAACCTTATGACGGGTATGTATGTGGAAAATCAAAAGGATGGGAGGATAGTTACACTTCTAATTGTTTATCTTCTGAACGTGAACAGAAGCTTGATCAGATTATGCTTTATTTAAAGGCCATTATTTCCACAGTGGAGTCACTCAATGAGCAACTAAGTGCGGAGAACAAAAAGATTGACGAATCACGCCAAGAATTTCAAAGGAATATGGAAAAAATAAAGACACAAACTACTCAACTCATTGGGAATGGGAATGAGGAAGAAGTTTGGCCTCAAAACCAAACCAATTCTGAAATTTCTGAGGATGAAAACAAATATTTTGGAGATGAGCAACCTTTGGAATTTCCTTATAACAGTGATGAAGTTATACCATCTTCGGGTTGTAATTATGATCATTCACCTATTCAAAAGGAGGAGCCTTGGTATGACCGAACCATTGTTATGAACGGTGTGACATACTCAAATGCATATCAACGTTACAATGAACATCCATATTACAATGTTTTTAGGCCGATTGATTTGCAAGAAGTAGACCCGATTTTATCTTTGTCAGAGACTCATACGGAAGACCCTAGGATTTGCACCAATGAACTATAATTTTTTGGGGAGGGTTCCGATTCCGATAACGAGATTGTTGAGGAGATAGAGATTGAGAATGAAACCAAATTGATCGATGTCGTGGAATACCTAATTGAGCTAGATAATAATAGTTCGATAGAGGACCACGATATACTTGAGGTAAATAATTCACTGTTAATTACGAATGAGGATCCGAAACAAGGTTTGTCTAATCCTTTGCATAATTCTATATCTATTGATCATTTCCATCCAATTGAAGTATCTTCTCAAAGAGTTGTTAACCAAACTTTTAATAAAATGCCTCACTTAGGATTGGAGTTGTGTGCTTCTAAAGTTTTAACGGATTATTTTGCTTCTAAGTATCCACCACTTGATGTGTTTGATTCGAGTATTGTGCAGGTTCACCGAACTGAGGAACCTTTTGAAGTTCCCGAATTCTACGTTCTCTATCCACTTCCAAGTGTAGAAAGGACTAAGTGTGGGGGAAACTTCAATAAAGTGATAGCTTCAATATTTATATTTTGTACTAATGCTTTTGTGAAGCTATTATTTGGATTGCAGATTGTTATTTGGAAGGACTACCAAATTTTCAGATTATTGGTGTACGGACGATAACAATAACGTCGGGATTTGACGACGTTGAACCAAGCGTTGCGTGGAAGGAAACCCATCGGTTTTGTATCTCTATCCATTTTGTTTTTATTTTTTATTTTTTAGTTTTGCATATCATATCTTGCATTCCCATCTTAGATTTTACAAGTCCTATATCTATAATGAAAGTATTAGCGAAACTATTTTCGTCAGAAAAATTCTGACTGCGTAGTTGTCACGAAAACAACTCTCGAGACTTCATACGAAGTACCATTTGAGTGGTTGACCCAAAATTTTAAATAGGATAGACTCATATTTCTTTTACAAAAAGAAAATCTGAATTCTGAGTCTGTTAAGTTGGAGCGATAGGCCTGGACATTTGAGTTTCGGTATTTTTCCAGAACTTTTTCAGATTGCATGACAGTCAGTCGGGCGTCCATCAAAGTCAGAAAGTTTATCTAAATACTGTGCCCTTTTAATATCTTATAGAAAATATGTAGTCGAACAACTTTCATTTAGGATATTTTCCCTAATTATCTACCCATTGGTACAGTTTTCGATTTTTTCAGGGCTGTTATGTCAGAAATCAGAATTTTCGTTTTTGAACATTGAGAACAATGTTGAGATTAAGTGTGGGGGAGTAGTAGTTAAGCATATTTTGCTTGCATTTACACATTAAAATAAAATAAAATAAAATAAAATAATACTCTTTGATTTCTTGCATTAATTCTTGAGACTTCATCTTTTGAAGTTAATTATGAGCTATTTAGGATGACACTCTAAACCTTTTAAGGTTGAAACAGTTCTTACAGCTATAGATTGAGTTTCATCTTTGTCATTCTACAATCCTTAAATATATACGTTCATAATTGAATGTGAAACTAAGCTATGGTAGTCATTTTAAAGAGTCATCCTCGCAATTAATCATTACTGAATCACTTTCTTTTTATTTTTCTGCAGTTTTATGTTTCTCTAAAGTGATTTGGTGGGATCCTGATACTTCCGTGGATGTTGTAGCAAGGTAATCATTGGTTGAGTTTTATAAAATCCCCATAAGACAATTGTCTTACACTCAGTAAGAGTAAGCCAAACATATATATATAAGGCTCCTCTTCTTTTATCGACATTAATAAATGATAGGTCCGGAATTGCGGATAATCATAGTCGATGAATAAAAACCATATCATCATTATATAGCAAGTCAAAAGACTATTGATGAGGTTCTTGACACTTGGGTAGCAGTATGTGTGAAACGTTATCCCTGTCTCCGTCGCCTAAACAAGCATGGAACGCAGGATCCAAGGAAACTATCATGTACTTGCTGAAAAGGAACATGCGCTTAGAGTATCTAATCATGTGGTCGAGTTAAATGAGTGCTTCTCTCAACTAGTGCGCTATAAATAAGAATCCTTTGACGACATTCATACAAGTATTGTGGGTAACATCTTTCACTTAAGTCAGCATTTGCACACTTCACTTTTCTATTCCATTTTCTTATCTACCCATGTGATTTCAGTATGCGAGTGTTGTGGTAAATGTTGCAACAAGTACGATGACTATCTTAGTAGAGTTTAGCAATCAGGTTGAATATCATACGTAAGTAATTGCTTGTGTGTGCGGATTGGAATGTATGTGGGATGTTGGCAGCTAAAGAACTTATACAAGCTAATTATTTGGCTTTTTACTTTGTGTTTATTCCAATGCGAGAAATTGGAGTAGGTTTTGTGGGTATACCTCTTGTAAGCCCTCACGAGACTATAACTCGTCCACTAGGGACACCTAGGGGTTTAAAGGCCTGTTATTTATGCTAAGAGTAACCGTATCCTCACGACATGGATTTGTTGTATTTAGGATTATTTTATTTTAGTTTTCTCTAGGACTATCAAAGTCTAAGTGTGTGGGAATTTGATAAGTGCATAATTCATATGATTTTAGTGTCCATTACATACTTGCTTTATCTATTATTCTTGCATATTTTGGTATTATTACTCTTGTTTTCTCTTATTTGTCTCAATTAGGTGAATCATCCAAAAAGGATCTACAAATTGCTGAAAAAAGCTAGAAAAAGAAGTATTCCAAGTATTCAAGTGCCAAAGTCCAAGAGAGGTGGAAAAAAAGCGACGAAAAGGAGAAAAACGCTCAAAATCAAGAGAAGGGCCAAAGACCGATCTTAACTCATTCAAATTAAGGATTTCTCGTCACCATATTGAAGAGAATTTAAAGATAAAAAGAACAAAACTAGTGACAAAACCCTTAGGTGAACAAACTAGTGATAAGAAAAAACCAGTCATATTATTTCTAACAAATAAAAACCGTTTCAAACAAAACTGGGACAAAAACCCCAATCCAAATAAATTTTTTAAAATTCAGTTTTAAAAAGATTTCTAAATTCCAAAATTGACCTTTCCTATATAAAAACACTTTCAAAGTAAACTTTCGCGGAAAGAGGAAATTAAAAACAAATCCGAACAGAGAGCAATTGTGATTCTTCTCTCTTTCTTCTTTCCTAGTTTTTCTTCGTTTTTTTGTACAGATCTCGTCTCAATCAAAGATTAGTCATCGTCTTCTCGTTTCTATTGAAAGATTGAGAGAGCAATTTTAGTTTTGATTGAAGAACCTGAAGAGAAGCTACACTTTTTGAGATCCGTAGAAGAATCCAATTCAGTTGTTCGAAGAAGAGAAGATAAACGTAGCTGTTTGAAGAAGAGAAGAATCCAATTCAGTTATTCGAGATCTGGTTGCAATTCAGTTTATTTGAAATCATATTTCCGCTTTTCAAGTTGAAATTGAATCTTGAATTGAAGGATTCAACTGAACAATCAATCAATTTCGTGTTGATTCATCTTCGTATTATAATCTGTGTGTAGTATTTGTATTATTCATCAAGGAATCAATCAACTTTTCAGGTATTTCAATTCTCTTTTTTTGTGTTGATTTTTGATTTGTTTTTGTGAATTTGCTAGTCACTCTAGACGAATAAACTGAATTTATGTTAGCATATGATTTTTTTTATATTTGTGTTGATGTTATTATGAAGTATTTCATCCGTTTGGAATGACTGGTTTTCAATTTTTTGTTGTTGTTGATATTCACATATGGTGAAACTTTTTTTGGTTGCATCATTTTGTCCTTTAGATTATGGATTCTGTTCTCACAGTTGTTTGTCACAAAGAAGATTGTTTGAATTTTCGTATTGGCCTCCAAGAGTCTTTTGCTAATTTGAAGACTAGTATATGCTCAAGTTGGTGTGATTTCTCTCCTCCTTCTATGGAAATTTTTCATATGGTTGATGATCAGAAAAAAGTCATTGATTCTGATTTTGATCTTCAAGCATTGGCTCTATATAGTCTGCATATTAAAGAAGGAATTATAGAGTTACACATACGTCACAAAGCTGAGTGTTCTGGTTCAATAAGTTCAGGAATTATAGCTTTTGATGACCAGCCACGGAGTTCTGGAATTATACCTTTTGAGAAGACACGAATTGATTATGATGTTCAGGATAAAGTGAAGGAACCATTGAAGTCTGCTCACTGGTTACATCTTTTTCAAGGAGTTGAACAGTTTTTTCTGGGAGGTGTTCAACAAGTTCGTTATGATTTACAGAAGTATCACGCAGCAGCCGATTATGAATTCAAGATATACAGGAATGAGAAGTTAAGGATTGGTGCATGTTGTGCTAATAAGAAAGAGGAGAAGTGTAATTGGCATTTATATGCTGTGTCTGTTGATGGTGATGTAGGAAGTCCTTTTATTATCAAGGAACTAAATAATGAGCATACTTGTGTTAGTGGATTAGTTAACACACCACAGATATCAAAAAAACTAGTTAGTAGCTTGATTATCGATGAAATTAAACAGGATCCTAATAAGAAAACTAAGCATATTATGGAATCTTTTACGAGAGACTACGGCTTTGACATTAGTCGTTATTATGCATACTCAGGGAAGAAGCATGAATTGAATACTACATGGGGAGAGAACGAGAAATCTTTTATGTTCTTGAAATGGTATAAAAACAAGTTGATTGAAACCAATCATGGGTCTCACGTGGTTTTGGAAGTTGAAGAAGGGACTCAAAAATTTCAGAGGATATTTATCTGTTTTGAATCTTGTAGTCGTGGATTCAATTTATGTCGTCCTGTATTATTCGTTGATACGGCGCACTTGAAAAGCAAGTACCTTGGCCATATGATGGCAGGAACGGGTCTAACCGGAAATGATGGTAAGGTTTTCATCATTTTTTTTTATGTTGGTTTCATCATTTTCTATTTTTGGTTTCATCATTTTCTATTTTTGGTTTCATCATTTTCTATTTTTTGTTTTCATCGCATCTTATGTTTTTTTTTTCCATGTTACAGAAATCTACCCTCTTGCTTATGATGTGGTATCATCGGAGAGTGAAGCGAACTGGAAATGGTTTTTGGAAAATTTGAAGCAAGTCCTTTCTCCTTTGCGACCAAATCTTACTTTTGTGAGTGATCGAGGTATTGGATTGGTAACTCAAATTCCTATTGTATTTCCCGAGGCTTTTCATGGTTGGTGCTACTGGCATATGGAATGCAATATCAACACATGCTTACCAAAGAACTGCAAGGTTTATAACAAATATGTATTGGGACTGTTTAAGAAATGTGCGTATGCTTCTACTCATAAAGATTTTACAGAGAGTTGGGATAAGTTGAGGAAGGTTGAAAATCAGAAGTTACAAGACTATCTAAGTAGATCTCCTGTTGATAAATGGGCAAGTTTTTTCTTCAAGGGTCGACGATATGGTAGGTTGTGTTCAAATATTTCCGAGAGTTTCAATGCTTCGGTCGTTGAAGATAGAGGGAAGCCTATATCCGTCATGGTTGATGAGATCAGGGTGAAGCTTATGGACCAAATGCGTACACGTCACGATGACTGTGTTAACTTGATGAATTGGCGTCAAACTCTATGTCCAGATTATGAAGTTATGCTCCACGACAACAAGATTCATGGCTGTAACTACCCAGTCACCAAGTCGTCGGAATATGTGTTTGAAGTTCATGCTTCATTAACACAGACAATTGATTTGAAAATAAAAACATGTTCTTTCAATCGTTGGCGTATTGACGGTTTCCCTTGTGCCCATGCTGTCCGTTGTATCATGGTGAATGGAGAAGATCCTTACAAGTATGTTGAACACTACTTTACAGTAAAGTTCTATCGAGAGTCATATAAACATGCAATCAATCCTATTCCCACAATTGAAAAGCTCGTGACAGTGTCGCCGAAATCAATGGTTTTTGGTCCGAATAATGGACCACGGCCAGGACGTCCATCGAAGAAGAAGAGGATTCCTAATACATGTTCAGTTCCCAATAAAAAGATGAGAACATGTGGTTCCTGCAAGTTTTTGACCACCCATAATAAACGGACATGCCCTTCTCGTCGGATTTCATGATCACTTGTAGTCGTTTCGACTACAAGTCATCGAATTTCGCTCTTAGTTTCGTTTTTAGACTACAATGTGTTTCATCTACTATTTCAGATTTTTGTTTTAGAGATTTAATATGCTGCAGGTGTTTTCATTTTATATTTTGTCTAAGAATAAATAAGTTTGATTAAGTTTGTCAGATTTTATGTTTGATCAAGTTTGTCAGAATTTTTGCAGGCTTTTATAGTTTGGTGTAACCGAATTAGGTTTCATCATTTTTTTATGGAACCATAATAGGTTTTATCATATTTTAGTGGAACCCTTTTTGGTTTCACCATTGTTTTTA
The DNA here is from genome assembly GCA_023529315.1 of Papaver bracteatum. Classification (NCBI taxonomy): domain Eukaryota; kingdom Viridiplantae; phylum Streptophyta; class Magnoliopsida; order Ranunculales; family Papaveraceae; genus Papaver; species Papaver bracteatum. The sequence goes on along the minus strand of JAJJWX010000272.1, from coordinate 130,969 downwards.
TTGATGCAGCTCTTCATGTGTCACAAAAAAATATTGTTTTGACAACACAATAGATGTTGTTTTGTCTACTGTTTATTGGTACCCCAAATATATGATACATCATTTATTTATGGATACTGTTTTATACAAATGAGACATCATATTTATGTAGACATAATATTTTAAGGGAACACAACTGAAATTGCACGAAATCATTTTTTATATAAACTGTAACCATTTCACAAGTACTTTAAACTTCAACTAAAACTTGAATCTGCAAGAAGAACTATACGTCAAGGAGTATCATCATTACAATAACCATTTCAAAAGTAATTTAAACATCAACTAAAACTGAATGTTCAAGAGGACATGCAAGACATGAGTATTATTCTATATTGTCTAGGAGTATCTTCAGCGCCAACTTTGGTCTCATGTTATGCACCTTTTCTTGTATATCATCTTCACAAGACATGTTCCCCTTCAAGAGGATCTTCATGTAATAGCAAACATGAAGGCAACAATCGTTCCTGAAAAACCAAAATAATGTTTCAACTGTTATAAAGTGACTAGCTGAGAGTATTCTGATATTTACAAGTGTAATGATTTCAAGTATATTCATATGTGAACTAATAAACTTCAAAACATAGCTTACCCCATTTGTTGACAACATGAAGGGGTGTGCAGAGTGTACGGTGTTGGTTGACTAGTCTGCTTGTCACGGGGGAGCTTTGTGTCGTGCTGTGTAAATGCTGATATTATTCGTTGTCTCATGCTTTCAGCACTTTTTCCGCATTCTTCTTCGGTGGAAACCGAGGAGTTGTAGTGATAAAATTCTCCGGCTTCAAAATCAAAAGCAAGCAGCGTCCAATGGTTTACATCTCCAATTGGTGTCATCAACGGAACGAACAAAAACCTCACGGTATAATCCATGTTGTCGATGAAACCTTCTATTACAGCACCACATTTCTTTCCTAATGAGTGACATGTCTGAAACAAATACCAAATAACAGCTCCTTGATGAGTTACAAACATGCAAGTTTGATGAAACCAAACTTGGTTCCATCAAAATTAACCATATAGACAACAACTCTTTTTGTTTTCCACAACTATTTTTTCTGCCAAAAAAGTTACATTAAAGAATTTCAGAGTAAACTTACATAGGCAAATGTGCTTAGAAACACAACTCTCTGGTACTTTGGGGAACCATCTTGTTTCAACTCATTTTTTTTAATGTTGTTTTGCAGCTTCAAAATATAGAACTCAATGATGTCTCCTGCGACGTCACCTTTTCTCATCAAACTATCCATATTCTTCCTCGATATATGTAAGTGAAGATGTAAATGCTCCCACACTGTTGACATGTTAATTTTATTTTTAAAAATCTAGTCAATGATGGATCAAAAAACAAGAAACAATGCATAACTTGGAACAAAATTTTTATGAAACCAATCTTGGTTTCATCAGTTATTTCTCACTTACCTTTCATTGTTTTTTCTGAAAAAAGTTTTCACGACGGGTTTCTCATTTCTATAGAGTACCTTCAAGATCTTCAAGTTATCAACTGGTTTCAACTTCACCCCCTGTACTTCCTGAACCTCCTTGTTCTCCTTGCACTTACTAGCTATAACCTTTCTTCTTTTTTTCACACTGGTGTTGTAATCCTGCATCTTGATAGGTGGTCCCAAATTCCTTCTGTCTTCCCTCATTCTTGTAACCATGTTACTCATCCTATTTTCAGCACTGAGTTCTCCCTGTCCTTGCTCTTGACTGTCACCCTGCAACAGCCCTAAATCACATCCAGGTTGTTTATTTTCTAACTCAAGTAAATCATTCGCCATTTTTACGACTGAGTAGTAGTATACGCTTCCAACATTTGGATTTGATGATGAACAACTTTTCTTTTTGTATTCGTCTTCCATTCTCCGAATTTCATCTTCATCAATTACAAATTGAGTTTCATTGTCTTCTTTCTCAATATTTACCTTCGACGAAGTAGATTTCTCCATTTCAGATTCGAACTGCTCGGTCGCCTTGATATCCTCGATAGTATTCGGAGTCAACTTAGTACCATCTCCTTCTTGTTCTTCCTTAATGACTGGATTCGACGAAGTAACTTTATCAATTTTATATTCAACCAGCTCTGCCGCCTTGATATCCTCGATAGTATTTGGAGTTAACTCAACACCATCTCCTTCTTGTTCTTGCTCGGTGACTGGTTTCGATGAAGTACCTTTCTCCATTTCAGATTCCACCCGCTCTGTCGCCTTGATATCCTCGATAGTATTCGAAGTCAACTTACCATCTCCTTCTTGTTCTTCCTCGTTCTCTGATAGGTGTGTAAAAACACCTCTCCAAGTATCGATTGGTTATGCTATCTTAGCTAGTTTTCGTGTGAAATTGTATTATTAGCTTCGTTTTATATTTTATGAGAATTTTGGAGCTTATTCCCGAAAAGAACAAGAAATCGTCCAATTTACAAGAAGAGAGGCGGAATTATCATTGCATGGGAAACCACATCGTAGCCGCACCGGAGTTCAGGGCAGTACAACCACAAGGTGGTTTTTGAGATTTACTGTGTGAGCAACCCAGAGACAGAAGTTACGGGAGAAGGCGCATGATGGGTTTGCATTAGGCTGTCGGCATTTGCATGGCCCATTGTCAAGCTGCAAAAGAAACAGAAGAAATGACAGATGGTTCAAGACTATAGTTTGGCTGGTGGGTTTGAATGCTTACCTGGCCTACCAGAAAGATTAGCTAAGGAGCTAAGTGGAATTGTTTTTGCATCGATGTTCAATGATGTCGAAGTTTTACCCCCTCCTCATGGTGCAAACTCCGCATGGTTTGAGGCATCAGTGATGGAAATGCATGGCATTGATAAGGTGATTATCGACAGAACGTTCCCATGATGAAGGGACGATGAAGCTGTTAATATGGCTCGGTGATGATTAAAGAGTCTGAGGGTCGTGACAAAAGTCCAAGTAACAGAAGATAGGTAAGCAATGAGCTGCTGTCCTTATTGGAATCAATGATGAAGTGGTGCTGACGGATGGCAGAGAAGAACATGCGTTGTATGGCATGCATGGTACGTATGGAAGCTACTGTGACGATGGAGAGAGAGCAGTTCAGGAAATGGTTGATGCTCGTCGATGTTGCATGATGGCAATGGAGTTCTGTTATTGGAGGAATGGCTTTGGCTAGAGTCTGTGGTTATCATTGGTCTCGAGTGAAACATGAAATGATGGTGCCGTGTAATTCCTGGACTGAGAGATGGTTAATGGTAGTTAGAAAATGGTATGGAGTTGAGCTTGATCACTGCGAATGAAGATTGGAGTTTGAGTAAAACACCAGGGACGCTGTGTTGCAGATAGAGAAGTTCGAGGAGCTCCAGATGGATGTAACTCGAGAAATGGAAGAATGGTTAGCTGGTGATGATTTAGTAAGGAGCTTGAGTTTTCGATCGTTGAGTCTGCAATGAACTGAGATGTGGATACGGAGAAGAAGAATGGAGCTGCTGCCATTGGCAGTCGCTGTTAGAGCTGTTACCATTGATGTATGCAGCTGTAAAGCAATGAAGCTACTTGGTTGCTGCCAGCGACAGTGAGATGGGAAGTTAGTGAATCTCGAGTTGATGGTCGATGCCATGAAGCAATGCGAAAGCTGCTGGAATAGCTTGGCTACTGATGGACGTTGATGGCTATGGAACTCGTTGGATTGAAGGCTGAAGTGATGGATTGACGCTGTAGTTTATTCACAGCAGAGAGTAATGGTGACTACTAAGGTTGGACGTAGTTTCTTTTAGTGAAGAATGGAATGATGCCGCTGGCACTAATGAGTCACGAACTGGGTTTGGTGTGACGTGAAGTAAACAACGAGATAATGGGATGGGCTTCCTTGCGATCCCACTTGGCTATTGCAGCCAATTTATATGCGAACAGGAAATGGGCCGGCCAGATTAGTTGATTGAGCCCAATAGGCTATTTAAGGGTGCGGCTCTTTCAAGCCTTGGACGTGAAGGATGTTTCAAATTTGGCCGTGAGTTGTGCTAGGGTTTTGGAAATCCTTTGTACGGGATGTTATGCACGGGACACAATTTCAAGAGGAGGTGCACTTTCCTATTTTTGCTAGGTTTTCTAGTTTCTTTAAGCGGAGGTCACAAAAATCTATATATAGGGAACCCTAGGCACAATTTTGAATATCTTCTTGACACATATCTTCTTTTCACCGTTTTTCTCCCCCTTAGGGAGAAGAACTATCTCTTTTATATTCTTTTTATTGTAAAGATGAATTCAAAGTTCTAATTGTGAAGCTCAATTATTTGCAAGTTTGTTTCAAGTTTTAAATTGATTCATTGTGGATTGTTTTTACCATATCGAAGGTTTATGATTGGTTCTTAGATTGGTTTGGGTGCGCAACCAGATTATTTCATTAATCATTCTAATGCTAGTAGAGAGTTGAGTCGACCCGTAATTGTCTCTCATCTCCTACACAAGTAGAAATCGCAAGACCTTACGGAGGGATTCTGTGGAGCAATTGCGAGTAAAGACAACACCAGTAAGTGGACCGAGCGTACCGAGTTTTACTGTTGGGATCAAACCTAAATTCACAAATCTTAATGCATTCTGGGAATTACATCTTGTAGTCGAGCGCTTCCGTGTCAAGGTGGTTCTTTTGAATAGAATTCGGTAGTCGAGCGCTTCCGTCTTCGGTGATGCAAGGAGTTTTTGGGGATTGCTAAGCGTACCTGCTTTCCTACGGTTGGTGACAATTGAGTCTAACAAGAGATAAACGGGTACAATGTTGAGTTAACGGTTAGTAACTGCGAAGGATTTCTTCAATATCTTTATCCTTTTATCCTTGTTTTATATTTTCGCCGATTTAGATAACATAACAATTGCATTACTCTTCGTGGGAATGATCTCTTACTACCGCTATATTAAATTTAATTAGTGGGAAATATATTTTTATTTTGTTGAGTAAACGACGCTCACCAAAATTGGCGCCGTTGCCGGGGAGTAATTACTAATTGGTTTGTTATTCATTTTTGCGTAAAGGTTTTGTGGGTATATCTCTCGTAAGCCCTCACGAGACTATAACTCGTCCACTAGGGACACCTAGGGGTTTAAAGGTCTGTTATTCATGCTAAGAGTAACCGTATCCTCACGACATGGAGTTGTATTTTATTTTTCTTTCGTTTTGTTTGCTCGAGGACTAGCAAAGTTTAGGTGTGGGGGAATTTGATAGGTGTGTAAAAACACCTCTCTAAGTATCGATTGGTTATGCTATCTTAGCTAGTTTTCGTGTGAAATTGTATTATTAGATTCGTTTTATATTTTATGGGAATTTTGGAGCTTATTCCCGAAAAGAACAAGAAATCGTCCAATTTACAAGAAGAGAGGCGGAATTATCATTGCATGGGAAACCACATCGTAGCCGCATCGGAGTTCAGGGCAGTACAACCACAAGTGGTTTTTGAGCTTTACTGTGTGAGCAACCCAGAGACAGAAGTTACGGGAGAAGGCGCATGATGGGTTTGCATCAGGCTGTCGGCATTTGCATGGCCCATTGTCAAGCTTCAAAAGAAACAGAAGAAAATGACAGATGGTTCAAGACTATAGTTTGGCTGGTGGGTATGCATACTTACCTGGACTACCAGAGAGATTAGCTAAGGAGCTAAGTGGACTTGTTTTTGCATCGATGTTCAATGATGTCGAAGTTTTACCCCCTCCTCATGGTGCAAACTACGCATGGTTTGAGGCATCGGTGATGGAAATGCATGGCATTGATAAGGTGATTATTGACAGAATGTGCCCGTGATGAAGGGACGATGAAGCTGTTAATATGGCTCGGTGATGATTAAAGAGTCTGAGGATCGTGACAAAAGTCCAAGCAACAGAAGATAGGTAAGCAATGAGATGTTGTCCTTATTGGAATCAATGATGAAGTGGTGCTGACGGATGGCAGAGAAGAACATGCGTTGTATGGCATGCATGGTACGTATGGAAGCTACTGTGATGATGGAGAGAGCGATTCAGAAATGGTTGATGCTCGTCGCTGTTGCATGATGGCAATGGAGTTCTGCTATTGGAGGAATGGCTTTGGCTAGAGTCTGTGGTTATCATTGGTCTCGAGTGAAACATGAAATGATGGTGCCGTGTAATTCCTGGACTGAGAGATGGTTAATGGCAGTTCGAAAATGGGATGGAGTTGAGCTCGATCACTGCGAATAAAGATTGGAGTTTGAGTAAAACACCAGGGACGCTGTGTTGCAGATAGAGAAGTTCGAGGAGCTCCAGATGGCTGTAACTCGAGTAATGGAAGAATGGTTAGCTGGTGATGATTCAGTAAGGATCTTGAGTTTTCGATCGTTGAGTCTGCAATAAACTGAGCCGTGGATACGGAGAAGAAGAATGGAGCTGCTGCCATTGGCAGTCGCTGTTGGAGATGTTACCATTGATGTATGCAGCTGTGAAGCAATGAAGCTACTTGGTTGCTGCCATCGACAGTGAAATGGGTAGTTAGTGAATCTCGAGTTGGTAGTCGATGCCATGAAGCAATGCTAAAGCTGCTGGAATAGCTTGGCTACTGATGGACGTTGATGGATATGGAACTCGTTGGATTGAAGGCTGAAGTGATGGATTGACGCTGTAGTTTATTCACAGCAGAGAGTAATGGTGACTACTGAGGTTGGACGTAGTTTCTGTTAGTGAAGAATGGATTGATGCCGCTGGCACTAATGAGTCACGGACTGGGTTTGGTGTGACGTGAAGTAAACAACGAGATAATGGGCTGGGCTTCCTTGCGAGCCCACTTGGCTATTGCAGCCAATTTATATGCGAACATGAAATGGGCCGGCTAGATTAGTTGAGTGAGCCCAATAGGCTATTTAAGGGTGCGGCTCTTTCAAGCCTTGGACGTGAAGGATGTTTCAAATTTGGCCGTGAGTTGTGCTAGGGTTTTGGCAATCCTTTGCACGGGACATTATGCACGGGACACAATTTCAAGAGGAGGTGCACTTTCCTATTTTTGCTAGGTTTTCTAGTTTCTTTAAGAGGAGGTTACAAAACTCTATAAATAGGGAACCCTAGGCACAATTTTGAATATCTTCTTGACACATATCTTCTTTTCGCCGTTTTTCTCCCCCTTAGGGGGGAGAACTATCTCTTTTATATTCTTTTTATTGTAAGGATGAATTCAAGGTTCTAATTGTGAAGCTCAATTATTTGCAAGTTTGTTTCAAGTTTTAAATTGATTCATTGTGGATTGTTTTTACCATATCGAAGGTTTATGATTGGTTCTTAGATTGGTTTGGGTGTGCAACCATATTAGTTCATTAATCATTCTAATGCTAGTAGAGAGTTGAGTCGACCCGTAATTGTCTCTCATCTCCTACACAAGTAGAAATCGAAAGACCTTACGGAGGGATTCTGTGGAGAAATTGCGAGTAAAGACAACACCAGTAAGTGGACCGAGCGTACCGAGTTTTACTGCTGGGATCAAACCTAAATTCACAAATCTTAATGCGTTCTGGGAATTACATCTTGTAGTCGAGCGCTTCCGTGTCAAGGTGGTTCTTTTGAATAGAATTCGGTAGTCGAGCGCTTCCGTCTTCGGTGATGCAAGGAGTTTTTGGGGATTGCTAAGCGTACCTGCTTTCCTACGGTTGGTGACAATTGAGTCTAACAAGAGATAAACGGGTACAATGTTGAGTTAACGGTTAGTAACTGCGAAGGATTTCTTCATTATCTTTATCTTATTATTCTTTTTATCATCCTTTTATTTTCTTCAACTTGCACTTGAACCGGCACTTGATTTTCATTATCACCAACCGGCACTTCAGGTTGAACATCTTCTTCATCAACAATTTCCACTTCATCTATAGGCTCATCCAAGCGCATTTCGGTTTCGTCATACTGAAGCAAGAATGATCCCTTTCAGTGACCAATATTCTCCTGCAGTACACAAGAAAAATTGTTTTCAGCTAAAAAAAATGATGAATCCAAAATTGGTTTCATCAAAAAAAGTAAATCCAAAACTGGTGGAACATGGCATGATATACAATTGAGACATGGCATGATATCTAAAACATGACATGATATACAATTGAGACATGGACGATATCTAAAACATAGAATATTTCTAATATTGTCTAACAAACATAAAAGATTTCGAAGATTTGGAACATGGCATGATATACTAACCGAATTAATCATATAAGAACCTCGAAGTTATCTAAGAAACAAAAATTCAGCTAGAATTTTTGATGAAACCAAAATCGGTTTCATCAGAAAAGTAAATATTTACCTCAAACCAAAGTTCTTTTCTATCGAAAAGATCCTCAAAGTTAGAAAATACTTGGTGACAGATGTCGCTTAGGTTCCATCTAGCAAACCTCGGATACTTGTCGAGCCCATCCTTTCTTTGTGCAATCTTTGTCATCTCTGCCAACCAATACTGGAAAAAGAAACAACAACCAATTAATCATCAAAAACATTATAAAAATACTTTAACATATGAATCAAAAAGAAGAAATCTTAACTTACCAGCGGGTAAATGACGCAACCAACTGCGTTTTCTACGTCTTTTCTGTTTGTCATTATCGAATCAAGTAGATAGTCATGAAAGACTTCAGGCGAGCACACCTTATTCATATCAAACACCATGTACAAGTACTTTGATGCTAGAGTTTGCCCACTTTTGTTGGGGATAAATACCAAAACCAAAAGGAACATGACGAAAAACTTGACGAAGTCATTCGCTCTGGTTTCATCAGCTGCGGCTTCCAACATACAACGTTTAATATCGCCTTTGCCTGTCTTTTTATTTCCACCAAAATATTTAGCCACGAAGACGTTCACCTTTTCGAGCAACTCTTCATCAATGTATGCTTCTACATAATTCACCATTTGTAGACCAAAAGTCACAGCAAAATGTTTGGGAATGGTACGCAGAGTCATTTCCCTTGATCTTGTTACTTTGAAACAATATGGGCGCTTATGATCATATTTGTTTTCAATTGTACTTAAAAACATAATTATTGCTTTTGTCTTCTTAATTAGCTCTTCTTCGTTCATTACGCCATCATAGAACGACTCAAAGAAATGCCAGAACGAACATGATTTAAGAGCTTTCAAATGCAGTTGCTTGTTTTGTATCAACGCCTTAATTTCCACTGCTAGCTCGCACAAATGATGCAATGAACACCTGAACGGTTCTGTCTCTCTTTTTTTACCTATTGTTAAACCAAAAGTAAACCATAAGAGAATAATAAACAAATGATGAAACCATAAGCATGAACAAATTTATGAAACTGTGTGTAATTGAAAAGCGATGAAACCATAAGAAATACACTCGTAATGATGAAACCATAAGCGCGAACAAAGTGATGAAACTGTGCATAATTGAAAAGTGGTGAAACCATAAGATATACACTTGAAAAATGATGAAACCATAATCATTTATAGGTGATGAAACCATAAGCATCCACAAACAATAACTCAAGAAGTAAACCAACAACTAAAAAATGATGAAACCAATTTTGGTTTCATCAATAAACAGAAAATGAAATGTAGTTTCATCAATCATATGTTTACTCCAACAATAATAGAAAACTGGTTTTCACCATTAACTGAAGATGATGTAACTCGAATTTGGTTTCATCAAACATAATACACAAGAAATAAACACACCCAAAATTGAAATTAGTTTTCAATTGAAACCTAAACCAACAAATGAAATCTAAAACTAACAGATGAAACCTAAAATCAAACTGAAAACCCAAAAAAATGACGAAACCTAAAATCAAACTGAAAACCCAAAAAAACAAATGAAACCTAAACCATAAAAATCTGGTTACATCAAAAAATTGAAGAATAATGATGAGATTTCTTAGCTTTAGTTGTTGGTTTCGCAGTTTTCCTAAGCGTATCATCTTTCTTTTTCTCCTGCTGATTTTTTTTCTTCGCCATTTTTGTTATTTTGGACTAATTAGGTTAGAAAAATGAATCTAGTTAGGTCAGATGTTGATAAAACCATTGAAATACGAAACCATCGAAGAAGAACAGAAGGTGAAATCGAGATTTAGAGATTCAGAGAGTATTCAGAGAAGAAGGTGAAATCGGGATGAAGAAGTTACGGCAGTTCTGAGTTTTTTCTGGGATGGTTTTGAGAAGAGCGAAGGTTTTAAGAAATTTTTGTCCGTCACGCACACGTTGTAAAGTAATGATAGTGGATCATTTTTTTTTTTTTGAATTAGTGGAGGGTAGTTTAGACAGTTTAAGATATTTGGGGTTTTTGTGTCATTTTTGTTTGGATGGGTTATAACACATTTGGGGTTATAACCCGCGCGCCGTAAAAAGAATGCAAAAATAATGAGGTCATTCTGAGTTCGGATGAAGAAGTTGTGGCCAAAACAGTTTATATTGAAAACCGAAGATAGTGCAGTCCGCGAACTGGGTTCGCAGACTTAATTCCGAAAATATCTGCTGGAATTTGAAGTTTGTGGACTGGGTTCGCAAACGTAGGTAGTAGGAAATGTGTATTTACACCTTGGAAGACCTAAGGGCACGTTTGGATTCGTTATTTCGGGTCGGGTTCTTGAACCGAACTAAATACTTGGAGACCAAGCAATATAAACCTATAAAAAGGTATTAGGTTATGTAAAGAGAGGGATATCATATCGTCTCATATCACAAGTTCTACATAAAAACCTATGGTTTACCCCTTTAGGGGGAAACCACCATGATTCATCTTCTTTGTAATATGAGTAGCTAAATCATTTGTTGATTAAGGATGAATTCAATGTTCTAAGCGCGAAGCTTCATTAATAATACAAATCTATTGAGATTTTTTATCATCATCATTTGTCTTTACCATATCTAGGGTTTATGAGTGATTCTTAGATTGATTTAGAGTGCACGCTAGATTGATCTATTGATTGTTTTATTGCTAGTAGAAGTTAGGAGATAAGTAATCGTCGAATAACTCTCTACACAAGTAGAAAACATGAGAACTTGCAGAGGGATTATGTAAAGCAATCATGTATGGAGACAACACCAGTAAGTAAACCTTGATCTAAGAGTTTAACTATTGGGATCAACCTAAATTCACAAAGCCTAAGGCGTTCGATTGGATTACACCTTGATTGATCTACTACTTGGTGGTTCGTTGGATAGAATCTGGTAGGCGAGAACTTCTGTATACAATGATTGAAGGAGTTTTGGGGATAAACTGAGCTAGCTGTTATTCTACGGTTGGTGATGAATGGTTCTTACGAACAATAGATAAGTATTCTAATCCTGCTATCGCTTGGTAACGACGAAGAATTACTTGATCATCTCTTTTCTTTATTGTCTTTATATTTATCTTATAAACCAAAACCCCCCTTTGTTATTTACTTTATCTTGCTATTTCAAATAACCTATCAATTCCACAGCTCTCTGTGGGAACGATGTCTTACTACCGCTATATTACCAGTTAATTAGTGGGAAATATATTTATTAATTTGTTGAGACTACGAGAGCCCATACATTCTTCGTCTTGTATGATGATTGCCATGGAGTTCTTGAGCTCAACTACACTTTCTATCCTTAGCTATAGTAGACTAGAAATCAAGACTTATAGTTTTGATCACTAACATTGACAAATATGCTTGAGATAGCAACGCATGCGAGTTTTATCGAGCAATGCTCTAACAGGTGTGGAATTTGATGCCTCGTCCCCCCTTATTACTAGTTTAAGTAGAAATTGATTAAGTATAACTCTATCGGGCTTTCATCTTCCCTTTGCGCTCATCCTTCGATGGTTATCTTCTCATATTCCCTAAAAGTCGGGCTAAGCTATTTTACGCGATAAGCGTGAATTTTTATATGAGAAATAAGTGATCATACTATAAATGTACACATGCAAATTAGGTGCTTAATTATTTGTTTAATTATAATTTCGAAGCTAGTCATTCTAAGGGGTTTCTAATGTGACTTACAATATTAGTTGGATGTCTTGTGTGTTCTCTAAAATATTCTAGTAAAATAAAAATTTAATTGATGATTTCGAATATCTAGTATTTTTTACGCTTTTGTTTTGTCTGGATTTTGTATTCATGCGATGACTCCCCTGCCATCGTTTTTTTTTTTTTTTTTGTTATATTCTATCTGCAACTTGATTCGACTATTAGTTTTATGCGTTTTTTTTTTGTTACAGATCCATTTGTCACTGCTTATGTCAAGATTTTTATGTATACTGCATGTCCGCTTGACAATGTATATTTTTCTTCTAGCTTGTTCAACACAACATCCATATTTGCTTCCACAACTTGATTTTTGACTGACATGCGTCAATTTTTTGTACCTTCATAGTTAGTTCGTGTCATGTTTTCTGCGTCTTTCTAATTGTTCTTGTCCATTATTTTTTCTTCTTTTGGTCATGTTATGATCATGTATTTCCAAAATTTTCCTTTTTGTTGCTTTCATTTATGCGATTGGAATCGTCTCTGGATCGATAACACTGTACACTTGTGTACTTATGCTTTTCAAGATTGGTTCGTAACTTTCTTTTGGGTCGTACCTTTCTCCGGATTTGATGAATCCATGATTTTTTATATAACATTTCCCCCTCATCTAGGTTCTATCTTTTGACGCTACGTTAGCCTAGGCTTGTGGTGAATAATTTTCACGTGTGTCGTGGAGGTAATGTTCCATACGTTTCGAGGATCTTTTCCATGAGGATATTGATGACTCCGTCGGAACTCTCTAGTTCCAAGCGAAGTTATTTTTTAGTATGTCCTCACACTACTTTTACTCTCTCTAGTTCCAAGCGAAGTTATTTTTTAGTATGTCCTCACACTACTTTTACTCTCTCAAGGTCTTCAGAACGAAAATGGTAAAAATGCGAATTTGTTTCTTTGAAGCGAATGATAAGTTATTGGTTACCCCCAAACACGAATTTTACTTGTCCTCAAGTATGTAAATAAGTATCATGCTCATCAAAGTTTTATTATCATGCATAGACAAATCCAAAGAGACATCACAATGTGACACATGCTCTTGTTCACGGGACAATTGCACAGGCTCAAGATCAGTATCAACATCACATGTATATGTAACACTAGAAGAAACATCATTCATTAAGGTCGAGGCAGAGAAGCCTAATGTCTATGAACTCAAAGGTTCGACAATATTTTCAGTAAAAACATATTCTTCTAACATAACATCATCATCATCATCATTATATAAATGCATTTCCTTATTTAAAATCGTAGTATTTCTAGTCCCTTCATTTAAAATAGGTTCATATGCAATATCAAGAAGACTAGGCATACTATTTTCACATTTTATTTCATTAGGACAAACAAATATTTCATCACGAAATTCCTCCTTTCCTACATTTTGTAAATGAATCAAATTCATTTTTAAAAATGCATTAAGTTGTTCAATGGAAGGAGAGTCTTCAACGATGGGAAATTCATAATCAATGCTATATGGTTTATCATGCAATACACTCCTAGCATTATTTTGTTCCCGAAGCTTAAAGAGATTTTCCTCCACATATTGAGAAGTACAAAATTGTAATGAAAGATATATAATTTTTTTTTTGTTTTTTTTTTTTTTTTTTTCAAGCCCGTTCTCTAATAATGCTTAAAAATGAGAGGGTACCAAGAACACCATCAAATTTTTGTAAAAGTTTTGCCACGATTTCTTCTCTTTTGTCTTCTCAACCTAATATATATGGACAAAACCTAATACAATTGCAAGTAGATCTAATTAAAAATCCTTGAACAATATGTATAAAGAGTTTTTCTCTTGTCTCTTCCATAATCAATATGTCTAGACAACAAAGTCCGTGAACCTGATTGTGTAGAAGAGTACTTGGACGATCTCACAAATTAATATCCAAGATTAATCTAGTTGTATCCAAATCAAGAGAATCTGAGTTCAAGTATAAAATCTGTTATCAATCTTTCAAGATACGAATTCTATAATAACAAGTCTCGTAATTGATCACAAATAATAAGGACTTAAACTACCTAGATTGAATATGAATTTTACTTGTGTTATTTCTATTATAAAGATAATCACTATAATGCGGAAAAGGTAAAATACAAGACACCATAAGTTTTTCTTAACGAAGAAAAATGCACCTGTAGAAAAATCTCGGGACCTCGCCCATCTTTGAACACAAAACTGTATTAAGCCACTACAGATACTAGCCTACTATCAGACTACATACTGGAATGTAGTTGAGACCAAATTACCCCTACAAGAAATTCAGTTGCAGTCGTACTTCTTACGTATCTTGAACCTCGCAAGGGTTTACGCAATTAATTCCATTATATGATGTTCTTTACAACCTAAGAGTTGTTTTAACCTCAGTGAAGAATAATCTGCCTCCAGAAGATACGCTTATTTGATTTACCTTTATATCTTTTAGATCAAGGCTTGAAAATCTGTTTGCAATAGACAAAGTTAGCAAACCTCATGAATACAGAACACTTACACTCAGTCAGCTGAGAAGCATGGATTACTAACCACCTCTTAAGAACAATGTTAAACTAATCAACAAAGAAGAGTTTTAGATATCTATATTGAGGTATCACAAAGTCTGAGACTAAAATAACTTTGCATTTTCTATCTATCTCGTTCTTTATTGGAGATTGACGAAAACTTCGACAATCAATACGAACAAGATCAAGATACACGAAATGTCAAAGTAAGTATAGCCAGACCTGGCTTCACGAATCCCTAATTGAAGTCTTTAAGTCGTAAACTTAATATATTTTTCAGAGGAAACCTAGGTTAATAGAGGACGACTCTGGCATAAAACTAGGACATAGAATTGTCAGGAATTAGGATTCCCAGTTGTTTGAGTCTCTCTATTAATATATTTTCAAGATTATAGCTAAATTTGAATTCAAGCTAAGATAACTGATATTCAAGCAACCATTTTCTTGTTTCAGATGAAACTCTTATAAGGAGTTCATATAAGCTTGTGAGAAGTTCTTCTTGAAATTATATAAAAGAGTATACACTATGGTTCAGTGTTATATAACTTTATATAATGATAGTTTATGGAAAGTATTCCATATGAATGTATAAGCATAATCGTGTTCATTTAACACTCAAAACTTAAATCATGATTAGCAAACACAAAGTGATTTAGTGATCAAAGATGTCTTAGAAGTGTTTATGAGATTTGTACCAATATCAAACATATTTGTGAAAATAGTTTATGAGCATTTGATTAATTCGTATTGGGTAGATATGTCTAGGGTATAAGTACCTATGAACCAGTTCGCAAATTTAGTGGCTATGGTATGCGTACTGGGTTTGCATACCATAAGTTATTCACTAACTCGGTCCCTTAGGGTACCTGAACTGGGTAATGTATACCTTCCATTTTTATACGAATTTAAAACCTAAGGGTATACGTATTGGGTATACGTACCAACCTATATTCTGGAACTTCAGTTAACTGGGGTACGTATACTGGGTATGCGTACCTACCTTGTGCCCAAAATCTCATTAGTTCTGATAACTCTGTTTCAATGATTTGGAACATTCCCAATCTCTATAGATATGATATATCATTGCTTGGGAGACTTCCAAATGATCAACTTGATGCAAAATAGCTCTTGAACAATAAATTGTTCTTAATTAAGATTGCTAAGGATACATGAACGTCATTGCTTGAATCATATTTCGAGATATTTAACAAGACAAGCTTGACTCGAAACTTCTTCTTTACAGTATGAAATCTACTAAGATCATATGACATAGTCTCATGAATAAAAAATGGTAACTTCGTGAGTAAATAGGATGGCTTAGTCTTCACATACTTCTTTGTCGATGAAGTTCTCCAAATGTCTTAGTTTGATTTTCAGTCTTCAAGGGTTATCCAGTGATGTCTGATACTCAAATCCTAGTCTGATACTTGACTTTAGTAGACTAGAAATCAAGATATAGATTTGTACATCTAACATTGATAACAAACTTGAGATAGAAAAACTTGCGAGTTCGACCGAGCAGTGCTTTAACAATGTGGACTACCTCCAGTATACGGATTGCACGTGCTAATCTTAGCTTTTCAAGGTTATTCCAAATTAATATCGGAAAGGGATACGCTCTATGGGCATACCTGCTACTGCTATTGTTTTTCATAAATGAGGGTTATAAACTAAGAGGATGTCATAGAGAGAGATTGAGTGAGACGTAAAGTTAATAGGTGGGAACTAGGTAGATTTTATGGTTATACTCATAGTGTTTATAATAAATAGAAGGGTAACAAATGACGAATGTG
Source organism: Papaver bracteatum (assembly GCA_023529315.1). Lineage (NCBI taxonomy): Eukaryota > Viridiplantae > Streptophyta > Magnoliopsida > Ranunculales > Papaveraceae > Papaver > Papaver bracteatum. Next base: position 114,703 of record JAJJWX010000272.1, on the reverse strand, counting down.
ATAAAATGGATGGTTTCCGATCCTTAAATGGATAATTTCAGGTTCGGGTTTAAGGATTACTAGAACCGAACCATGATATGTTGGCTCTCTCTATATATGATTTGAGAACTGATTGAGGTTATGGGTTAAACGGCTCGGTTCAGTCGGTTTTTCCTAGTGCAATCTTGTTATCAACCCCTTGGTAACTAGAAAATTTTCCAGCATGGTTGTAAGATCACCATAGATGATAGTTTACCCGTTTCATCAAAACTTATTTTCACAGGAAAACCCGTTAATCTAGACCGTTGATTTTCAAAAAGTTGGATGATTAAAGTGGGACTCATTTCTGCATCTCTCATCTTATCTGAACTCCAATAAAATTTAATCCTTCAGAGGATTTTTGAGAGAAGTAGAGAAAGAAAAGATAGAGAGGAAAAACAGAGTCGTTTCTGGTACAAATTAGGTCTAAAGATGGCGTCTTTAGCTCAACAATTCTCAGGATTAAGATGCCCACCACTTTCTTCTTCTCATCTAACAAAACCCTTTTCTTCAAAACCCCAGAAAACAACCTTTTCATCTATAGTTTCAGCAGCTGTCATTTCCAATGCACAGACTAAAGAAAGACATAGACTTAAAGAAATCTTTGAAGATGCTTATGAAAGATGTAGAACTACTCCAATGCAAGGTGTTGGTTTTACTGTTGATGATTTTCATGCTGCTCTTGAGAAGTATGATTATAATTCTGAGATTGGTACCAGGGTAAGGAACAAACTAAATTCTCGCCTTTCTTAAAAAGGGCACATAATACGTTTGGTAAAATGCTCGTCTGGTTAGCTAGTATATAGAATTCAAATTAATTTCGACAGCTAGCTCTTTTTTGAAAATGAGGTTACTTCATGTGAATTGGAATACCCATGTCATATAATTCTCCTATCTCGAAGTCAGATTAGTGTTATGGGTAGCCAAGAATATGGTTTGTCAGGAACTGGGTTGGTGGTGTTGTTAAAAATGGCTCCCCAGCTTGAAGTTAGTGTAGATGATATTGTTGAGTAATTGTGAAGAGCTGAACTGGTGACTGTAATTTGATGTTACTGATTTAAACAGCAAATGACTGATATTGTGTTTGTAATTTGGGTTAAAAAAAAAATTGTTGGTTGTTATCAGTTAGTTAGTTGAGGTGTGTGGTCACTAATTGGTAACTTACTGCACATATTTTATCTTAAGGATTATGCCATCTCATGTTAAACACTACATACTATGCAAAATAGGTCATGTTAAGGAGCAACTGTCTTAAATCGCTTATGTGCATATTGTTGTAGGTTAAAGGAACCGTGTTCTGTACAGACAACAACGGAGCATTAGTTGACATCACGGCCAAATCTTCAGCCTATTTACCAATCCAAGAGGCATGTATTCACAAAATAAAGCATGTAGAAGAAGCAGGAATAGTTGCAGGCCTACGTGAAGAGTTTGTGATTATTGGAGAGAACCAAGCTGATGATAGCTTGATCTTGAGTTTGCGTTCAATCCAATTTGACCTCGCATGGGAACGGTGTAGGCAACTTCAGGCAGAGGATGTCGTCCTCAAGGGTAAGGTGGGAATATTGGATACAACATTATTCTTTCAGTTTGAATGTTTTTATCATACAGTATAAGAGTGTTCAGCAAAGAGAACATTGAATTTTATAGTATTGTTTCTTGAATTATGCACAGGTTGTTGGTGGAAACAAAGGTGGTGTGGTGGCAATTGTCGAAGGCCTTCGTGGTTTTATTCCATTCTCACAAATATCTTCAGTTAGTTCTTAAACCTGCTTATTCCTTGTTAGTCATTCATCCATAAATTTCTTGCATCTTTAATAAAGTTTGCATGTGCCCTACCAGAAATCAACCGCGGAAGATCTCATTGATAAGGAGCTTCCTCTGAAATTTGTGGAAGTTGATGAGGAGCAGTCTAGACTTGTCCTCAGTAATCGCAAGGCCATGGCAGACAGCCAGGCACAGCTTGGTATTGGATCAGTTGTCACTGGAACAGTACAGAGTCTTAAGCCATATGGTGCTTTCATCGACATTGGTGGAATCAATGGTCTTCTTCATGTTAGTCAAATTAGTCATGATCGTGTCTCGGATATTGCAACAGTTCTTCAACCCGGCGACACTCTAAAGGTAATTCAGTTAGGCATCTTACAACTTATAGGCATAACTTATTGGGTTTAGTGCCGAAGTTACTTATATATGATTTGTTTCCTTCAAATAAAAGGTGATGATATTGAGCCACGACCGTGAGAGAGGCCGAGTCAGTCTATCCACCAAAAAGCTAGAGCCTACTCCAGGAGATATGATCCGTAACCCCAAGCTTGTTTTCGAGAAGGTAACCACCATCTCTTTTCGTTCCTTTCTCCTTTGATGTATATTTGTTTCAACAATGCTCCCGTTTTATATAGTCAGCGGTATACTTATCTAGCAGATTACGCTGACCAGATAAACTTCTTTGCGTTGTATTTTGTTTGTCACTGCTTTCTTCTATCTATAAGTATTTGTTGCTAAGTATATATTTGTATCCTTGTTCTTTTCAGTTGGAAGTCTTTTATTCGAATGTGAATCTTTTTGAGATACATTAACCTTTTCTCTTAAAAAAAAAAAAAAAAACAACCAAAGTACCCTATTTGAATCCAGCTGGAATAACTCTTTTTTTTTTTTTTTTTGTTTAAACAGGCTGAAGAAATGGCTCAGACATTCAGGCAGAGAATAGCTCAAGCAGAAGCTATGGCCCGTGCAGACATGCTGAGATTCCAACCCGAGGTACTTTTTTCAAATTCTGTGTTTCATATAGTTTTCCTTTTCACCACATCTGATGGGGTTACCACTAGCTTTGAATTCTTTAAATTAACATTTGAGACTCATACCTAAAGTATCTTAAGCATCTAGTTTTACATCTTACTATCTCAGATATAATCACTTATTTTTCCTAATAAGTCTTAAGGAAGGTGTCGGAATAAAGGAAACAGTTTACATATTTCCTCTTTACTTCCAGATAATGAACGAATTAGACTTCCATTAATCTTTTATGTCGCAAACCGGAGAATCAAGTTCCTTACTTGTATGCAGTCAAACTAATGGATGCAAATATTTTTGTTTCTCTTCTCTTTGTTGCAGAGTGGATTGACTCTAAGCTCAGACGGCATCTTAGGTCCCCTGACGCCAGACTTGCCTGCTGAAGGTCTAGATTTGAGCGACATTCCTGCAGCTGATGATGCATAGAAACCAATAAGTATGAATTAAATCTGTCTTGGCGTTTCTTCTCATCACCATTTTTAGGCTATGTAAGATGGGTCTATAGGTTGTTCAAAGTGTTGACTTTTGTATTTATCTTGATAGTTCAAAGTGTACTTCTTTAAGCGATAATCATTGAAAAGAAAAAATGGAGATGGTAAAAGATAAAAATATCCAATGTATTCATTCTTTTGTTTACAACTTTCTTGAAATCCCCAAGGACAGCAGGATATTGCAAGTGATTTGCAACATTTAAAAGCAAAAACAAGTACCCAGAAAAGAGCGGTTGTGTTTGCTGATTTTTTTTTTCTGAGGAAGCTAGACCAAAAAAATAACGTCAACTTAAAAGCTGACTACAAGAAATCAAGAATGCATAGCTTAGAGTCTTGCCGAAGTGCATTTCTCAGAGCCTTGAAAAAAAACCCAGTAAAATAGCTTCTGGAACATGTTAAACTTTATTTTTTTAATAAAGAAACCAGTTTTAACCCCGGATAAACATTCCACAGTTTGTTACGCTTCCCTCCTGAAGGAGTTTTACCAAAATGGAGTTAATGCTTGATTCACCCCACTGCGAATTTAGTTTATACTCAAAACATACTTCAGCTAATCTACTTGCCATGAAGTTTTCAGACTCTGGAACCAGACTGAGTTCCTTTAGGTACCTAATACATAATCTAAAATTTGTGTTGTTGCCTGAGTGCATCATTTGTATGTTATTCCTTGCTTCTCCTAGCCGGAAACTAACAGCTTCAAGGACTTTCACATTGTCACCTTCAACTTCGATGCGCGGATGATTGAGTTGGTGTGCCCACTTGATTGTCATGAAAGCTGCTGCATCTTCTAGCTCTTCCTCTGAGCCTGCTTCAATGTTGCTGCATCTTGCCCTGGAGATGTTTCCTGCATGATCAGATAGCAAAGCTATGTTTGAGGCAAACGTTTTGCTATTTATTGCTACAATGATTGCGTAGCTTAGAATATTGCCGAAGTGCATTTCTCAGAGCCTTGAATAAACCCCAGTAAAGAGCTTTTGGATTCTGGAACATATTAATAGCCCGTTCGGTTGGGAGAATCCAATTCCTAGGGAATGCGTCCAATTCCTTGAACCGAACGGGGCAAATGAACTCTATGTAATTGGGAATTTCAATTCCTAGGAATCCAATTCCCTCCAAAATGATAGATTTCCATTGCATTGGTCCAATGATGCAATGGAATTGAATTCCGGGGTAATGACAAAGGTAATTGAATTACCTCAACCGAACATGAATTTTTTGGATTGGAATCGAATTCCTTGGAATCAAATTCCAAGAATTGGATTACCCCATAATTGAATTCCTAGGATTCTAATTCTCCCAACCGAACGGGCTATAAATGTTTTGCTATTTATTGCTACACTGACCAGCTTTCTTCGCGATAAGCGCATCATCCAAGAACCATCACTAGAGCACCTTATCTTTTCACGGAATTGTACGTGTATAATCATGTTTAAGGAATTCGAATGTGCATGTTCATTGTCTTGCAAGAAATATTCCCTTTTGGTGCATCACTTTTTTTTTAGTCTTGACTCTGGAGGTTTGATGACACCTCGTCCAGAGAGAGTCAGAGAGCCATGGATTGCCACTTGGGCCGAAGTTGGGCTCGATTGTAAATAAAATTTGGCACATCTACGGTTGTCAGTTGTCACGTATGTGTGTCAAACTGTCAATGACTGGAGTCCATATATGTCAATGACTCTTTGCTCTAAAGTCACCCTGCTGCATTGGCTTTGTTTGAGAAAATCCTAGGTTTACGGAGTCGGAGACTGTGAGCTTTAGGCAAACAGTTAAGCTAATCAATAAAAGTAGTATTCTTCCTCTCTATCAGTATGGCATGCATAAGGAGGCTTCCTGTGGTAGACTTTTTTTTTTTTTTTTTTTTTTTTGTTCTTGAAATTAATGATCATTATCTTTCTTTATGGTTTGTTTTCGTACTTTTTACTTTGTAAACGGTAACCTCGTTATTAGCTTAGGATCTGATCAATATTGCTAAGGGTGAGTCGGAGTTGTGTAGTGAAACTGCTGCCTTAGAAATTGCATGTATTTATGACGGAGTTAGGCTCGTATCTACTACGAGTACAAGTTTTTCAGACCTAGAGTGAAGGTCACAGGTTCGGTTGTTGTGGTTACTAGAGTTTACCTGTTAAAAAGAGAACAATATAAAGTCTTGCCGGGTACAGAGAAGAATAAGTTGTACAAACACATATACATCTCAACTGCAGATTGAAATTTGGTATACAACCATGCGTACGAGTAGCGTGTATTTGTTTCTGGAATTAAGCTGGGTTGTCAGATAATTGGAAGTGTAGGATTATTACCGATTGTGAAATAGGTTTGTTATATATTGAGTATATGTTTTGGTAGTAATCAAAGTTGAATGCAAAGGATGGACATAAATCTGAACGATCTGCCAATAAAAGCTTTACTAGGTTCTTATAGGCGGTATATTTGCAGTGACCGTTCACAGCAGTGACAGAGATGCAGGATCCGAGCGAATAGTTGTTTTATAGGAAGACTTGAGTGTTTCCTTTGTCTTTTAAGTTCGATCATGTATTAGGTTTGTATCTGTGAACGAAGGTCCAACGTACTTGAGATATTCAAATGCTTTCTAGTGCAGTTCAATGATATATACCAGTTCCACAATATATTTTATTTTTGATTAAAACACTTTTGTAGGAGAAGTCGTAGCTCCATGATTTGGGTGTCTACTTATGTCTGTTGTCATTTGGTTGACCCTTTGTCTGGTACTTGTTTGATAACTTATAGATTGCTTAAATATTTTCAGGTTTACATTTATCAGAATTAATTTATTCGATAGTCATTTGCAGGAAATGTGCGCGTACTTGTTATTATGCTTATGAACTGTTCAATCTACTCCGACTTTTTAGGTAGATGCACTTGTTAAATCCACCTTCTAACCATGTTGTTGCTTGCCAACCCCTCATAAATCTGCAGAACTCGCCACAAAACTCGTGCATTATAGATGGGGGAAGAAATATTTAAAGTTGTAGTATGGTATAACGGTAAAACTGTCAATGAAGATGGAAACAACCCACGTTATGTTGGTGGTATAGTGAAGTTCATCGATGTAGATCCAAATACTGAGGTGGAGGCTTTTCTTTGCACAGTTCGGGGCATTTTTGGCATACCTGAAGCAGTTCCTATTACAATGAAGTACCACATTTTCTTTTCTTCTGTTATGAAACGGTGTGGCTCGACTCATTTACATTTCAGATTAGCTCACAGCAATTACATGATATAGCTGTACATGTACATTTGAGTACTAATACGAGACATTAGCTTAATTAATTACTGAACTAACTAGAGAACATTTAGACGAGTAAAATGAGCAAGGAAGAGTTTTCTATTTTCATTTCTCAAGTCTTTCGTCGTACATTAAAATGAAGAAACGAGTGAGTGGCTATTTATGGTCACCAACATTATTAAGTCAGTAGAATAACACGTGCCATAGTTTAGGCATATTTAAAATACCTAATGGCTAAGTATTACATGGATAATCCTTATCCTTGAACGGTCAAAGGAGGTGAGAACTTTCTAGGTTTATATCTCGAATAGTTTTGATACAGAAATGTACTATGATGGGCCAGCCACAAGTCATATTCACGTAACACTCCCCCTTGGACCACCATCCAAGGAACGTTGTCTTGTTAAAGCTTCGCCGGTAAAACCCGATGGGACTAAACCGGTAGTTTTTAAAGTGATGATGCTTGTCATGAATTTCTCTCGTTGTTGAAGCTGTGCCAGGAAAACTACTTGGGAAAAACCCGAGCTTAGAATGAGATTGGTCACTGTCACGTGTATTTTCTTTGACAAAATTGCGTCAGGAAAACCACTTGGGACAAAAACCTGAGCGCCAGGAAATACTTCCTCCGTTAAATTGCGTTAGGAAAACCACTTGGGATAAAACCTACACGCATGCGTCAGGAAAACCACTTGGGACAAAACCTGAGCGCCTAAAACACATAATAATGTTGACGTCAATGCAGATGTTGCCTCGTTAAAAACCTCCTCTGGAAAACCACGTGGGACAAAACCAGACCAAAGGAAAAGAGTACAACGGACGTCGCCCGATAATGATGTTGGACACGCATATGCTGCCTCATTAAAACCTTGACAAGGAAAACACTTTAGGCAAAACCTTGGCAAAGGAAAAAGAGTACAACACATTTAAGTCCAGCCAAAGATTCTACGAGTTTACTCCCCCTGAAGCATGACTTCTTAAAGCGATTGGTGGTGCAAATATCATATAGCTTTCAAAAAACTGCTTTACCATTTGCAGTTTATGGAGGATTGACTACAGGTCTTGCGCCAAGTGTACCACTAGCAATGTACACCTCGCATTTAAATCTTCCATCATTGCACACCAAATTCAGTTTTCCGCTTTAACTTCGGGCATAACAATGAAAGGCCTTTTATAAACTCATAAATACCGTAGAATCAATTCCAGCCTCTAAAAATGTAACCTGCGAAACAAAAGTTAGAACACAACAAGATAATGCATGCATTATATTCGTATATGGTACTTCTGGACCATAAAGTATTATTTCTACGTACGTATCAGATAGATCGATCACTTCCCATTCTTGGGAATCACATAGTAATGGTGCTAATTTTAGTAGCACGATAAGTATTACCAGTATCAAAATTAGATACTCTAGTCTGTGCTAGCATATTCTCGAACTTCTAGCCGACAAATATTTCAATTTTAACGAGATCTCAAAATTTAGTTCAAAAATCATAAATCATAGCAAGATGCAATCAGAGTCCTTCAAGGACTACCACGCTAAAGTGCATCAATATTAAGGGAATACTTTAGTTTTACAGAACCAATCCTGGGGTTCAGCAGGAAACCCTCAATCGTGCTTAAAGCGATAATACTACTCTCTCTGCGCTTTATCTCAAACACAAACCTGTAACATTTAGGACTCACAATTTTACGATGTGAGTCGGATCCGAACTTTTGCGCTTTTCTGAGAGATTTCATCCTCTACCTTAGTTTGAGGGAACAAGTCATATACCTACCAATCACAATGTCGACGTTCCTCTGCATAGGGGTACACAACCACTATTGTAAACAGTAATCGACAATCATATATGATTTAGCACATTCTTTGGTGCATGCATATTCAAGAAAATTTCAAAAACTGGTACCAGCGCCATTTCAGGGGCATCATCATCTCCTCATCTTCAATAAGGAGTTTTAAAACTTAGAGAATGTTGATCATATTCTGATAGTCTCCACGAGCACTATCTGTAGTCTTTCTTCAAGAGCACTACATATTAGAAAAGTGATTGGAATCTCTTTTAAGAGGCATATATGAGGCAGTTATTCAGGCCTCATGCGTGTCTTAACACACGCCTCGGTCACTGTGAGATGCATGATTTAACCTGCTGTGACAAGCTCTCGTGTCTGCATCCTCAAGCAAGTGACAAACAATATTTTCTCAGAGCTACTGCAGTTATTTGTTTTAATCATGAGTAATCTCAAATACCTCAATTACATCCAATATCTTGGTGTGAGAAAACAAATAAGATGTTTCACGCCAATTCTAGTGGCAGTCGAACTTTCTTTGATCAAGATGAATGCTTAATCAGATAACCTATTTAATTGTCGACATTTCAAAATTTTGTTTATTTGTAATCTCCCTGACTTCAAGAGAGAGACCTTAAGTTTGTCGACATAATGCGTGCCATCTTCTGGTGGCAGTTTTTCTCCCCCTGATTAAGGCGGGAAAAACCTTTTTGGTTATCAAAAGAATTCGCACTATCCTCTTGTGGTGACTTTTATCCCCCTGACTAAAGTGGGAGAACATTTAAGGTTATCAACCTTACTCTTGCCAAACTTCTGGTGGCATTTTAGCTTTCCATCTCATGGCGGAATATTACCATCTCATTCATGGAAACTTCTGGTTCCATAATTTTATCCGATTTTCAAAGACAATTCTGCTCATGATAGTTTTTGGGTTTTAACTACAAAAAGTACCCAAAAACATCTGCAGGCTCAACAAGAGATGAGACATTTCACGCCGTTCCTTTTTGACGGCTTAATTCCTCCCCCTAATGGCGAGAATACAGTCTCATCTTAAATAAGACATTACTGGCACATGGTTTTATCTTATGAATCGAAAACAACATATATAGTATAGGTGACGCTATGGACCAAACATGTAAATTGCAAGGTTGCTTAGCAAGACATAATTGATGGTAAATAGTTGGTCGAGCAATAAACTAAGGATGCTTAAACAAATAACTCAATTATACTATGTTGAGTAGGCACATGTGCTATATAGTGCTCGACATAATACCAATTGAAGGCCTAAGCATCAAAAGCATGTTAATTTACCATCAAAAACTTAATAGGAATGTCCAGAAAAATAGGTATGCAACCAAATAATTGGTGTAAGCATATTGGAAAATACAAGATACCATCCAGCGGATGTGTTTATCAATACCGTAATGTATTGAAAATCGTCCATAGTGTAGGGTGAATAAGCCCTACAAATGCCACCTTAAATCTTCTAGAGGAATGGTGGTGACTTGAAGGGTTACCAAAATGCTTTTTGTTAATGCCAATTAAAAAGCCAAATGTCTCAAGGAACAAACAATACAAAATTAATTAAAATCCTTATCCAACAGAAGTTCCAGGTTCTGTAAAGGATGTCTATGAATATTTTGTATCGTTCTACTCATCTTGGTAGAACTTGGGTGTCCAAACCAAAACATACCTAAGCAAGAATGTTTCAATGTCATTAAACTTCTGGCTAATGAAATCGTGAGAATCGATCGTCCGAATTCTCATTTGGAACACCCCATAAAAGAGAGAGGGCGATTTAATCTTCTCCATAACATGCTTCTGGCATAAAACAAACAAAGCAATACGTACCCCATAAAAATGCTCTTTTATCATTTCATGGTGGTAACGCCAAATGTTCTCAAAACTCAACAGATTCTTCGGGAATCCAGAATAATATAAGGCGTCAATAGTAGTAACTTTTATACCACCAGAATGATATACGCTCTTTCAGAGCCGTCTATCATATTTTTCGAACCCGAAATGACGTCGCACATTTCCCAAAACCTCTACAAGGGTCATAAAATAATGGTTCAAAAATATGTGTTTGTTGTTCCGCATAAATTTGAGACAAGTATCTCCATCGTCGATATCTACACTGGATTGATTACTTATGGAACCCATATCCTTCAGTACAGATAGACGATAGAAAAATAGTAGCTCCACCAATAAAAACATTTGGTAACCATGGGCTACTTCGGGAACCAAAAATTTCCTGGAACCCATAGACCACTTCTGGAGACTAATATGGATTACTACTGGAAGCCACAAATTACATGTTGGACTACATCTGGAGTCGGAAACATCACATGGATTGCTTCGGGAATCCATTATTTACCGAACAAGTAAATAAATAAAATAAACAAAATTTAAAACAAACGAAACATAAACATATATGGCACTAAAAGATACAACAAATCTCTATTTTTGTCACCTTCGGGGTCGACGAAATATCAATTTCCAAGTGTGCACATGGATATAGTCTTTGTGTCAAAAATTGCCTCAACATCAGTTTCAGGTCACTTCAAGGACCACTGATAGAAACCGGCCAACACTTCTTAACGGGTCACTTCTGTGACCAACAGGCTAGCGGAGCGCGCCTTTTGTATCCATACCATGCCACACGATATTCCAGTTTCTGGTGGAATTATTTTAAAGTTTCTGGAGATTATTAGAAGAAAAATTAAATCTACACCATTTTTCAGGATGTAAAAATTTTCCTTTCACACGTATTAAACACTTAGTACCATAATAAAATTGTAAAGAGTAAGGAATTAAGACGCAAAGTATATGCGAGTCAATATTGAGATGTTTATTCTCAATACTCACCTTTGTCGCACGTTTCCATAGACTTACCAAATACTACCTCCACTACGGTGATAGGTATAAGCTTTCATTTAGATACCATTTTCTACTAGTCACACGTATTGAGAGTAGCATTTCTGACCTAATAATATCCTGGATCAAACAAAAATTCAGTTGGGTAAGCAAAAGGCCATACACAATCATAATTAAACTTAAAAAGTTATGAAGGAAATCTTAGCCCCTTGTATTTATGTCGCCGACTTCACATGTCCAGTGAAGTATATGATTGTGTCTCGACATAAACGGCATACAACAGCAAACGATAGTTTCATAATCAGTCTCCACCAAGTTCCCTCAAACAAAGTTCGTACTTGAAGAACATAAAATCGATAACTATTGACGAGCGATTTTGTGATGATAACGTGTTATGAAATGGTGTCGCTCGACTCATTTACATTTCAGATTAGCTCACAGCAATTACATAATATAAATGTACATGTACATCTGAGTACTAATACGAGACATTAGATTAATTAATTACTGAACTAACTAGAGAACATATAGACAAGTAAAATGAGTAAGGAAGAGTTTTCTATTTTCATTTCTCAAGTCGTTGTACATTAAAATGAAGAAACGAGTGAGTGGCTATTTATGGTCACCAATATTATTAAGTCGGTATAATAACACGTGCCATAGTTTAGGCATTTTTAAAATATTTAATGACTAAGTATTACATGGATAATCCTTATCCTTGAACGGTCAAAGGAGGTGAGAACTTTCTAGGTTTATCTTGAATAGTTTTGATACAGAAATATATTATGGTGGGCCACCCACAAGTCATATTCACGTAACATCTTCAGAGATATCCAAGCTTCTTGATATAACACCTTACGGGTCACTTAAGTACTGCTCCAACTTGGTCTTATGCTACAGCCGTTCTACTTCGAGGAGAATGTGGTCAAAGATGTCACTAACACAATCTCAAACGTGGTCAAAGATTTCACTGACACAATCTCAAACATGTCGAGGTAAGATTTTTCATGGTATAGGTTTAATAACTGGTGCTACCACTTACATGAGATTTTTTTCCGATATGTTTTAATACTTTGGACCTTCAGATGTCGCAGATCTGCTAGAATCTCTTAATGCTTTTCAGTCGCCTCCAACTGGAGTAGAATTGTAAGTCTATCAGATATAAAGACAATGTTTTCATTTATTATTTATCAGTATGTTGTTAAGTTCATCATCTGTGCCTGTGGTTGCAGTCCTATCAAGCCAAGTACTCGTGGACATGTTGATGGTTCTTTGAACCATGAAAAAAATAATATAGAATTTCCAGTGTTGAATCCCATTCCTAAGAGGTGATGTTACTTTCAATTGGTGCCTTCTAAGTCATGTATTGATTCCCTAAATATAGTGTATATTCTAACTGACTCTTGGTATTTAGGTGCTCCAATAAACGAAGCGCGGCGGACCGGGATGATTCAATCAAACCAATAATAGTTGATGACCGTGTTAAAAAGACTTCTTCTAAAAATAGCTCAAAGGTAATTGACCTAGGTAGTTAGTACTTGATATTCGATCCCTCACATATTCCACCCACCAACAAATTAGGTGTCCACTGTCCAATATGTCATTTTCTGCACATATATTTCAAATATTGTCTTAGGAAATTCGGTAAGATGGTGACACTAGCAATCACAAGAATTAGATTTATCTGAGATCTCAGACTTCTAGACAGTTTTTTAGTGTTGTTTTTTATATGTTAATAATTGGCTTATTACTTTCTTGATTATGTTAGTTTTAGTTATGATTTTGCTTATTTAAGTATTTGGTTTTCGTATAATTTGTGTTTGTTTTCCAATTGTTACAAAATCCATACAGATGACAATAATTATCAAGTCACTTTGTGGTCTCATGAAAACTTTATATGTTGAGAGAAATGAAACGGTTGGGAGCATAAGGGAACGGATTTGTAAAATAGAAGGCATCCCAGTCAACGAACAAAGACTGAGCTATGGTACTACCCAGCTCAGGGAGGATGATCGTACCTTAGTAGACCTTGGAATTGAAAATGAAAGTACTATCAATGTGTTGTTATGCCTGAGGGGTTGTTAATTGGCTTTCTCCGATGCAACACATACTATCTCTCAATTTAATTTAATTTTCTATCAGTTCTAATGCCAATGATTAGCCCTTATCTTGTGCATGAATGCACTAAATAACAAAACTCATGTTAATTACGTATCAAGGTTATATAGTGCTTCAGGTAAAGCGAAGTTGATTAGTATTGTTAGAGCATTGCTCGGTCGAACTCGCATGCATTGCTATCTCAAGCATGTTTGTCAATATTAGTGATCAAAACTATAAAGTCTTGATTTCTAGTCTACTATAGCTAAGGTCTCGGACTAGGATAGAAAGTATAGTTGAGCTCAAGAACTCCATGGCAATCATCATACAAGACGAAGGACTACTCAAGGAACCAGTGGATCTTCATCGACTAAAAGGTATGTAGAGACTTGAACTTATTTATCACTCGAAAGTCTATCTACTCTATCTCCTATCTTGAGATAAAATTTGTATTACTATATAGACTAAGAATATACACATGTGATATTTCAAGCTGAGTATATCTCGCTTATCTATATCTCGAAATATGTATTGGTAAAGCTTTCGCTTTAGCCAAGTTCATCTTTACCTAGTGATGAAAGTCATGTTATGTTTCAATCACTTTGGAAATCTCTCTGACGAAAAATAGTTTGTGAATAACAACTATATAACGCCCTCTGAGAATGTTTCAATGATTGAAATGAGAGTTTAGACAATATAACCACTGGGGGTATAAACATTATTGTGGTAACACATATATGTATAAGTCCTTAGCACTTGAACCGAAGTTTTCCAACTTTGTTGATCAAGTGAAACTGGAACTTGAGAAGCCAACTCAGTCCGCGAACGTGCGTAGTTCTCGAACCCGAGAATTTATGCTGGAGTTGTAGCTCGGTTTCAGTCCGCGAACTGACGGAAGTTCTCGAACCCGAGAATTTCTGCTGGAGTTTGTGAACTCCAACCGGTTAACTTGAGTCCGCGAACCCAGTCCGCGAATTTGAGTGGTTATGTCTAAAAATGATGTTTGTGAACTTATCTTAATTAACTAAGGAATGCTTTTGCAAACCGTGGATTTATAGTTCATGAATCGATTTGAGTAAATCACATCGTTTCTGCTTCAATTGTATCTTGTGTAGTACATGAGATCTCATCGCAATTGAACAACTCTCTAACTAGTTCATTTGAGTCATTTGAACTAGTTATGGTGAAGAAGAATATGGTTGATATGAAAGTTATCATTTGGATAACCATTTGGTTGACTAATATTGAACCAACTATTGTACACGTTTGGGTACGGTTACACAAACCCAAAATAGTCAAGTACATGTGTGTATGACAAGCTAAGTTTTCGATCTAACGGTTGAGAAATATTAGCTTGAATCTAATCAGGTTTTCATCTAACGGTGAATATTGAATGCTTTGTTACTAAGCTAACATTGATTACAAACCCTTATTTGAAAGACTATATAAGGGAGAACTCTAGCAACTGGGAAACCTAATCCCCACACATTCTGTGTGATACTAGTTTTCTAAGCTAGAGTCAATTCTCCTTTAACCTTTGATTTTCTTCTTCTAAAACCAGGTTAACGACTTAAAGAATTCATTGGGATTGTGAATCCAGACCGATACTACTTTTCTTGCAGTTATGTAATCTGATCTTGTTGTTTCTATCGTACGAGTACAATTGTAATAATTGGCTTAAGATTTTTATCTCTGATAGGCAAGATATAAAAGTAATCACAAACATCTTCGTCTCATCGTTTGTGATTCCTTAATAATCTTATTCGCTGCGTCGATTAAGTTTATTGTGAGGTGATCAATAAAACTGAGGTGTTCTTCGGGAATATAAGTCTGGTTTTATTGATTGGTTCTTGTTCACCTTGATTTATCAAAAGACTGAACAAAACTCATAGGTTTATTCGTGGGAGACGAATTTATCTATCTTGTATACTTTTCTGTGTGTGACAGATTTTTTTATTAAAGTCCTCGACTTTGGGTCGTAGAAACTCTTGGTTGTGGGTGAGATCAGCTAAGGGAATCAAGTGCACATTATCCTGATGGGTTCAGAGGCATAGGAGCATAACTGTACCTTGGATTAGTGTGAGATTGATTGGGGTTCAACTACAGTCCAGACCGAAGTTAATTTGGAGTAGGCTAGTGTCTGTAGCGGCTTAATATGTACAGTGTATTTTAATCTGGACTAGGTCTCGGGGTTTTTCTGTATTTGCGGTTTCCTCGTTAACAAAATTCTGGTGTCTGTGTTATTTCTTTTCCGCATTATATTTTGTTGTATAATTAAAATAATACAGGTTATGCGTTGTTCGATCAATTAGAATATCCGACCTTATTGGTTGTTGATTTAAATTGATTGACACTTGGATATTGGTCTTTTGTACATCCAAGTTATCTCTCTTTGATTAAGACTCGCGAATTGTGTTTGCTTGAGTAAATCAAATTGAGAGATTGAGATAATAACTCCTTGAGATATTTTCTATTGATTGAGTCTAGTTGATTCTCTAGAAAACAACTCGGAGTTGTCCATACAGATTGCTAATCGAAATATTGGGTGAGGTTGTTAGACCCCCGCTTTTTCAAGTATCTAAATTGTGTACTGCTTTGCTTGAATTGGTAGTTGCGATATATACTGCTTCATTTGATGGAATGTAAATTGGTTCCCGGAGTATTTGTTGTTTTGCTTAAATGGTTGTTAATTAATATCTTGATTTTGTGTCATGAAATTCATGGACGATTAATGAGATTGTGCGCCTGCTCTTTTCACTATGTCAAACAATGCAGTACATGTGCATCCTTCAACATGATAAAAATAATTTAAAATTATGTTCTTAATTAGGAAGACTTGTCCCTAGAAGGACCATGATGTATCTTGGGTTCTTTGGGTTGACCCGTGGAAATCTTGGTAGTAGACTAATACAATAAAAGTTAAAGTTATATTAGACTACCTGATTTACAGTTACATCTCAAAAAAATTATATTATGTAGTAATAACAAACTTTTATGTTTAAAACTTATATACTATATTATATTTTAAATGAAGGAAAATACCGTCCATAAAATTAATTTATATAATTATGTTATAGTTTTTCGAGATAGGTAGGTTGTTCGGGTTAGTAAAATTTGTGCTCACGTCCGCCCAAATTAGTTTGGGTTGGTAAATGTTTTGCTCATGCCCGCCCAATATTTTGAATTGATGTGACTGACCAGGAAATTTCGTCCAACGCGCCAGGGTGCACAGGCCGAATCTTCTTGATGCGTCACTCTGATGTTAGTGACGGGGATGTAAAGTTTTACTTTGTGTTAAGGAAATACACGTCTGTTTTCTCTTACAAACACGCATGGTTGGCAAGCGTGATGCCTTGAACTTAGCTTCTACACCGTTCCAACTTGCCTTTGTTCCGCGAAGGGTATAAATCCATAAAGGTTGATGTCGATGCATTCTTGCATGTACCACTGGCTTCCAAGTCTTGTACAGGCATAAGGCATGTCATGACTTGCACATAGGTCATTGCAAGCCTATTTCCGCTTCGTTACTTCACTTTGTCATTGAGTTGAATGCACGCATTTTTCTTGCTTGTGTCGAGGGTGCATCATCCAGACTCATGACACGCATGCGAATATTTTCGGTTATGTCACAATTTCCCTCACATGTTCAACATTCAGGTTGGGAAGATTGACCCAACCCAAGTCTCACCCCTACTTATGGCCACATAGGGCTTTGAATCCTTTAAATCGTGGATATCAGCATGATGTGTCCTAGTCCTAAATCGGTTGTATCCATTGTGGCATTATCTTCAGTCTTCATCTTGCTCAACAAGGCGTGGATTTCCTTTTGATTATTTTCCCGGAATTAAAATTGATGCACGATAAAAGGAGGAAAGAAAAGGTTCATATCATGGATTAAGGCCATGTTTGACTATTTTTACCTGATATTTCTTTTATTTTCGAAGTTCTTGTTATTTCAGATCAGGAACGAGATAGATAGAAATCGTAAAGTTCTCTTTATCTAAGACTTAGTGATTCCTCGAGATATGTTTCTAGACTCTACTTTGATTTGCTTGGATTGTTCTTAAGAGGTGGTTATTAATCCAAGTTTCTCAGCTAACCGAGTGTAAGTATTCGGGATTCTTGGGGTTTGTTAGAATTTGTCTTATGCAAACAAATTTCCAAACCTAGATCGAAAGACCAAAAGGGAAATCAAATAGGCTATCTGTTAGAGGCAGATAGTATGAAAAGTCTTCACTTAAGTTGAAGCAACTTTTAGGATGTAAAGGACATCAGCTAAGGGAATCAATGCGTAAATCCTTGCGAGGTTCAAGAGACATAAGAAGCGCGACTGCATCTAAATTTCTTGGAGGGTTAATTCGGTTTCTACTACACTCCAGTCTGAAGTATGATAGTAGGCTAGTGTCTGTAGCGGCTTAATACAGTTTGGTGTTCAAAGATGGAAAAGGTCCCAGGGTGTTTATGCAGGTGCAGTTTTCCTCGTTAACAAAACTTCTGACGTCTTGTGTTTTTTCTTTTCCGCATTATATTGTTCTATCTTTATAATAGGAATAACACAAGTACTACGTAATCAATCTTGGTAGTTTAAGTCCTTATTGATTATGATCAATAACGAGACTTGTTCTTGTATCTTGAAAGATTGATCACAAGTTTCATGCTTGTCAGAACTCGGATCCTCTTGATTTGGATACAACTAGATAGATATTGGATATTGATTTGTGAGATCATCGAAGAACTCTTCTACACGATCAGGTTCACAGAATTCTTAATCTAGACATATTGACTGTGGAAGAGAAAACTCTATATACATATTGTTCAAGGATCTTTAACTTAGATCTACGTGCAATGGTATTAATTAGGCTTTGTCCATATAGGTTGCCGAACGAAAAAGTTGGTGGTGTACTTGGTACCCTCTCCTTTTCACCCTTATTCTGTTATTTACTTACTCCTCTTCCAGTTTTCCTTTGATGGAGAGTAAGGTACATTTTAGGGGTTTTTTTATCTCATTATTTATCCAAAATATATGTGTGGTATATTTCCCTTTGATAGATATATTTGTCTATCATGTGCGACAATGGACAAATCCTTGTGTTAAATTTTACGCACGAACAAGCTGTGTGCTTCATCACAGTTATATATTCCAAAAAATATCCTAAACACCCTTAGAGCAAGTCTTATAGTGGGATCCAAGTGTGGAATGTCAAGTCTAATGGCTTCCAAATTGGGGTCATGTGCATTTTCTTCAAGGCATGTTTGAAGGTTCCATAGAAAATACCTTGGAATTCAAATGATCGAGGTAATCTGATTTGCGTTAAACATCTATCAAAAAAAAAAAAAAAACTATTCGGATTGCCACACAACACTATTCGGCTTAGCACTCGATATGAACCATGGATTTAAAAGTTTTCAAGACAAATCCAAAGGCCTAGAGTGAGCGGCAATCCGATTAATGTTTTGTGGCTGATTGGTGTTTTACACCAACCTTGGAAGTTCGAAGTCTTCTACCATTAGATTTACACTTTCGTGATTTGTTCCAAGTGTTGATATATCATGAAACTTGGAAGATGAAATTCTTTCACCATAAGACTTGCTCGTACAAAATAAAAATCCGGAAATACTACGTGCTCAAATGTCATGTCTAGGGGTATTTTTGAAAAATCCTGAAATGATAGGTATTTTTTCAAATTCCTTAATTATTAGAAGTATTTTTCTTAACTATCTACTATAGTCACACCCATGTAACACTCCTGTTGATTTGAGATCAACGCAATAAAATAACAAAAATTTATTTTATTGCTGGTAGCGCTCAGTAAAGGTGCTACGATCGTCTCTCTCAGTACCTTGACACCAACAGAGGAATTCTTCAATTTCTTGTCATGGATCTAAACCAGGTAAAATAAAAATCTGGAATCAATCTGATTGGATTTCGAAAATTAATCTGGTTAAAGTAATTTAGCTTGCATTTTACTCCTCAGATGTACAGATTACTATATCATGAATTATGATCCAGAAGACCTCCATATGGTTCCTCATTTAATTAGTATCTTATGTCAAATTGTACTAGATCTTAGTCTACATAAATTCCATTTGAAGATCTTGTATTGCGTTTTTGCTTTGATCTTATTCCTAGTTAGTTGTGTTTACGAGTCCCTATTCATAGAGTTCTTGTTGAGTTCCCACTTTTCACCACAATTAAGTACCTTTATTTGTATAAATCTCAAATTGAATGTCATAACTCGTTGTCAATTTTTATCTTTTCGCTTTGTGAACTAAGAAATGTCAGTTTGAACTTTACTCCAATGATGCAGCCTCCACAGGAGAATTATGCCAACCCAAAGACTTGTTTCTTCCATGTACTTTTCAAGGTTAAATACTTACATTCTTTCACAATTTGTTATTTACTTGAGTATAGTTGTCAATTGGTTGTATTAACATGTATTTTGTTTGAACTGTTTATGGACTTTTAAAGAACAGGCTTCTGCATTGGCATTTTACATTCTCTCAGCACTGTTCTTTAGTAGCTTCGTTATCATTTTCGTGGTTACTGTATTTCTCGCTGCTCTTGATTTTTGGGTTGTGAAGAATGTCAGTGGAAGGATATTAGTTGGTTTAAGATGGTGGAACGAAGTTGATGAACAAGATGAAAGCGTGTGGAAATTCGAATGCCTTGACCAAGAGGTTTAAATCGACTTAACATTTAATTCGTATTTCCTTTAAGGTTGTTTTTATTGATCAATGTTTATCGTTGTTATTCTTCTGCAGTCTCTGGCACGAATGAATAAGAAAGATTCCTGGTTGTTTTGGTGGACACTTTATATTACGGTAAGTAAATATGCCCTTCTAAATTCTAATCGTTCAAGATTCAGTATACTGGCTAATATTGGTTATGCCTAACAGTTTAGAACAGATGCACTTCTATTATCTTCACGGTTTATATATGCCTGACAGACAGTATCTCAGTCTATTCTTAACAGTATAGAACAGATGCACTTCTATTATATTCAAGGTTTATATATGGGTCTTTCTCAATGCCAGACTGACAGTATCTCAGAGTTAAATTGGCCTAAAATCTTCACATGAGGGAGCCGTGAACCAGTCTTGAATTGAGTGATGCAATGATTTATTGTGAAGACTAATGCATTTGCTTCGAAACTGCAGGCAGTTGCTTGGGTCATCCTTGGAATATTCTCACTTATAAGGTTTCAAGCAGATTATCTACTTGTCGTAGGAGTATGTCTGAGCCTCAGCGCCGCTAATATCATTGGCTTCACTAAATGCAATAAAGGTCTGTATGTCAATTCTCCTTCTTTTTATATCAAATGTATGTCATTTCATTTAAGAAATCAATTTCTGGTAGTGCGAATTTGCTATCAACGAATCTGTGTCGTTCAGTTCGACATGCTAATTCTTCTTCTTTCTTCACATTTCCATACTATCTAGCATAGTACTAGTATATCAGAACTTAAGGTCTTTTTGTGTGTGATCTTGTTTTGAATCTTCTTTCATACGGTACAGTATTTTCTGCACCATTCCTAACTTCATTATTTATCTCAAATCTATTCAGATGCCAAGAAGCAGCTTCAAGCATTTGCATCAAAAACAATTGCTTCTCATATGACATCAACTATACAATCAGCATTCAGTGTTGTCTAATACAACGAGAAAGGAAAGACTGAACTGCAGTGGCAGAAATGTTTCCACAGAACTGCAGCTGCATAAATTTTTTCGATTCAAAGTTGATTTTGGTAATAAACTACTAAGCGATTTTATTTATTTTTTTGGTATGAGTAAATTGGTTCAAGCCCAATGGGAGATGTTTTGTACAGAGATAAACAGACCGAAGGATTGGTAAATGAGATGCATAGTCACGCGGATTGTTACCGTTAACATCGATGTCTGGAATTGCAATAACATCCAGGATTTTTCACCAGGAAATTTCATAATTTACACTACAGGATTTTTCACCAGGAAATTTTCTCAACAAAACATCCCATTATTCACAACCTCGTTTAATTGGGGGCCCCAAGAAACAATTAGAGGCCCTGACCAATTTATACCCACACCAAAAATTATAACGTTTCAAAAGGTGGTGAAAATTTCATTATGCCCTTCTCTAATAACTAAACAAAACAACCTTATTAACCTTTAACCCAAGGCCCCCAATTTCATTTCCTATCTAAACAAAAAACTCTTCTTCTCTTTCCCTATTCCTCTCTCTGCTCTTTCCTCCCCCATTAACGATCCGATTTTATTTTATTTTTCTTTCAAACATGGCACGATTAGCTTTTTCATCAAAAATGACACTTACTAAGGCGGAATCAGAGAAACGTATGGCTCCAATCAGAAGGTATGTGAATTATAACCCCTAATCTAACTTGGGTTTGCGTTTGATATGATTTTCTGATTGAAAAATTAGGTTTTCAACAGCAAAATTGCAGTTTCAGTTCTAGGGTCGTCATTGTAGAAGTCCTTATTCCTTAACGATTTTTCATCTGTATTTTGATATTATGAAATCAACTGCAAAATTGCAGTTTCAGTTTTAGGGTCGTTTATGTCGAGGTCCTTATTACTTAATGATTTTTCATCTGAATGTTGATATTATGAAAAATCGTTAATGTTTATGTTGAGGGAGATAACGACCCTAGGTTAGAGAGTAGGATGTTTTAAGTACCTCGATGATGATTCACGTTGACGACCTTTTTTATTGCTAAACGACTCTATATTATACAAAACTACCTCTCTGTCCAAAATAATGAAAGGGTCGTTAGTTTTAATATATAAACCATTAACGATTCTTATGACGACCCATTTTTAAAACCTAACGACTCTGTATAAAAAAAAAACTTGTTTACTGTCCAAATAATCAGAAGGGCAGTTACCTTAAAGAAGTAGAGTTGTCATTTTGTATTTCAGAATCGTCATAATCTAATTTGGAGTCGTCATTTATGTTGAAGGGTCGTTTGTGATGATGATGGTCATGCTGGTAACAGTGGTTCTGGTCGAGGTGATGGTGGTGGTGGTAAGGAGGATTTGAGATTGAGAAGGAGGAGGATGAACACAATGATGATGAGGAGGAGGATGATGGAAATGGTGGTGGTAGTGGTGATAAGGATGATGATGATGATGGTAAAGATGTTGGTGATAAGGAGGATGAAAAGAATGATTCTACCATTCTTAAGCTTGTGGTGAGTATTTATTTTTGTAATTGTCATCGTCATCTACATACAAATATAAGTTTGTTAATGTGAATTTGTATTTGAATGCAAATAGAGGGAACAAATGAATCTTTTTGCCAACGCACTGTGTTGCTCGGCCGATAAAGGGGAAGTGTTCGATCCTGACAAACAACGTTGGTACGTTGATTATTGCAGACACATTGAAAATCCAAATGCAAAGGAAATGTTTGTTGAGCTGGCTAAGGAAGGTAAGAGGAGCAGGAAAACACGTAGCCAACTAGGATAAGAACATGTTGAGCAGGGACAAGGTAGCCATCATCCTTTTGATGAACAAGGCAGTAGAGAAGATGGTGGTTCCCCAGGGTGGCAGTGCAACTCAGGATCCTTCTAATAGAAGATGGAAAGTTAGTCGATCAAGGAGGTATTAGGGGTTACTGTCGAAATGAACTTATGTTTTATGTTACTTTTGACTTGAACTTATGTTTCTTAACTTTTCTTAGATGCAACTATTTTGTCCATTAGGTACTAGGGGTTTGGTTTGGATGGTTTGTTGAAACTATTTTGCTTTCCTAAGATTTTAAAACGTTGTTGAGAAGTTCTTTGTTTAAAAGTTAGCTAGAATGAATAAGGACTCTGAAGCTGATAAGATTATATAATGTGGCAGCTTAAGGGTCCTCACCTATATATATGGCAGAATAACGACCCCTTCGTAGTCGTTAATGTTATAGATGTCAGGAATGACGACTCTAACCTATCTATGAAATGGTTGGTTAGTGTCGTTACTGAATATGATTACACAAATGACGACCCTAAGAGCTACATTTACAAAGAGTTTTTGGTTTTAGAGTCATCTTGGTATAAATAAAACAAAGTAACGACGTGTAGTGTCTGTACAGTGACGACATAGGAGAGTCGTTTGGGTATACACCCCCTACTATGACGGCCCTTACACTGAGTTGTTCCATGGTGTGGATGATTCGACCGCTTGGAGCAACAAACAGACAAATTTAATCTTACCATTATCACAATCATGTTTGTTATTTGAACCTTCACCAACATCATTTCCTCTACTTGAATCACTCATTTCTAAAAACCCTAAGTTTTCCCCCAAAACTCCACTTCTTCTTCTCAACACACAAAAACATTAAAAAAAAAAAATCCCCAAGTTTTAACTATTTAATCTAATTTTACCTTAAACACACTAATTATCTTAATTAACTAATTATTAACACTAATCATTTAGGGGTAGTTTAGACATTAAACAAAATTAGATAAGGGGCACCCAAAATTACTATTTCATGTCCCTTTATGTCCTGTAGTATAGGGCCCTAATTGTTTTCAGGGGCCCCAATTAAACGAGGATTCACAACACCCCATTGAGCTGAACTCTCTCCTTTCTTGGAGGATGAGCGATTAAACAAGCCTAGCTAAAAATAAAAAATAAAAAAAAATCAACAATAAACGTACAGATGCATTTATTCATCAGTTAAGGAGCTCCACAGTCCACACACAATATTGTGTATCCATAATTAACCTCATCATAAATTACTCTGTACTAGAACATAATAACAAATAGTTCAATTATTTAGAATAGTGTCACTATTGGATGATTTACACAATGAAAAAGCCATCCTCACAAATCTGGCAGCCCTA
Source organism: Papaver bracteatum (assembly GCA_023529315.1). NCBI lineage: Eukaryota > Viridiplantae > Streptophyta > Magnoliopsida > Ranunculales > Papaveraceae > Papaver > Papaver bracteatum. Next base: position 90,566 of record JAJJWX010000272.1, on the reverse strand, counting down.
ACTGACACAAGTAAAAAGGGAAAAAAAAGTGGGACATTACTAAAAAGGGCTGAAACCTAGCTGTCACCGGTTGTGCCCCAAACCAGCCTTAAACCCCAGGATATGTACAGAAATGTATTTTTGTGTATATATTACATTTGAATACTTTCTCTTCTGACCTTTTGGTGTAACTGGCTGTCTCCACCTTAAAGAGTTCAGATGCTACTTCTAAACATTCGACAGTTTTTGAACGGGTCCTCTTAGATGGGCGAGTGTCCTTCAGAAAGGATAATCAACAAAGGGAACTTTTGAAAGCAAAATTCGATATAGCAATTTAGCTGAGATCAAAACCGGCATCTGCGTTGATTGCATACATCAATTTGTTTTCAAGCTGTTCTTTGCTGCATCATAAATCAAACCATTAACAAAAAAAACAATTCAACAGAAACAACACCATTTCAATCTTTAGTTCCTGAATAGTACTAGTCTGTATACCTTCTATAGGGTGGAAGTTTCAGAAGGTTCATACAGGTAGCTGAGGTTGGTAATCGATCAAGAGCTTCTTCAGAAGCATCACCAGCAGCCCTGCAGTCGAGTACAGTCCAATCAGCATATGTGCAGATAATTTATTTGACTTTTGCTATTTAGACACGCAGAGCAGGTAAAGAAAATGAGAGAAAATGACACTTCTCTTATAATTTTCAATAACCTTTGAATACAAAACTGAGGCTCCAGATATTTGAAACCAAGCAATGGTCCTCGAGAGCATCCAGTCACAAACCTGCAAATAGCCTCAATTTATTGTCATTTCTTATAATTCATAATGCCGATGCTTGATGGTAAATTACAATCTTAGACTGCAATGCACGCAGGTAATGAGCCTAGTCCTTTTTCCATTTTAGGTGCTATTGAAACATTTCGGCCCGGTAAGGTTGTATGCAATCAACAGTTGTAAGGTTGATCGGGGAAAAAGTTTAGTTGAGTTACGACTTACTTCAAAAATTTCTTCTGATTTTCCAAAGAAAAACTCTTCACAACTCCCCAAAACATTTCGATGACATAGTGATCCTACAAAAAAAATATCCAGAAGTATCAGTTGAAAGATAAATACAATCCAATCATCATTGACAACAACCTTGAGAGGGAGAATTACTCTGAGAAGCACAGAGACACGACTTACAGCATGGTATCCGCCACTATAATGAGTATAAGTTCGCAAGTCGTCCACATCCAGGCCCTCAAGCGATCCAGATATTAGAAGCTGCAATACAAAGATTTGTGTATTTAAGCACAGCAACTATATTTACACACTTGAAAAATTCATGAACTTCGCGTTTTATCATTCTGCAAGAGAAAATAAAATTGTATACTGACAAATATTTTCACTAACTTGCAGTCAAACAAATGCTGACTTCTATGCAGTTGGTTTCTTGACAGTTAATAACAAACGCTTCTATTCCATACTATATTTGGCAACTATAAGCAATTCGAAAGAATAGTTTGTGAACTAGAAAATGTACAGCTGTGAAACACATTTCATTTGTGAAAACTGGTACGGCTATTGGAGACTGAGGGCAAAATCAGATGATGCAAACTGTAGGCGATTCAAAGTACATCTAATGTCATAGTGATGGAATTTTGTGAGCCAATAATGGGCATTCATAGAAGTCGACAAAAATGAAGATTGCAATTCTAAAAAGATAAACAATACAAGGTCATTCATAGCAAGTTCTTATCCTCAGAGATATTACCTGAAGTTCGTGCTCATTGAACATTGATATCCAATCTTTTTGTATCAGCTGCGAAAATCCCCTCAAGAAGTGCGTACTTTGGTGGCGTATCTGTTGATGACACATGTTCCTAAGTGTCAGGGTATGTGACTTAGAAGGGAACGGGAGACAACTTAGCAAGCTGTAAGCGCCAGAAAGCATTACCTGGATATTCAACCTATGTGTGGCAATAAGATGGATATATCGAATTACATTCTCATTTGTCACGCGAATTTCCTTTCCTCCTAAAATCAACTCCTCTTCTGTTTGTTCCCCATATTCATTGCTCACAATGACAAAGTACAGCTCTAATGCTGAAATGTCCCCTTCGTAATGCTGTAAATAATACGTCAGTCAAATAAGTTTAATAATTTTCTCAATACCAGTTAGTATCTAATAGAAAAACTTGGCAAAAACAACAGTAAAAATCTAAAAAGGAAGCAGGGAGATCAAAAGTGTTTTTGAAAGGCAATATTTGGTTCTAATGAAAAAGAAAATCTGTTGCAATGATTAAGAAATGTTTCTTAAAGATTTTTTGATGCTCAATGTATTGCATACTGTTAAAACTTCTCCAGATCATGATCTTTTGTTAAGAGAGCAGTGAAGCTGCCACAACCATGCAAAAAAAAGAGTTTTTTTTACAAGAAACATGGTAACTATGTCCACCAAGAAAAATAGCATGAACTTCTATGAAAAATTTAAACGAACAACAAAACACAACCTTGTCGCCATCAAAATATATTTTTGAATATAGCTGCTTGATAAAGATCTTGAAAGGAAATCACCTTCAGAAAAATAAGATGACGATAGAGTTCTGGGTCAAGTGAAGGCAAGTCGTTCAAATAGTTGTGCCTGGAACATGGTGAAAATCAGAGCATTACTAAAACAACGAAACTAGTACGGAAAAATAATACATTCTGAGGAGTCTCTAAACTTCAAACTACTCAATAATGAGACAAGAACGCAAAGGAAACTCTATCAGTGATGATAACATCGACTTAAACACAAGAATAGGAAATTTTAGGACATTTAATTGATATAACTGAGACAATACTTTTTTTACAAGCATAGACATCATATTATGAAGATAAATTAAAGATATGGAATAACATAGGAACTGCACTGCCACGTCAAGAGATCTAGCTGAGGTCAGCAGTCCCTAGGTACTCTATTTTTAACTGTGTATGGTAAATGTACTGCAAGTATGCTTAAACAGGCAACCATCTGAAAACTTACTTCTGTTTCAGTTTACTCAGAAAAAACGTGGCAAATGGTATGTCCACAAGAATTCCTTCAAACATCGCCTGCAAAAATAGACATCGAGGCATGAAATTTATCAGGCCTAGTAACAGGATGAATGACATGGTCAACAACTTCATGCACTATGTAAAGAAACATTGCACTGGCTGAAAGTCAAGTAGCAGATGGGCTTGAGGATGGAATATACCTTTCCAAGAACAACTCCAAGAAAATAGAAAAAGTTGTAATGCTGTTCATGTACCAGTCCAGACCCGGGATTAGGGTATAAAAGGTGGTCAGCTGTTTCCTGAAGATAGTAACCAAGAAAAGAAAACAGTAGAACATATAAGAATAAAGAATCTAAAATGTAAGGGGAAAAAAACAGCAGAAAAATTAAATAAAATGAAGTTTCCAAGGCACTGATCAAGAAAATACTCAACATTTTTAAACTCACATGTCTAACTAGAAGTAGACGATGATTAAGAGCATATGAATAGCAGATATCAAATGTGACTTAGAAGAAACATACAAGAAAGTGCAATAGCAGCACTACAGCAACATAATAATACAGATGTAAGAGCATATTTCATGCCGTTGGATGAGATGATTTAATCAAATGTTGTTAGTCCTTCAATTAATGGGTAGGGATACTAATGACAAGGTTAACCATTTGCCCTTTTTCGTAAATTCTTATTATCTTCTTGTATGATAATATAATCACAGTTTGTGCCAGCTCTTTTCGGAGCCTTAGCTTAGATTGTTTAGATCAAATTCCATCGGTCCTTCGCTTGGTGGGTAAAGCATACTCATACACCCAACTTATTACACGGTTCACCATTCCAATCTTCAGTTAACAGGCAAATGATATATCAGAATTATGTACTGACACTTATCTCATGCAAAAACATCTATGTTAAATTGAGTGTTACATAAAGTAAAGTCAAAGTCATTATTCCATTTGCACCATTATGGTTCACCTTATTTACTCCTATAGACATTGAGTACCAAGTTTTGACAGCTTGATCTACATATTAATATCTTCACTACAAAGATCAGTAATGTTAAGAAAACTTCAGCAAACAAAATTTAGATATCTAATACAACAGCATATAGTAAGACATCGAGGAATTGCATGACTGAAGTCTGGATTTTTCTCGACTACCTAGTTACTGACATGTAAAGTTTTCCAAGGAGCATCGAGTTTCAATAACTCCATTTTCGTAACTTAAAGTGGCAAGATAATAACATACATAACCAGAAACTATTTTCTAAAGAATTAGGCAGGGAACTTTACGATACAGAAATAGAAAAGCTTCAAATCTGTTAAACTATTTTACATATTTCACGTCATTTTGAAACAGATGAGATTTAACAACAAACAATGATAAATACACATCACAAAAAAAAATGAACAAAACACATGCATATACACTAAATTACCAACCTTAAATAACCCGTACTGCACATTGAAGGCTGCTCGAGTGATATTCTCCATGAAATCTTTAAAAATACCACCACCATCTATTCCAGCCTCCTCCACTCCAAATTCATTGACAAAGGTTACACGAATCTGAAAAATTGCAGACAAATTTACTTGAAACATATGCCAAATCTAACAGGTAAACGCAAATTTATTCCATTGAGAAATGCTAGGGCATACCACTCCTCGAAGATCTTCTTCCGATAGTGCACTTAGTTGATTGAAAGCATCTTCAAAAATTCTATCGCGTCTAATTCGGAATCGGTTTCTGGTGAAAGCAACATGCTGTCCATGTCTTTGCCTTGAGGCTGCTAATTGTGTCTGTTCACGATTCAGGCAAAAAAAATCATCAAAAATTATACCAAACAAAGAAAGTGAACTTGAATTGAGATTTCTACCATCGACGCGCTCTGAGAACAAGTAAATGTATACTGACTCATGTTTCTGTGTTTCCATAGCATTGAGATTTGAGAGAAATGCAAGTTTGGCAGGAAGAAGAAAAGCACTCACTGTAAATATTTTAACCCTGCTAGTAAATGGAACCAAGAAGGGAGCTTGTCTTAATATATCATACGCTCTGGAGTTTTCAGTTAGAGCCTGAAAAGGGGCACAATCATATCATAAGATACATTACGAAATACTATGCTAAGTTGCTAACATTGTTCAAAACTTAGTCGAAATCCCTTACCTGGGATATGAAAAGCTCGTCAACTGCTTCCTGAGCATGGAAATTACTGGGTGTTGTGAACTGTCTCCTATTATTCCAATCTTGTAACTGCAGTGATATTTACAAACATATAAAGAAGGCAGAGAGAGATTAGAGACCTATTTTCAACCCAAATACATATCAAAGACATGTGTTTCTCTTTTAAGCACATGAAGAATTCAACAAATCTACCAGTAGTTTAAGAATCAAAAAGCAGAAAATAGTAAAAAGGAGAAATCAAAAATCCAAATTTTATACCTGAGTTAGGAGCTCCGAAGTAACAATGTTAACCCTGTGTTGCAAGAAGACAGTAGAGTGTTTCTTTTGTGAAGAGAAATCAACTGCAGTTTTCGTCACATTGGGAGATTTAGAAGGAATTACCCATAGCAGTTGCCACAAGGCCTGCAATACGAAGCAGTTAATGTCAGTTGAACAATCTACAAAACATGTTAGTAATGTTACGTGTTCAAGACCAAACAATAACACCACCCAGTTCACTACTATTACATCCACATGCTGACAGAAGTAAACTTAGATTCACCATTTTAACATATCTAATTCCGTATAAAACATCAAACTTTGGTTCAATCAGATTATATCCGGCTAATCCTCAAATCCAAGTTGTAATAATATAAAGAAAGAAAAGTTATCCAACCCATAACACCTATGTTTCTGGGAAGACAAGAATATGCTCATAGATCATCATTTCTCGTGCATTTTAAAGATGGGAAAGAAATAGACATTTTTACACGAATGTAAATAGACACCCTTGGGGTCATCATCAGCTAATAAGAACATACCTGCTTAAGAATAATGACCAAGCTCCTAATTTCATTTAGCGTGAGTGGCTTCTCCTGCTCATAAAATTCATCATTACCGACTAACAGGAGCATATGCCTAGCAAACCACCAAGAATGGGTAAAATTGATTAATCAAATGCAAAAAGAACCAATACACAAGCTCAAAGGAAAGCATAAAGAGTGGTAACAGCTTGTTCTCAACTCAAGAGCACAGAAGGTTTCGATTCAAAAGAAAGAACATGCAGAAGACAAGCTATTTTCAGCTTTTGTTAACTGTGCTAAAGAAAACCTATAGGAAGTTCAACTTACGAAGACTTACGTATATATAGGACAGAAAACAGCTAGTGGTAATAGCCAACCAGGAACTTCGCCAGAATGATTAGCTGTTAGTTCTGTCAATGCCGGCCACCTTTGGTTCTCATGGCAGCGCTTTATAAAGTTCCAGAGAATCTGAACAAGCTCAGTTCTGTAGGCTAGTCCAGTTATGAGGAAAGGAACAGGTACCGTGTTGAACGTAATATGCAGGAAAGAACAGATAGCACCAACTGCTGCCATCTCTTTATCATGTGGCAAACCTCTTTCTAGACCTTTAAGCAGTGACGCACCTCTAAATAGAACATTTACCTAATTCAGATAGAGCAACTTCAGTTAAAAAAGCAGAAGAAGAATCTACGGAAATCAAACTGGAAGGAAAAGCGCTTATGTGACCAGGCTGAACGGCATATACCAATTGCTGAAGAAGGCGTGGATTGATGGCATTGGAAATCTGGCGTTCTAAATCAAGATCCATAACTATAGTTTCTTTAACTTCCTCTTCAACATCCATTTCATCCTCGTTGGGAATTGAATCTAACAAAATGACAAGACAAACCTCATTTAGGTGTTTCCTGAATATTACTTAGCAGATGAAGAATTGTATAGAGGTATTTTTAATTGCAGAGGAGCATACTTCCACCGCTGTCTGTATCCAGGGATCTTAACGGTGGCAACACCTCCAACAAAAATGTTGAAACAGTAGCAAAGTCTATGCCCTGATTGGAAACAAAAACAAATACGTACATATTTAAAGATCTTCGCAGTTAAAGACAATATAAAATAAATGAACCTAGGTCTTCAAGTCATAGCATATTTCTTTCCGGGATACAGTATATTTCGCCTACCATGCTAAGTAAGTTGAACTGGGTATGGAAAATAAGAAAGCTCGAATTTACACAGCTCAATTTATGTTTTCCAATTCTAATGTGATTTTTTCTGCTTAATAATTCCTTGTTCAAATCCAGTATGTGGTGTGAGTTTTGGATCTTGGCAGTTAAATTACTCGTGGAGTTCACTTAAACAAACACGTGCATGAGAAGGCCCTTACCATGTCGAATGAACAGTTTGGTCGAGACAAAGAAACCCCAGCAACTTCTAAGAAGTTCCCAAGTAGGCAAGCATACCCTGGAAACTCACGTGAGATATCATCAGGAAGAACATAGGTATGACTACGCACACATAATGACATCTCATGAATATAATGGTCAACCAACCCTTGAGTTGCAAAGACCTGCAATTCCAAAAAACAAAAACACTCAGTTTCAAAGCCAATTTGCATTCTAATTAGCATCATATGTTCCGCATACTGTAACAAACAAAAAATTATCGCGCTTTGACTAGTAAATCCCTGACAAACTTATAAAACTAACATAATTTTATTGAAGCTGATAATGGCACCAAGTTAATAGCAAGTTATATCCACCAATGACAAACTTAGCACAAGGAACTTACATCTTTTAAGTATGAGAAACGCCTCCACAAGAAAGGAATGGTAAGAATTTGTGAGGAGAAACTCCACTGATAATCACTGACAGAGCAAATTCTTCGTTGTTCACCAATCTGACGAACAATAAGGGTAAGGACATGCTCTAAAGAAGATGCTGCTCTCTCACTAGCACCTTGAGTCCTCACAATATACTGCACATAATAATCTATATCAGTAAGGAAGTTATACAAAAACCCAAACACAAAGGATGCAACCTTCGGAGACATCACGGATTTAACAAAATTTTCTACCAAGTAAAGATTTTAATACAGAATGTCTCTCATGAGGGAGAAGATTTATACGAAAATGGGAAAGCAATAAGATGACATTTTCACATAAAATTTGAAAAAAAAATCTGTGAAGAGCACATACAGTTTCTGTAAGAATGATGTCTCTCAACAAGGCAAATGCATGTGTTTGTTGAAGATGAGAAGCAACTATGCAAGCCCAGGGAAGACCCGAATTCGTCAACAGGATCACTGCCTCAAGCAAGACAACTGTATGAGTATCAGAAAACTCTGACGACAACATAAGCTGGTCTTTTAGATGATACCTAAGCAACATAGAGCACCGTGAGCAAAAAATTCAAAGAAAATTCGGAAAACAAGTTTTACAGTAAGAAGCTAACGTTTTGCTCCAGTGTGAATGATCAATAATGTATCCAAATACAAAGATGTTACATCCCAAAGCTAGATTCAAATCTAATTGCAAAAAATATAGCACATGTTACACTTAAATACAATATTTCAGTGCATTGTGCAGAATCAGTGACTAAGCATACCTGACGCTATGAACAACACAATTTACCCAACAGCATTAACAAGATGACACTGATGAAAATGATCAGCAATGTATTGTAAAGACAATAGTCACAAGAAGATTGGAGACTGTCAGACGGTCTTCCAATCGAGGGTTGAGCATCTCTTTATAACAAACACAAAAGAACACCACTCACCTATTCTGATGAACTGCCTGAAGACAAATATTAGCTAAACGCTTCACTCTATGTTCCACTGCCGCTCGCTTTACGAAATATTCTGTGCTTGCAAAGAGGCTAACCAAATCCCCTATAACACAATCAAATTTCATGAACAAACAAATTGAAGTAGGAAAAAAGAATGGGTACCGAAACAAATAAATAGGATTATACTAGGTAAACAAAAAGGTTGCTAAATATGACATATACTAGGTAAACAGCACTATTCAAGAAAACACTACATTGTCATGAGATAGATGTTCAGGTACATACTGGAATCAACAACAGTAGCTCTAATAAAAAAAGTAAATCTTACCACTATCTAAAGCAAGCTGACGAAGGATTCTGCAGGTTTCCACAAGAACCAAAAAATCGCCACCATTACTTGCTTTGAAGAAAAACAATAACTTACTAAGAAAACCAGAATCAACATCAAAACAATGCCTGCAGAAAGCAAACAAGCTCAAATGTTTAATTATTCCACAAAATCAAAGGCCATGAGAACATGAGGAAAAACCACAAACCAGGAAAGAAAAAAAAAATCTTTCTTGTAAAGACCAAGAAGCAGCATACCTGTCTACCTTTTGACATTTCTCTCCATAACTTAACTTAAATTCATCCCTCACTCTATTCCTTTCACCTTCTACAACCTTCCTTCCTCTGTAGCATTTCTGTAGAAATTTTAAGTTAACCAATCAATGTTTTTTTTTTGTATAGCCTAAGACATAATTCAGCATGAATTTTAAGTAACTCTAACCTAAAAACATAACTATGAACGAATTTGAAGTGATTTTTACCTGAATTTTGAGTGCAGAAGCATTTTTCTGCTTTAATTCTTGTCGACGTTGTCTTTCTAATCGTGATTGTTCTAATACCTTCTTTCTATCTGTTTCTTTCGAGCTTCTTCCACCTAAATCAACTCTTTTACGAGTCGAATCTCCAGAAAAGAACATCCTAATATTTCTAATTAAATTACTGACTCAAAATTGTATAAATTTTGCCCTAATATCACTTCCCAATAAGAGAATTCCTTCTGAGAGAAATTCCAATGTAAAAAATCTGCCCTAATTTTTATAACTGGAATATGCATAGAATTTTACCCTAATCCGAATGTGAAGAAATTCTGCCCTGATTTACTAGAATGAGAAAGTTAACACGGACATCTGAGGAGTTCGTCTTCTCCTCTCAGCTTTTTCCCCGACAGCGATGAAGAAAGGAAACTGGAACCAGAAGGAAAGAGCTTTTAGTGAGGACTGTATTTGTAGTACTCCGTATTTTACAGGCAAGGACTTTACTTGTATGTTTCCACCCCAACATGAACCTGTTGACGTTGACTAGGATTTTTCGATTAAATCTGTGTTTCTTAACTCAGTTAAAATACCTAAAGATTCGTAGAACTCCCTAGTCCATTTATTGTTTTGCATTAACTTCAGAATCCTGTAATTGTATATATATGTATATGGAATTTTTTAGCATTAAAAGAAGTCCGGCTTGATTGGGGTATACCCAGATTAATTGGGGTATACCCAATAAGACAAAATAGGGTCATTATGAAGTAAAGTCAAGCCACCCCTTAACCTAGATTTTTCTAAATGGCTAAAATGCCTCCACAATGATTAACTCTAATTTAACTAAAATGATTAGATTAGTTAAATTAATTATATTAGTTAGTTGATTTAGTTATAAGTTGGGTTTTAGAAATCATTTAGAGAGAGAATTAGTATGAAGTAGTAGAGGAGGTTTTGGGGGGGAAAAGTTAAGGTTTTTGTGAAATTTGTGATATGAGTGATTCAAATCCTGATTTTGAAGTGGGGGAGCCTTCTAACTTTCCTCCTACGGACGAGTACTTGTATGATGATCTACCAGACCATGATCGAATGGATTATTTGCATGATCCTCACTTTTATTTTCCTCAAACTAAAGATGGGTATGGAAGTGATGAATGTCTCGAGCCAAACGTAGAGTCCAATGACCAAGAAGAAGATAATGGAGCTGCAAGCAATCAGGTAGACAACCTAGGTGGTGAAGATTGTGATTTTTCCATGCAAATGATCGATTTTTTTTTCCACTTCTGATGTACCGGCCGGCAAGGTCGACGCTTGTCGATCATGCCGGCCGTAAAAGCCGGCGTGGTTGTACTTTGCACAACGTGCTGACTTTTCATAAGCAGTATCATGCCGGCATGGTAATAATCATTCACCTAGCCGACCAAAACACCGCCGGCAGTGTTGTATTAATTGATAATGCCGGATATAACTTAAAAAATATCAAGTTTCTGATGCCTAAAGTCGGCATGGTACAATTACAATACAATGCCGGATACACATCAGCCGGCATGATGTTGTTGGTATTGCATGTCGGCCATGGTTATTGTCTAACAATTGTTGTATGCAAAGTCGGCATGTTATTCATCCTCTTACCACGCCAGCGCTTAAGAAACAACAACCGCCGGCATGATGTTAAACTATCGACCTTGCCGGCCAAAAACCCTGAAAATCTAAATTTTCAGTTTCTAACCTAATCTAACAATCAAAAAACACTAAACAATACTAGGTTGAGTTTAAAAATCAACTTACAGTCTTCGTTTCACCGGCGGAGGGTTGTTTTCAACATTCTCAGGGATTGAACTTTCGGGTTTACTAGTTCCATCTTTTCCATTACCTTTTTTCTCTGATTCGGATCTTTTGATACTTCCTATTGAATCTATGTTATTTCTTGATCGTTTGGAATCAACCATTTTTCAGGATAATCAAAATATTTTCAATTTTTAGATGAGATAAAGAAGAAGAAGAGAAGATTAACTGTTTGGTTAAGTTTTTAATTTTAGGATTATTAGATTAAGTAATAGGGTTATTAGGTTAAGTAATATGGTTAATTAGTGAAAGGATAAAAAGGTAAACTCACCACATTTTGGCCTCCCCTTAGTAAGGGAAAATGTCCATTTAAATTTGGGTATACCCCAATCAAGCCAGGTAAAAGAAGTGGGTTCATAAATTTCTTGATAAGTTTCACAACAAATTTTATGGGAAGAGGTCAAACTTTATATAGAGGATTTGATGGGAAAATGATTCACATGGAAAACGTGATTTTAGGGGATTCGGGCAACCAAATATACCAAAAGAAACGTAATTCCATCAAATTCCCTAGACCTATAATCTCACCTTTTATAATCTTGCATCCAAACCCACCAAAATTTTCTTTTTGGTGGTAAATTAAGAAGTAGACGAGTTTGTTAAGAACCCATATTTTGGGATACCTTCACAAATTGTAGGGTACCCACGGTCAAATAGAGATGGATTTTTAGATAAAAGAAAGGTTTTAGTGATAAAACTATCATGATACCCTCTCTTTTTTACTTAATAATTTACAAAAAAAATAATCCTAAAATCTAAATGAAAGCTAAAAAGAAATGCATTCCTCTATCTCTTCTTCTCTTAAAATCAAAACAAAAATTGAAGAAAAAAAATCCTTGCATTATATCTGACAGTCTGCCATTAAATGATAAATACAATGTCGACCGTCAAGAAGACAATGCCGAGAAAGAAGTACACACCCTGTTGGCATGGTTGATTAAACTTTTTTCATTACCGATGTAGATGGTGGATTTTCGATAAGGGCTAAAATCGTAAAACCATAATTATACATGCACCTGATCTAGCAATCAGATGAGTATTGAGGCTCATGTCTCTCATCGAAGCATGAAGGCTCATGCCTCAAGAATCTCTAACTGGGAATACTGTCTCTCAGAGTATATGCATATGTGTAGTCTCTCAGCTCAGACAACGACATATCTCATGAATACTGAGCAATTTCAATAATTACTTCTATATATAATCGAAAGATTGGACGGCTCCTAAACATCTTGCCTGCTAGTATAGAACAATAACGTCTTCAAGATGTAACAATGTTTTCCCTGACTATATAAAGAAAATATGACGCTTCAACAAGCTCATATTACTCTACTCTCATATAATTAATGCTCCTAGACAGCATTCCTGCTAGTATAAAGCCATTAATTAATTATCTCTAATCTTTAAATTCATTAACTGAATGTTCGGAAATATTCTACGTTCTTCATAATATTTCATTACTTCAATCTACGGTTCTTCCCAGCAGAATTCCATGGGTTAGTGATAAATATTCAACGTACGGGCATCTGAGCCGCTAGCGAGTAAGTCCCGACCAAAATGGTGCAAGTGTACTCAGCAATAATGCACTAACGGGCACCTGAATGCACGAACGAGCATTCCAAAATAGGAAGGAACGATGAACCTATGCAAAATAGAAAGAAACAAAAAAGTAATAATAAAATATTAGCTAAGGCGCTAGGGGACTGGGCCCACCGGCCGTCCAATCACGCAGTGGCCAGTCCCACGCCAGATTCTATATTTTATTGTATTTTCATTATTTTTCCTTGATCTCATGAAAATCCCTTCATTTTAAGGAAACTCCTCAGTTTCATGGTGTTTTCCTCCGTCTCAAGGAAATAATAAAAATTAGGAAAGGTGTCACGGGACCGGGTATATTGATCGGCCGGCCATGCCCTAGTTGTGGCAAGTCCCACATCTTGTTTTCAAGAGACTTTGGTATTTGTTCACTTGAGCATTTGGGTGCTACATGGTCGAATCATCATCCCATGTAGCCGGTCCCTCCTTCGTTCCATGGTTGATTTTCAGTAAATCGTCAATTAATCAGCAATTGATCAAAGTTAGGGTTTCGAATCCAAGGTTCATAATTCCATATTCAAATACTAATAATTTTACTTTGATCCCATGATCAACATCTTAATTAATTATACTCGGTTCAGCTGCCAGTATGTTAAGTTAATATTTTATTTTGGTCCTCCTACCAATAATTCATCAAACGGGCAACATTTGCTCATACTAAGGAATATTTGTTCAATTATCAATATTCAACGATCCATCAAATGAAAAATATTTGTTCACCTTAACTATCAATTTTTACTCGAGAATTATACCTCTGTCTCAACAGACACGTTCGAGTCAACAATACGAGGACTCGTCGTCCCATAAAGTCAGCAATTGACCAACTAATTACATGTCTTCCTTGCAGACTCCACGATCACGAGACATCAATCGTGTCACATGGGGAATATTAACTAGGGTTTTGGTCTGGCGGTCTATGGCATGTGTATTCATACACACGACGAGAATGTGAGCAAGTCGTGCAATCAGTTGAAAGAGTTAGCAAAGTAATGGATGGAAAATCAACCAAGTCTCCGCATGATGAGCAACTGGTTTTAACACGATTTCCACTTCCCCACTCTTTGACTCCATCAACTGTCACACTTCATCGGATCAAGGTGTTTACAATTCTAGCAATATAAATAAGTCTCTAAATCATGATTGAAAAACAAGATAATGTTTCGTCGAACATACATAAGAGAACACAAACTCATCGTTTGAACATTTACTCTCAATAGAGCAAATTTAATTAGTCGGAATTTATCTTATTTCTTCACGCATAATACAGAACACATCTACAATTTCGATCACCATTGATCTCACACATTTCTCAGCTTCCCTCCTACAGATCGACCCATCCTCACTTGTGACCGAATTGACTCTGGAACGGCCATTGTCTTGGTTTAGGCCGGAGTCCTACAGATTGATCTCTCGAATTCAAAGCACTCCCTCTTGCAGTGTATCTATGTGAGGTTAGACAGTTTGCTCGGTTCAAGGAGTTTCCTCCACACGGTCGTCTCTTCAATTTTGAAAAAAACAGTAACTCATTTTGCCCCATCTATAACTGACTGCAGAAGTAGTTGACCCACACTCACTCAATCTCGAATGTGTACAAGTTTTGGGTTTGGTTATAAATGCTACAGTTGGCATTGTCGTATTTCTTCGATCATGCCGACTACCTGATAAGTTGGGGAATGCCTACTCTCGGCATTGCTAGATGATGAATACTATACCGATTCTTTGGAGTCGGCATTCATTATTTAGCTATGCATACTCTGGGCCTGAGTATTCATTTTCTACCGAATCAAACCAAAAAAAACAAAAAACTTTGACCTCATTTGGACCTATATTTGAGCATTCAGAGTAGTTGGATCATAAGTTTCTTCATTTTTCTTATGGCATTGCACTTGTATTATTAATATCTTGATTTAAGATTTTTAAAAGGATGAATACTTTTTATTATCTAGAAGATATTGCAATTGAGAATTATTACAAAGAAAAACAAAATGGATCACCATCTCAAGTTTAATCTTAACAATCTAATTTATTAACTAACTTTTTTAAGCATATATTATATAAATAAAACTAGGTAGGCCGGGGCTCAACCTCTTAGATTACTTGCTTTTAATCTCAAACATTAACTACAATTTCATTGTGATGCAAAGTTTTGGGTACCCACATAATGCCATTGAATCTCCTTAATGCCAAACATTCACTGATGTTAACCGTTATATGCTAGAGTATATCTAAAATCAGGTCTCTAAATGATCAACCGATAGATAGTCTTGGAGTTCAATAAGAAAATAATTAATGATGAGGAATCTATACTTGATAACAATCTTTCTTAGAGTCCACCAATCCTTTGTTTCAAGTGACATGAATGCTTGGTAGCTAGGCAGAACCTATCAAGAACAAAAGAGTGGAAACATTTAATGTAGTAATCTCGGACAAAAGTTAAACCTCAAAAATGAAGACCATTGTAAAAAATTCAATAAGAACTCGCAGAAGTTAGATATACCCTAGCCTAGTCGTAAGTTGGAAACGGGGAGGGGTTGGAAGATCCCAATCACTGTCACTCATATTGTGAACCATGCCATACTACACATACGACTTTCAAAAGCAGCAAGATGCAACAATAAATTACTATTTACCATAACCAATGATAGTTGTGTTGGACATCTAGGCGATAGAATCCAATGTATCTCTCACTGTCAAACATCATATTGATTGTCATATGCAAATGTTTATTGAGGAACAAACTCCTACATTTCATGGCCATAATAAGCGATTTCCAATATTGGTATCTGATGTTTCAGTAACCTAACCATTTTAGCTCTCGAGCACGATACCAAAATCTTACAACCAAATTCAGACACATGAATCTAAGAGGGGACGCATATTAATTACATTACCTTTTTATGAAGCTTCTCACCTTAAGGAAAAACTTTAGGCAGATGAAATTCATATTAGGAAATTCAGTACCATAAAAATCTTTATGAAATTAATATATGAATCTGCATTAAATAAGACTATCACACTTGCGAAGTGAATTAAATACTTAAACACAATAGAATTTACTACCTTTCCAAAGTGAATAAATGACTCCTATTGCAAAGTGACTGTTGATAAATTTGTCGTTGATTCTCAAATTATTTCAAATGTACAGTACTTTTAAGTCTACAGGGAGTAGTGCCTTATTTGATCAAGGGATTCAAGTAGAGTGAAGCTATTACAGGTCATTACATGAACGAACCAAAGAAGGAAATAACAGTGTTATTTCCATAAACTAATTTAGCAGAGTTTTCCATCTCAACCTGATTGATTTATCGAGAATTTGCAAAAATGTATGCCCGTACCAAAAAATCAAGATTTATGTTAAGAGAGTAATTGTTAAACCAATTATAATTGGTCTGTCAGTTGCATCTGCCTGAACGCCCATTGACTCCAAGTAGATGAATTTCATAATTCATCACTTCCCTTTCAGAAAGATATTCCTTCAAATTAAGACTTCGCATTCTGAAGCTTCCCATTGCTCTAATGCCTCCATGACAACAACAATTTGTCATCCAGTTAAGTACTATTAAATAAAGCACCAGTAAAATTCAGGAAAGGTTCATGTACCTCTGCTTGTGTTTTTTTACCAAAAACTGCTTCTAAGAATTCAGTCAGTAATTCACAGGATTCCAAAAACATTACACTACAGAAGCCGCAACACTTTTACTCGATAGTGATGAGTACATACCCTACTATCAGTTTCCAACAAAGGATATTTAGGGTTACACCACCATTTTTTCCATTGGTGCCTGATGAGCTCATAATTCATAGCTTAGCATGGTCTAATAATGCACATCCTGTTAACATTGTTTTAGATTGACAAGAAAAAAAAAATAGGGTTACCTAAAACATCAACACTATCATCCAAAACCAATAGCTTCACGTTAATAGAATTCATCTGAGAGAGTTCATTAACCTATTAATAATCCTGGAACAGTAGGCTCGGGAATTCAAAAGGAGAATCGAGAAGAGGGTTTGCATGATGTTTGAGAAGAAATAATTCAGAATAAAGTTAGTGCCAAAGAATACTTTTTATTTTTCGATAGGAAAACCTTGTTAAATCAGCAGAGTAAGTTAACTTTCAGGAGAGTAAGAAAACCTAGTTAAATCAGGAGATTAAGGAATGGACGCTCGGATTTGTCCCAACCCTTTTGGACGGTGGGTCTATCCCGAGACAGAGGCGACTTTTTCTTATTCTGTAGATTATCAACTAGCTAATTTTAATTAACACTAATTAATCAACGGTAATTTGACTATTTCAAAAATTAATTGGATACGAGGTTCTTTAAATTGCTTCATGATGTCTTTTTTTTTTGTCTTTTTGTATATCCCCAATTTGTGGGAGTATCCATCAAATGTGGGTTCTTTGTTAACCAAAGATCAAATGAGTATGAAAAGAATTATAGATCAAAATTCGATGTTCAAATTGTTTCTTAAAACTCGAGGACTAGTGCAGTAGTGGGCCTATGAAATTTATTAAAATTTGATCATGTTTAATTTTATCTTATATTTTTTATTAGAATTAACTTATGTTGTAACATTAGTAGTTTTATTTATTTTTATGTATGTATGTCGTAACCAATTTATTTTGAATTTATTTGAGTGATGTGCTTCCATCCACACTTGTGGATATTATGTTGAGTAATTTGTGTTTCAATATAGATTTGTGTTTTTGTAATATGCATAGCTAAAAGTCGAATATACATAAATTCATTTTATACAAAATTGATGTTGAAAATATGCACAAATTAAAAAACTGTCGACTTGAGTTTTCAACCAAACAATAGATATAACTATGGGAACCATTTTTTTGTTACAACACTTTATCATTCACACACTAACAATAGTGAATTATACGATGCGATCTTGAAATTTTATGAAATGGACGATATACTTCTCAATTGTGTCATATTTCATTGTCGATCACCCCAAAAAATGCCACCGGGTGGTTTGAAAATATTACCAATCAGATTTTGGATCAGGGATCTTGTGTAACTACAATTGATATATGATTACATGTCGATAACTTGCAAATAAAACTTACCAGTGTTAGATATGACTGTTAATGGAGGAAGAGCTGGGAAAACAACTGGTGTATCTGGAATAAAATGGAAAAGAAGGCGGAGTTAACTCATAAGTCGTAATCCCTTAAAAACTCGTTTTAACAAAAAATTACATAATATGATGAATTATGTGAGAATGTATCCACTAATAATGGAGTAAATATGCAAACTATATTATCAAACTTGTTGTACTCCATCCTTCGATTGTGAAAACCATCACAAGATATGGTGATTCATCGAAAAAAAATTGGTTGTTTTTAACGATAAG
Organism: Papaver bracteatum; assembly: GCA_023529315.1. NCBI lineage: Eukaryota > Viridiplantae > Streptophyta > Magnoliopsida > Ranunculales > Papaveraceae > Papaver > Papaver bracteatum. The sequence goes on along the minus strand of JAJJWX010000272.1, from coordinate 72,226 downwards.
AAAAGGTGTAAAACATAAAATAAGAAAAATAACCCAAAATTTTAATCAAAAGGTCAAACGAACAGACAGGTCATATGAAATCTCCAGAATTAATATTTTCTATCAAAAGAGATGTATAACAAAAAAAAAACATAAAAGTTTGAAAATTCAATCTGTCAATTAAGGTTTTTTCGTTTTTTATTTTCTTTTCGTTTATTCCATTAGCTTGAAGATTCAATATGTCAATCTTCTCTGTGGTTTCAATTAGGGTTTTTGAAATCTCGAATTTCTCAGTTTGTAAAGGATTCTTCCGTCGATAGAAGCTAGGGTTCTATTGGTTTTTTTCTTTCTTCTCTTATCTTCTTGTCTGTTCAGTTCTTAATCTCTTCCATCCTATCGTGATTTCATTCAAAGTTGGGGCTTTTTCTGGGATTGATTTATAGAAACATAGTGAGGTAGTTGAATCAGGAAGTTGGTTTGGTTGGGGTTTGTTTTGTTTGGACGAGGTGTTTCAGTGAAATCCAGGGTTAAGGTTTTTCGAATTGATTGACTGTTGTGTAAAATTGAAGTTGAATTGGGGGTGGGTATTGTGGTTTGATTGCAAGGGAGAAGTTTACTCAGTTAGCTCTCAATCCTCAGTGGTGCAAGTGAGTACATATGTTCTGTGATTTTTGTTTTTTTGAGGCTGTAATTGTTCTGTGTTTGTTCAGTGATGTAGGAGTTATAAACTTAGGACTATTCTGTGTAATTGAATTTGAATTTGGGATGGGTATTGTGGTTTGATTACAAGGGAGAAGTTTCATCAATAGCTCCCAATCCTCAGTGATTCAAGTGGGTAGTTTCAACACAAGTTCTGTGATTGTTTTAAGGTTGTGATTGTTCAGTGATTGCTTAGTGGTGTAGAAATTTCAATGTTACGACTCTGAAGTGGGGTTTTCTGTATTTGTTTTTGAAGCATTTTGTGAGGGTAAAATACCCAATTTCCACGTATCGACATCTCAAGGGATGATCTCATGATAAGATAACAATGAGGATGTACCAAATTATACTTTAAAAAGGTGATTACATCTGAATCGAGGTATCTACTACACAACCACATGAGAGACGTGTGTACGGAGTAGTCAAATCATTCAGACGGTAAAGTCTAAAAGAGAAACAATGCATTTAATTAAGGATCATAAGGGGTGTGATACAGCTGTGGACGAAAGTACATCGTATTAGAAGCTCGGATAAAGGACGATCAACAACATAGCATGAAGAAGGTGCAATACGATGCCCTCCAAGGAGGAGCAGTACAATAGTAAGCAAAGTGATATAACTTGGAAGAGAATCGAGCGAGATGCCACAAGGGAGAATAACAAAGAGTTCCTTTGAAGTAATGATAATATGTATGAAAGGTTCACCAGCTCAGCGATATTGGGTCACACCTTCACGAGTCTAGTTTGTCTATAAATATCATTCCATATAGAGGAAAATGGACAGGTTATGTAATCTTATATAATCTTTATACAAAGAATTCTAGAGAGAGATTCAGAGAAGGAAAGAGTGAGAAGTCTAAGTGATATTTATAATTCTTTCAAGGGTAAGACCTTAATCAATAAAGAGGTAGTTTCTTTCTCGTGGATGTAGGTCTCAAAGGTCGAACCACATTATATGCTTGTGTTCATCTTTACTTTTATGTTCTTTACATCTTGTTCATCTTTGAATCTTGAATGTTAGTAGCTTTATAGTCGTTAGATCTACTTGGGTGTAGTCATCAGAAAAGATACAACTAAACATTTCTTTTTTGTGAGTGATTATATAGGAATTTCAGTGGGTTTTCTTTGAACAACTTTAAAGATTGGTGTTGTAGGGGTTTTGCCTTAATTAGCGTTTTAATGAATGGTATTTCAAGTTTTTGATTGGGTTTGTTTGCCTAATTTGAACTCTTAATTTGCCATTCCTTGAATCCTAATTGTGATTAATTACTTGAATTCCTTAAACCCCTAACTATTCTTGAATCGAGGAAGGTTATAGAGTTCTTGAATCAAGGAAGGTTGTAAAGTTGAATTGGTCTGGGTTTGTTTTGATTGAAAAAGGTATTTCAGTGGAAACCAGGGTTAATATTTTTCGAACAGACTGCCAGTTGTGTGAAAATTGAAGATGAATTAGTGATGGGTATTGTGGTTGGATTGCAAGGGAGAAGTTTGAACAACTCGTTCTCAATCCTCAGTGGTGCAAGTAGTAACAATTATTCTTACAAAGGCTGAAAACCTGAGTTGTATATTTTATTCTTTATAGGAAATTTATTACAGATTCCATCCATCATCTTTTCACAAGCCATTCACTTATATATTCCACATATTTCCTGTTTTACTTCAACACCTTTTTTTCATCGAACAAAGAAAGCGGTTAATGTAGTTATCATGCCAAAAACTAGAACACTACAAGATCATCATCTGCAGGATTATCTAATAATGTGTGTGATGACTCTTTGTCTACACTAGGGGGTTTACCATCTTCATCTGCAGGAGAGGGTGTTTCAGCGTCTTCTCTGAATAGTCCATCTACAAACTCTCAAGGATATTTACCTTGCATTGATAACTCAGTAGATGATGATTATTCGTTTCACTTCCCATACAAACACTTCGAAGAATGTCATGATGTTTTGAATGGTGGGGGATATGCAAAAAGTTCCATATTCAGGCACATAAAGGATATACACTTTCATGTTGCAGATGGTTTATCCATTTGCAAAGAAAGGATACGTACAAAGTACGCTGTTTTTATGGCTTGGGAAAAACTTCTCAAGAAGATGAAGATATGGTTATGCTTCCCCTGTATACAATGGTATGCATAAAGGAGACCATGCCGTGATCACCCTGCTAGTATATTACCTGGTCCATTCAATGGTAGAGGTGCAAATATTTTGATATTTGGTGTAAAAAAACCTACGATGCATAATCCTGATCCTACTTCCACATCTACAATCAACGATGAGAATTATGGGGGTCTCAATATCGGTATGCTTAATATGATTTTTTAGAAACAGATCACTATAATCTCGAGCATCCCACCACAATGTCGACTGCACTTTTCTAAAACTTTAAAAACATCTTATGATAAAGTACTTGTCAACCCCTGTGATCTCAATTCATGGCTACAACTGCTTCTATTACCCATTTTCAATCTCAATATATACATACCAAAAACCTCAAGGGAAGAGAAATCAGGAAACACAAAGAGGCTACAAACTGCAGCCATTAACCAAGCTTTGAACACATGAAGAGAACTAAATGGATGTAGTATTTTACTTCAGCAGATTTTGGAGGCTCAACAAGAAATACAAAAAATCAGGAAGCAACACACTAGAAAGAAACCAAAGACCAATGTGGAGGAATGTAGAAAGCAACTCAGCTATGGGCACTACACAACATCCATCATAATTTTCTCCCAGATGGTATAACACCACATAATGAAGATACTCTTCATGAGTTACAACAGAAGCACCCATATGCACCCCCTTCTATCATACCTCCAGACAACATAGACTGTCCACCAGTTTCTGTTGATATCAAAGTTGTCTGGGCTGCTATTAGAGGATTCCCAAAAGGCACCTCATGCGGCATAGATGGACTTAGAGCCCAACACCTGCTTGATGCTCTAAGTGGATCTACAGTTATTGTTTCTGAAGAGCTCGTCACATCCATTACAGGTGTTGTGAACTTGTGGATTTCTGGAAAGTTTCCTGATGCTCTTGGAGAATACATTGCTAGTTCACACCATTACTCAAACTTGAAGGCGGTCTAAGACCCATAGCAGTTAGTACAATATGGTGAAGGTTATATTCTAAACTAGCTGTCAGTTTTGTGTGCAAAGAGATGGAAAGTTACCTGGGTGACCATCAGTTTGGAGTTGGCATTATATATGGGGCTGAAAGTATAATGCATGCATCCAACATAATGCTTGAGTTGAAAGGTACACATAATAACATAACTATGATGCTTGTTGATTTTACAAATAGATTTAATTTAGTTGATTGAACAACTCTAATAATTAAAGAGGCAAGAGATAAATGTCCTAGCATATCACATTGGGTTGAATTATGTTATGCTTAACCTGCAAAATTGTATTACAATGATTCCATCATTTCTTCTTCTCAAGGCGTACAACAGGGTGATCCACTTGTCCCATTGTTGTTTGAATTAACACTACATCCCCTTGCTTGCAAAATAGCTTCTCAATGCTCATTGGATCTTCATGCTTGGTATCTTGATGATGGGACCATCTTTAGATACACACTAGAAGTCTCTAAGGCACTGAACATTATACAAAATTAAGGTGCTACAAAAGGGTTACATTTAAACATCAGGAAGATCGAGATATTATGGCCATCTATAGATCCTAGAAGCTTGAAGTATGGGGTGTTTCCTGCGAATATAGGTAGGCCATCTAGAGGTGTGAAACTTCCCAGACGACCAGTCAGTTTGGACACTCAGTTCTGCAGTAAAATGGTACGTATACGGCTGATTAAAATATACAACTTATGGAAGTTGTTAAGAAGTTAAAAGACCCACAGAGGGAGCTATTACTTTTACGCGACCGCAATGGTGTTTCAACATTGTATTTTACCCTACGTACTACAACCTCTTCAGGTCCTTGAAGCAGCAACAAGCCACTTTGATCAACACTTAATTCAGTATCTACGTCTTTTGATCACAAGGGATGGTGCTGGCTTTGGTCCACTTCAGCAAAGGATAACAACTTTTCCTATCAATTATGGTGGTTTAAGGGTATATATAATGGAGGACACAAGCCAAAATGGGTACCTGGCATCATCCATCCATACACAAAGCTTACAGGGTACCATTTTGAGGTTTGTTGACATGACTACACCCAGCTACAACTTCCAGTTTGCTCTCGATAAGTACATGCAGATATGTGGTCTTACTCCTTTCACCTTTAACATCAATAACACTTCCCTTCATCCCATGAAATCCTTGGAAGTTCGTTATTTTGATGTTATTAAGAGAGAGTTACCCACCAAATTTATAATGTCAGAGAGGGGTGCAGTCTTATAGCAAAGTATTATCTGAAAGCAATTCCTATTGCTGGACTGAATCAAACTATTGGGCCGAGACACTTTTGTGCCATCACTCAATACAGATTGGGAGTGCCACTATTCCCTAAATATAGCATTTTCACAATATGTAAGCGAGACATGGACATTTTCGGTGACCATGCTATCTAATGTGCAAGTGAAGTCGGGCTTAAATTCCGTCATGATTTGGTACGTGACGTAATGATGGATATTTTCTATAAGGCCGGAGTCGCCGCAAGGAAGGAAGTACCAATGGGATTTTTTTCGGAAAGGAATGCACCTTTGAGACTCGCTGACTTGCTCGTCTATAATTGGGAGAATGGCTGAAACGTGTGCTTCGATGTCACAGGTGTCTCACCTTTTACAAGAGGAGAGGTGCGTAGCTTTACACCAAGTCATGCTCTTCCCACATCTGTTTTTTTTTTCTCTCAATAATATAAATTTTATTAAACCAGAGAGTTTTACACAAAGAAACAACAATGGAACCAAAGAAATACAAAAACACTCTTAAAAATCATCCATGTAAGGAGATACTACAAAACAGTCAATTAACAAAATCTATAGTAAGGATGGTTTTTTTTTCTATTGTATTAATAAAAGGAGGTTGTTGTGTAAATGTTATAGCTTCCCCTCTTGCCATACTTGCACCTTTTTTTACCATAGAATCTGCAGAGCAATTAACTTCTCTGAAGCTGTGAATGAAGTTCCATTGTTGAAGAGAAGCGGTTATTTTGTTCCATCTTGTAATGGAAAACCATGGTATTTGCCTTGTGGTGAAAGCAAGTATTACTGCTTTAGAATCTATTCTGAAAATGATATTCAACTTACAATTCTTAACAGCCCACTCCCCTGCACATATCAAATCCATCACCTCTGCATAAAAGTTAGTTGCTACTCCAAGACCTCCAGCTATTGCCACAATGAAAGCACCCCCTGAGTCCCTTCCTACAAAGCCATAACCTGAATTTACAGGGTTTCCTCTTGAAGCACCATCACAACAGAGAAGTGTTTGGGTTCCCATAGGTAAGTGGAAGAAAATTTCCTGTATTTTAGTGGAGTGAGTTTTTCTACAGCTCATATTAAAATGTTTCAGAACCTGTAAATCATATGTTGAATTCCACATCTTGCCCTTTATTCTTACTTCATTCTCAGAAGTGAGCTTTAGTATTCTTGTCTTGAGTATTTGACCATTAAAATGAGCATTCTCATAAACGCACTTATTTCTCAAGAACCATATTTCTCTAAGAGTTATGAAGGATGCTATCATCCAAATTTCTTTCACTGTTGGGCTTTTTTTATTAGCAAAACTGAAGATCTCCTCAAATGACCTTAGATTTTTAAAGAAAAACATGTCACCCAGCTATTCCAAGATAAGTTCACTATGATTACAGTTCCACAGTATATGATCCAAATTTTCTTCAGAATTTTTGCCGAAAGGGCATCTAGAATCAATATTAAAATTTCTTTTATTCATGTTGTCATCAGTAGAGCAAATATTTCTTTTTATTTTCCAGACATTACTAGAAATAGAAGGATGGATTGAGTTATTCCATACCTTTTTTGTCCACCTAAGTTTAGGCTTTTTCTCTCTGACACTTTATACGGCTGAAGCCACATTGAATTCTCCATTGTGATTAACACTCTTGATTATTCTATCTCCTCTATTGTCAGCAACAGGTAGTTCAGCGATATCAAACAATTCTAGCATTTCAGTGGGTATAACCCATTCACCCTCCAACAGTATATCTGACACTTTCATGTCTGGAAAAGATTTCAAGTATTCATTCTCAGGGTGTAATTCTGCTAAAGATTTATCTTTAATCCAATAGTCATTCCAAATTAAAATCTGCATTCCATCCCCCACCATCCATCTAGAGTGTTTTAGAACATCTTTTGACACACATTGTAAGCCTGGACAAACTGAGTATTTTTTATGATAAGTAATCCATTTGCCCTTCTTGTCCTGATATTTAGCTTGAAAGTATCTTGCCATTTCATCTTCACCTTTTAAAAGTTTCCAATATAGCTCCATTAGAATAGCTTTGTTTAGAATTTCTAGCATTCTCAAACCAAGACCACCTTTATCCAAAGGAGAACAAACTAAATCCCACTTTAAAGTTATAACTTTTCTAGTGGAAGGATCTCCTGTCCAAAGAAAGTTTCTAATGATTCTTTCACATTCTTTTATTATTGATTTAGGCCACTTGTATACTGCCATTGAATATATATGATAACTACATATAACAAATTTTACCAAAATCAACCTTTATTGGAATGAGAGTAAGCTACCTTTCCAGCCAGCTAAACTTTCTTGCATCATATCCACAACACTCCAAAGTTGAATAGCTTTAACTCTCCCTGGATCCAGAATGACTCCCAAATATTTTTCAGGGAAAGTTGAGAGGGGCATATTACACAATTCCGCAACTTGGAGTTTTCTTGCTTCACTTGTACCATCTACAAAATACTTGCTTTTTGCTAAACTGATAACTTGACCAGAAGCAGCTTGGTAATATTTTAGAACCTTTAACAGTTTCTTTACATTTCTCTTATCAACATTGCAGAAAATAAAGATGTCATCTGCAAAGAAAATATGGGAAGGTTGAATATTTTTTATTGATATCATTAGCTGAATTTGGTTGTCAAAATTCTGCTCAACAAATCTTCAGTTATAACAAAAAGCATTGGAGACAGGGGATCACCCTATCTTAACCCCCTGCTCATTTGTAAATATCCCACTGGGCCACCATTTAATAATATAGAAATCTTGGCTGATTTAAGGATAATATGTAACCAATTTGTAACTTTATTGAAAATCCAAAATGCTGCATAACTTGAAATAAGAACTCCCAGCTTAGAGAGTCATAGGCCTGGGTAATATCAAGTTTTAATCCCATGTTACCATCTCTTCTCTTGTATTCCATGTCATTTACTAGTTCAGAGGCCAAAGCAATCTTCTCTTGAATATTTCTCCCCTTAATAAAAGCACCATGTTGAGGAGACACCACCTTCTTGATCATTTCAGTTAATCTTTTTGTGATAATTTTTGTTATTACTTTAAAACTGAAATTCATCAAACCAATAGGTCTGAACTGGTTAGCTCTTTTAGCATTTTTAACCTTTGGAAGAATAAGCAAAAAAATTGCATTTAAGCCATTGGGAATAAATCCTCTACTCCACAAGAACTGAATAGAATTTATAAAATCTTCACAAATTATCTCCCGTACTTCTCTGTAAAACCAACCTGCAAAACCATCGGGCCCAGGAGCACTGTCTGGATTTAAATCAAACATTGCTTACTTTATTTCATTTGCTATTGGTGTAGCTTCAAGAAGAAAATTATCATCATCAGTCACTACTTTTGGAATATCTTTAAATATTTCTGAGGAAAACTGAACATCTTGATAAGTGAATTTTTCTTCAAAGTGCTTGATTAGAATCTCTGATATTTCATCTTGATTAGAAGCAATTCCACGTTCCTGTTTTTCAAATTCAACTATTGCATTCTGAGCTTGTCTTATCTTGAGATTGACATGGAAGAAAGTAATATTAGCAAATCCTTCTTTTAACCATTGAACTCTAGATTTTTGTTGAATAATTTCTTTTTGTTGTGCTAAAAGTAATTCTTGATTCCCCCTTGTTGTTACATGTTTATTAAGAAGAAGAAAATCCATAGGATTATTGTCAGAATCTAAAGAAGCTTTCATAACCTCATCCTATGCTTGCTTCAGTTTTTTTATAACATCTCCAAAAGAATTCCAATTCCAAATTTGAATATCTTTTTTGAGTCTTTTAAGTTTACTCATATATATGAAGACAGGATTCCCAAAGATAACTGAATTCCAAGAAGTACTAACTATCTGTTTAAAAGAAGAATGACTTTTCCAAACCTTGAGTGCTCTGAAAGGAACATTTTGAGGTTTAGGAATATCTGCATTAGCACCAAATAAAATACCATGATTAGAAATACTTCTCGTACCTACTTTATATCCCCAACTTGGGTAAAGCTCTAGCTACTTGTCATCAAAAACTCCTATGTCAAGATTGCATACAATTCTCTTCTTTCCAGCTCTATTATTGCACTATGAAAATTCCAGTCCAGCTTTTGGAGCTTGAATCAAACCACAACCATGTAAACAATTATTAAATTCCAACATTAAAATTATTAAAGGATTAAGACCACCTTTTTTCTCCTCAAGACAAGTTACTACATTAAAATCTCCAATTACAAGCCAAGATTTATTGAGAACATTTATTTCCTCCATATTTTTCCACAATTCTCTTCTATCCACAGTAAAAGAAGCAACATGAACTCCAGTAATGAAAATATCTCCTACTGATATTGTTATTTCTTGTTTATTGCATGAGATTATTAAAGGAGGTTGTATAGAAGCACTCCAAAGAATCCAGATATTTCCTTTATTCTCATTAGTTGAATTATGTATTATTTCATAGTGCATACCAGATAACTTTAACTTTTCTATGAAATCAGAAGAATACCTTATTTTTGGTTCAGCAAAAATTAAAATTGTTGGACTAAAAATATGAACTAAACTCTTAAGCTTTTCTTTGGCCTTAACTCTTCTCAGGCCTCTTATATTCCAGAAAATAATCTTCATTTAGAATTTTGAGATTGAGAAGAATTTGTTCTTCTCAGATTCCCATTTTTACCATTATTTGAAACTAAACTAGCTGCCTGTTTTCTGGTTGTAACATTTGTTCCAGATTTATGCTTGACAGTTAGGCCACCTTTACCCAATGGAGGTATCACAGTAATAACCTCATTAACTGATGGAGCACCAGCAACCAAATCCAAAAGTTTTGTTGCAGATAAGACAGGGAAAGCATTTGGAGAGTTTAGAATTTCTTCTGCCTTAGAATGATCATTATTAGAAGAAATTTCACCACCACTACTTTGTGTGTTTGGAGAATTCAAATATTCCTCAGGAAAATTTTGAAGAACTTTGAATTTACCTGAATTGACCTCTACTTCCTTGATTACCTGTTCACTTCCAAGAGAAGTTTTACCCACTCCAAATTGGGAAAATTCTTTAACAAGAACTTCAGCCATCTCATCTTCATTGTCTAGAATATGGGTATGATTGGTTTGATCTTTTTCTTCTTCACTAAAACAAATATCAAAACCAGCAGGTTTATTGTTCTTTAGATTAACCTTTCTCCAAGCTTTCTTATGTTGAACCACTGGTGATGTTACTTCTTATGTAGTTTTCTGTTTTGATCTACATTCTGAGACAGAGTGACCAACAACCTGGATATGTATACAAAATTTAGGTACCTTTGGAATGTTTACTCGTTGCTCAAAACTACCATATTTGGTTTCAACCCATATCTTGTTAGGTATCAATCTTGACATATCAATTTCAACTAAAACATTGGCATAATAACCAATCACTCTCTTAAGAGTGGTGTCATCTACTTTAATGGATCTCCCTAAAGAATTTCCCATGTTCAGAATAATCTTCTCCTTCCAGTATTCCATACTGAGACCTGGAAATTGTACCCAGACAAAAGATGTTGTGGATTTTTGGTCTACGGGTTTGAAGTTAGGTTCCCAAGCTCTTAATCTCAAACTCTGATTCTCCATCTTCTAGTCTCCTCCCCAAATATGGAGTTTATCTTCTTCATTATCCAATTTAATAACAAAAAATCCTTTACCCAATGGGATTAACTGAATTTCACCTTTTGTTTTCCATTGTTTTCTTAAGATCGAATCCGCAGTTTGAATTTTCAACTTAACAAAGTCTAACCTCCCAATCAGACTGTATTTCCATTCACTCAATTGTCATCAATATCGTCATCATATATCAAGCACTTAGGATTATCATCTGAATTATTTCCCATATTACCAGAAGTAAATCCAGATTCAGAACTAAAATTGTTTACTTTCGAACCAGAGAAATTCTCCCGATTCACTTATTGAAGTATACAAACATATTAATAATTATTACACATCATAATTGTAACCCCAATCATTAGATATTAAAGAATTTCACTTGAATTAATGTTTAGATTCACACAGAAAATGAAGAAGAAAAAACGAAGAAAATTTGACCTGAGTCTATCGCCGATTTAACCGAGTCGCAGACCCTCTCTTTCCTCCGATTTCTGTTTTTCTATCTCACGTTTAAAATTAAGACTGCCCTTTTAACCCCAACCAGAATATTCCCACAACTGTTACCCGTAAATGTAATAAATAGTTGGAAAAATGTACAACGCAAGGTTATGGGTTCGGTGTTTTGGCTTTTAAAACATTAGGGGAACTTGGAGATGATAAGATTGCCTTCTTGAAGAGATTGAAGAACTGCTTAGATAGTGTTGATGGTGGATTTTCATTTAAGGATAAAATTGTAAAACCTAAAAAATTATGCGCCAACATCTTGTAAAAGATAAGGCCATTTATGAGTGATGGATACTCCTTCACTTTATTAATTCACTTAGGATGGAGCATGTGGAAGCTATACCATTCTGTGAATAAAATACGAAATTCATCCAGGTTGGAGCATGTAACAACAATCCCATATACCCTGTGAATTTCCAGCATTATTAATTAATGCGCAACCATCCTTGTATTTCATGTACTCATTATCAGTGCGGCATGACGACTGAGTGTTGCTCTCAGCAGAGCAACACGAATCTCCAAGCATTATAATGAAAGCATGTACGAAATACCCGTACAGGATGAACTCTCGGTGTGTTATAGTAGCCCGATTGAGCCACTCTAGGTGTTTTATACTAGCCCAATTGAGCATCCGGACTGAACGTATCAGTCTGGATATGATCACGACCATCCAACTCCACCAGCATGATTGGATGGCCCAGATCGATTCCATAACCCCCAAGCATGTATGGAATATATGCCGAACCAACGCGGATCCCGCATGGTCGGCCTCCCCTTGGCCTAGCTTGCCAAAACGTCCAAACCATAGCAGTATGGATGGAAAACCCTAAATTATGGTTTGTGGTACATTACATGTGTCTCAAAACAGTCTCAATCATACATCTTCGCAGGCATAAATGGAGGGTACAGATATAGATTTAAAGGGCACGGAGTATGTCAACACAATCACCATGGGACCACCTACATACCTGACCAATCGGTAAGGACCAACCATGGTTGGTTATTCCAAATCGTGCGCCTAAATGGAGCATGATGCACGGCCTTGAAGCCCAAAATTAGGGTTTTGAATCACGAGCGTCCATTTTCTTCGGCACGAATGGAGGGTCCAAGATCAGATCAAAGCAGGTCCGGTCATACCAACATGACCACCGTGGACCCGTCTGTCCCTTCACCTGATCGGCCAAGTCCGAACTTGGCAATATGCCTCGGTTCGCGTGCCTCCAACATGCATGGTCGCTCCTTCCAAACTGCAAACTAATATCAACCGCTCGATTTCGCCGGACGAATTGAGCGTCTTAGATCATGTTTTCATTGGACGGTAAGGCATTGGCGTGAACATCAGCCTTCCATCTACATGCTGGAGCCATCGGCCAAGACCGACCAAGCCTGGTCGTCATAGAATGCCCGCCCAAAGCTGGTACGATATACAACTTTTGCGGCACTAATTATCTATCGCAATTCGATCTCGACCACTCAACTTCGCCGGACGAATTGAGTGGCCCAGATAACGTTTCCGTGGGGCGGTTAGGTATAGGCGCCTACACCGTCGTGCCATATACACACATGTATGATCGTCCAGCCCAAAATAATGTCCTAAGCTTGGATTCGATCAGGGAGAAGAGTGGTGCCTGCGCACTTCCTTCAAAACCCTAATCTCACCAAGTGTCGCAGATGAGTGTCTCAAAGATCATCTCGTCCATCCAACTTCACCAACTTGGTCAGTGCGGAGTCATGGTGATCGTCATCCACCACTCTACCACACCATGTGGTCGGCCAAGGGAGGACTTGCTTGCGCAACCTCCAAACCATCACATGAAGTAGGCTAGACATGAAGTTATTCTGAGATGCTCAAACAGCGATGCTTCATACATGCTGAATATACTCGATGCATTACCTGCATAGTATACACACGATACTTCACAAGTATCAATTTTATAAATAACGTAGCATTACATGCTACTTCCTATGGGTCCCACGAGACATCAATCACGTCACAAACTGGGGGATACATACTAGGGTATTGGTCTGGCGGTTTACAGCGTGCAGCGCACAACGCGCCATCATAAGAACGTGTCAGGAAGTCATGGACGGTTAGTGATGATGGGAGAAGCGGGCAAGTCTGGTCGTGTGACACCAACACACTACTTCACTACTCCATCACTCCACTTTTTCCATTTCCCATGAGATACGAGGGTTAGGCTAAAAGACTTGTATAAATAGGTTCTCCGCCTATTTTGCAAAAAGAACAGAACAAGTCCAGACAACAGAGGCAAGTGTTGATACAATCGTATTCAAACACCGGAACTGATAGCTTACATCCTGCAAGACATTTCAGCTTTCTGATACAAGTCCTTCATATCCAACACCTTCTTATTCTCAACACCTTTTCGCTTCCCTCCCTAATATCAACCCCGTCTTCTTCACTTTTGTGACCGAAACAAGTCTGGAACGGCCATTTCTTGGTTTAGGCCGGACTTGCACAGATTGATCTCTCGAATCTACAAGAACTCACCGCGCAGTGCATTTGTTTAAGGTTTAGATTCATTCCGCATCCACACCCCAAATTACCAAAATTAGCAGGAATAGTTTTCACCCATAAACAATTGGCGACCACAGTGGGAGGTTGATATCTCGGTTACAAAAAATTGAATTCTCAATTTTTCGGTTTTCATCTCGTGATGTACCCTCACCAGGAAACCACAGGCGGATCAGATACCATGGGAAGCATAGCTAGAATGCTAGAGGATATCTTGGAAAATCAAGTTGGTATAGATAGAAGACAGAGCGAAACGTTCCGCCTTTTGAATGATATAACAACACAATTACAAGAAGGGTCGAGAGACATCTACCCACACAGTGTGAGAAGCGTTGGACCCTTATCCAGGGGTCACGCCTTTACCAATGGAGAAGCGAAAAGGGTGCGTAATCGCAGGAGACTCAGGAAAGACGAACAACATGGTCCAGCCGACAATGAAGACTCGAGGAAACTCCACAGAGGAAAGGACTCATCCGGAGCACTACAGCGTCTGTCGGATAAATAAAAGTAGCATGCAGCCTACGGTGTCCTGCTAGAAGATTTATATCTCAAGACTCTTGCCGAAGCCCGGAAGACTGTCCACTCCGCATCGACCTTTCAACCAAGCTAAGAAATGCTTGAGGAAGGAGAGATCAATCAAATACATGAATACGGAGGATGGGAGCATTCAATTCGATCACTCAGCAGTGATATTACGACACCTTCCATATCCCATTACCCAGGCAAGCGATTCGTGGATATGATGACACTCACGAACTTTCCGACTTCATCTCTGAAACGTGCTCCACATCAAAGCCACATAGAGACTTCACAACGCCCACTGACGCAGGAAAAGCTAGACTCAAAGTACCTGCAGTTTCCTTTCCCAATGAAGAAGATTATGGAGTTACTAGAGGCATGGGTGCAAAACGGAGAAGTGGATCTACCTCTAGTATGGCGTCCACCCACTGATCAAGAAGTAATGGACCCGAGGTACTGTCATTTCCACCGGTTCCTTCACCACCCCACCAGCGAATGCAACGCTTTGAAGCGCATTGTTCAGGAGAAACTTGGTTCAGAGGGATAGCTTTCCTTCTCTGAGGAATCAATGCGGATGACTTCCTTGGAGGGGCTACTTCGGTTTTACACAAGCGAGGTCTCGAAAGCAAGTAAGTTATATCCAACAATCTTATGAAAAATATAGTTTTAGAATTCACTGGGGACTGAGCATCCTGCACGTGGCAGAAAGAGGCTCAATAACCAAACACCATGTTTGTTTCTTTTCATACTTCCCTTTTATGCGACATTTGCAATTTCATATGGTATGTGCAATCATTCACGACCAAGATGCAAATTCCATTTAAAATAATCCCTTTCAGAAAAAGTTGATTCACAAAACTATCTCAAAATAAACCAACTCAATTACTCATTAATTCAAAAACCGAAGTCAAATTGTGAAAGGAAATCCTCACTATCACTCAAAAATAAGAACATCTAAAAGAAAAGACAAATAAGTTGCGGAACCCTTCAAGGAAAATCCTTCAACAGCAACTCATCTTTTTGTGCAAGAGCGGCTTTCATTTTTTGAAGTACAGCTTGTTCCATCTTCAACTCGTTAACAGCCTTTCAACCTTCTCTTCCTAGCGAGTAACACAGTCTGCAGAAGGGACTTCATCTTGTAGTTTCTGGATCTCCTGAATCTCGGAGAACCCTTTGAAGAACCAAGGAGCATTGAAGTCATACTGCACAAACATATCTCGATGGCACTTCCAGTCTTTAATCATCTCCTCAAAAACTGTCCGACCGGTCGTGACGCTCATCCCGTGGATAGAAAATAAAGCTTCTTGGACGCGATTGACCAAGGCAAGGCGACTTCTGAGCTTCTTAGTGGTATCAATGTGGCCATGTTTCTCCCATATCTCCTTGTACAACCCTTTGAACTGAGCCGGTACACTGAATCCTCCAACCAACACATGACCTAGATGAGGAGTAGTGAAAGGGGGATTGAACAAAGCCCCAGGCTGCATTACCAATACTTCACCAATTGCAGGAGCCTTGTCAGTTACATGAGGCCTTTCGGAAGAAGTCACTACAGCTTGATCGATCGGAGCCTGTTCAGGATGTGCTTCAAGGGGAGTCATCTCAACTCTCCTATATTTCTCCTGATGTCTACTTCGCTATGGGTACTGATTTCTGTCACCACCTCATCAACAAGATCACTTACGGAGGCGCCTTGTTCAACAGAGCTCGTGTCATCTCCGTCATTGTCCAGTGAAAGAGCGGTTTCGGTTTCACCCGACTTCTCAACATGGGGATTAGTGTCGCCAGACCTCTCAACACAAAGGCCAACATCACCAAACTTTTCATTTTGAATGCGCGCCAACCTTGGGAAAACATTCTCTTTCGGAATTCCCTGAATTCAAGCAAGAATCACTCTTAGAAGAAATCACTTCGGAGAAATAAAGGAGTCGACGAAAGGAAATTTATGTACCTGTATATTGGAGGAATTAAGGACCACCGAATCGCATGCATGCCTTTTGGACCTCCCTCCTGCTTAGGGACTGCAATCATCAGCTCTGGTCCGTTTTCCTAGGAGTGGTTTCAAACAGAAATGTTTCTTCAGAATGTCAGGAGATGGCTCACCACGAGAATCCGCCACAACGTCCTCTGAGAACTTCTGAAAACCAACAGTTGTTTCCTCCAAAATTCCTTATAATTATCAGTTACCGCGGGTTTTCTCCCAATAGGCCAGAAAGGAAGACTTAGCCGTTCTAAGAACACGTCAGCATTAAGAATATCTGGGAGAAATTCTTTCGGAACCTCTGATGGACGGATAAACGGAACACCCTGGTCAAATCCCATTTGACGAGCATCCCTATCAATATTATACGGAGTAACAGTAAATGCTTCGTTGAATAGAGATGGGACATACCCCGGGATACAGCTGTGTAGGTAAACAAGTTCTCCGAATCTCATAGTCTTAGCATCAGTACGTACCACAATATCAAGACCGTCAGAAGCAATAGCAAAGGTCTTCGGTTGAACAATGTAAGAATGGATCGGTCCCCATGGACGAAAATTTATGGAAGACACATTATCAAATATTTCCACGAGTTTCGCGCCAGTTCTAGGACGCCTCCTATGCCAACGGAGTATTCTCGAACCACCGTACAAACTGCTGATCGAATTCGTAGGAGAAGGAGCATAGCCTTTGAAATGTTCCCATAAGAATGCCTGAAGAAAAGCGAAGTGAACGTGCGACTCCACCTTCTTGTACCCATTGGAAACATGCATGTCCATTGCTAAGGCGTCCAGATGAGAATACAACGATCCAAGGAACAAGGTGCCTAGGGGGAGAACTTCACCTTTTGCCATCCTTATAGAGATCTTAACGAGGTCACTTCTTATGGTTTTCTTTCCAGAACCGTCGTCAAATATATCTCTGGATAGCCACAAAGATAGGAACGCAATCACACTAAGCTCATTTTCCAACCCTTGATCCAGGTTTGCAGAAGACCACTCCGACACCCACCAGGTGTAAAAGCATCTCGTGTCTTTTTTCTCCTCCTTGTCCAGACTGTCGAAACCTGTCACCTTTTGGAGTATGATGTCGTAATTACGTTATTCCGTGTCAGAAAGCTCGTAATAAAGACTTCCAGCGACAGGCAGGTTCATTAATGCATCTACACTCTCCAGGGTAATGGTCATCTCTCCCCATCTATATATAGTTGTATGAGTAGAAGGGCTCCACCGAGAAACGAAGGTAATCAAACCTGCAGCGTCTTTCTTAATTTCAAGAGCAGTATATGCCATGACCGCATTAAGGATTTGCGCTTTGGCCAAATTAGCTTTGACATCCTTATTATTTAACATGCGTCTCATCCATCCTTCATAAGAACCCAGTGGAGTATGACAAATCTTGAAGTCGATAGGAGAAGGCGGATATTCATTTCTCCGGAGGCAAAATCTCATCACAAGCGCTGAAGAAGAAGATGGATCAACTTCCATATTTTCTGAACCGGAGAGCAGGACTATCTGGTGATAAGGATGTCTCTTAATGTTTGGAAAAGGCGAGGTAAACAACTCATCATTGATGTTTGGCATATCTTTGAAGCTGTCAACACTTCCTGACTTGGCACCAGCATTATCTCCAGAAGACATTTCAACAGGAACTCTTTCCTGCATTCCATAATAAAATAAAAGACAGGAGTTAGAACTCGTATGAAAAATGCATGGGATATAGTCACACACGACAAGACACAATTCACGTTGGAGTGCACATATTGGGTCCAGTCCGGTATTCAAGTACGGCACTGATTTCAAGTTCGGTATTCGTTTCAAGTCCGGTATCAGTTTAGAGTCCGGCGCTGGTTTCAAGTCCGGTATTGGTTTCAAGCCTGGTATTACTCAGGTTTCAAGTCCGGTGTTGGTTCAAGGCACAAGGCTATGAGTTCGACTTTCAGTCAGGCATATGTGGGTGGGACCCACGTTCGAATCAAACACAGCATTCATGGTCACGGTTTTCTTATATTCATGGGAATCGTGTTTACGAAATCCAAGCCAAATTTCTCTCCAAGCTACAACCTAAGAAACTAGGTTTTGCATGCAACAAAGAAAGGAGAAACAAAAGACGACATATTCATGGGATCGCAGTATTAAACAATTCTAGCAAAAATAAGCGGTTTTACTATCAATCTTGATGGGAAGCATGATATATCTATCAAAGGATTTTTACCTAAGAAATTAGGGTTTTTCCTAAAAAAAACAAAAAAAAAAAACGAAACTTACCTTGGTCGGATGGACGGCGGCTCCGGCAACGGCAGTAAAGAGCACGGGAGGGAGCTTCTAAACCAAAAAAAAAAAAATTGTGAGGAAAATAAGAAGGGGTCTGTCCCTTATATAGACAAAATTTGGAAGAATCCTAATAGAGCAAGGATCCCGCTTTTGATTGGATTCCTCTTTTGATTCAAATACCCAAAGAAGGAAACCGGTCCCACCAAAGGGTTCCACACAAGCGCAACGGCATGGACAACTAGCGGTCGGTCAATACTCCTCCAGGTAAACTTCATTTATCCTGTTTTTCTCGCATATGTATGTCACCATCTCATGCTTATCCCACAATAGTGTAACCATTATGTGCTAGGCAGGGGACTTAATGTTGATGGTGGATTTTCATTTAAGGATAAAATTGTAAAACCTAAAAAATTATGCGCCAACATCTTGTAAAATATAAGGCCATTTATGAGTGATGAATACTCCTTCACTTTATTAATTCACTTAGGATGGAGCATGTGGCAACAAGCCCATTCTGTGAATAAAATACGAAATTCATCCAGGTTGGAGCATGTAGCAACAATCCCATATACCCTGTGATTTTCCAGCATTATTAATTAATGCGAAACCAGCCTTGTATTTCCTGTACTCATTATCAGTGCGGCATGACGACTGCGTGTTGCTCTCAGCAGAGCAACATGAATTTCCAAGCATTATAATGAAAGCATGTACGAAATACTCTCGGTGTGTTATACTAGCCCGATTGAGCCACTATCGGTGTGTTATACTAGCCCGATTGAGCATCCGGTCTGACCATATCAGTCTGGATATGATCACGACCATCCAACTCCACCAGCATGATTGGATGGCCCAGATCGATTCCATAACACCCAAGCATGTATGGAATATCTGCCGAACCAACGCGGATCCCGCATGGTCGGCCTCCCCTTGGCCTAGCTTGCCAAAACGTCCAAACCATAACAGTATGGATGGAAAACCCTAAATTAGGGTTTGCGGCACATTACATGTGTCGCAAAACAGTCTCAACCATCCATCTTCGCAGGCATAGATGGAGGGTGGAGATATAGATTTAAAGGGAACGGAGTATGTCAACACAATCACCGTGGGCCCACCTACATACCTGACCAATTGGTCAGGACCAACCATGGTTGGTTATTCCAAATCGTGCGCCTGAATGGAGTATGACGCACAGCCCTGAAGCCCAAAATTAGAGTTTTGAATCACGAGCGTCCATTTTCTCCGGCACGAATGGAGGGTCCAAGATCAGATAAAAGCAGGTCCGGTCATACCAACATGACCACCGTGGACCCATATGTCCCTTCACCTGATCGGCCAAGTCTGAACTTGGCAATATGCCTCGGTTCACGCACCTCCAACATGCATGGTCGCTCCTTCCAAACTGCAAACTAATCTCAACCGCTCGATTTCGCTGGACGAATTGAGTGGCTTAGATCATGTTTTCATGGTACGGTAAGGCATAGGCGTGAACATCAGCCTGCCATCTACATGCTGGAGCCATCGGCCAAGACTGACCAAGCCTGGTCGTCTTAGAACGCCCTCCCGAAGCTGGTACGATATGCAGCTTTTGCGGCACTAATTATCTATCGCAATTCGATCTCGAGTCTCGACCACTCAACTTCGTCGGACGAATTGAGTGGCCCAGATCACGTTTCCGTGGGTCGGTCAGGTATAAGCGCCTACATCGTCGTGCCATCGACACACATGTATGATCGGCCAGCCAAAAATAATGTCCTAAGCTTGGATTCGATCAGGGAGAAGAG
The DNA here is from genome assembly GCA_023529315.1 of Papaver bracteatum. Classification (NCBI taxonomy): domain Eukaryota; kingdom Viridiplantae; phylum Streptophyta; class Magnoliopsida; order Ranunculales; family Papaveraceae; genus Papaver; species Papaver bracteatum. Next base: position 51,938 of record JAJJWX010000272.1, on the reverse strand, counting down.
TGGTGCCTGCGCACTTCCTTCAAAACCCTAATCTCACCAAGTGTCGCATATGAGTGTCTCAAAGATCATCTCGTCCGTCCAACTTCACCAGCTTGGTTATATAGCCCTGGTCAGGAGTGAAATGGTCAGTGCGGAGTCATGGTGATCATCATCCACCACTCTACCACACCATGTGGTCGGCCAAGGGAGGATTTGATTGCGCAACCTCCAAACTATCACATGAAGTAGGCTAGACATGAAGTTATTCTGAGACGTTCAAACAACGATGCTTCATACATGATGAATATACTCGATGCAGTACCTGCATAATATACACACGATACTTCATAAGTATCAATTTTCTAAATAACGTAGCATTACATGCTACTTCCTGTGGGTCCCACGATCCACACGTTCAAGACATCAATCATGTCACAAACTGGGGGATACATACTAGGGTATTGGTCTGGCGGTTTACAGCGTGCAGCGCACAACGCGCCATCATAATAACGTGTCGGGAAGTCATGGATGGTTAGTGATGATGGGAGAAGTGGGCAAGTCTGGTCGTGTGACACCAACACACTACTCCACTACTCCATCACTCCACTTTCTTCACTTCCCATGAGATACGAGGGTTAGACTAAAAGACTTGTATAAATAGGTTCTCCGCCCTATTTTGCAAAAAGAACAGAACAAGTCCAGACAACATAGGAAAGTGTTGATACAATCGTATTCAAACACCGGAACTGATAGCTTACATCCTGCAAGCCATTTCAACTTTCTGATACAAGTCCTGCATAGCCAACACCTTCACATTCTCAACACCTTCTTCGCTTCCCTCCTATGATTAACCCCATCTCCTTCACTTTTGTGACCGAAACAAGTCTGGAACGGCCATTTCTTGGTTTAGGATGGACTTGCACAGATTGATCTCTCGAATCTACAAGCACTCACCGCGCAGTGCATTTGTTTAAGGTTTATATTCATTCCTCATCCACACCCCAAATTACCAAAATTAGCAGGAATAGTTTGCACCCATAAATAGCTAGTTATGATGCAAATATCAAAGTAGGTAGTTTTTTTTTTCATAGGATAGGGTTGGATATCCAGAAAGGTGTTGGGGCACAAATTCTTGCCCGACTTCCAACCATTTTTGTGTAAATATTCTGGTTGTTTTAATAAAAGCCTTCGGTGGCATCTTCTTCTTTTTTATCATAAAAGTAAAAAAATAAAATTGATACTACTGTTAAAGTAATTAGTTATTGACTTAGTTTACATACGAGTTCAAAACAAATTAAATAGTGGCTGCCACATCATCAAAGGTCAACATTATTAAAAAATTCCAAATAGAAGGTTACGATATTTTGTTTAGCAGTCCAAACTGTTTACTCATTACCATTTTTATTTTAATTAAACTAATAAGTAGTTTATTAGATTTTAATAGGTTTTTGTGGCAGTTAATTATTGCCCTTTTGTAAAAATAATATATTAACATAATAATTTTGAATCTAATAATTCTAAATGATGTTGTAATGTCCCAAAATTAAGCTACTTATTAATCTAAAAAATTAAATACATAATAAGGCATTCATGATCTAAATAATATATCTAAATAATCATATTAGAGATTCAATACAAAGATGGACCCGAAACTAAACCTTAACTAAGAATATTTATCAGAAATACCTCTCAAATGATACATATACAATAGCGAGTCGATTATCATATAGAAACAAATTATTAAAAGGCCATAGTGTAAATTAACATTCGACCGGATTTCCAATCCTCGCTCAATATCTTTGAATCCTGAACATTCTCCATCATGAACACTACTTGATCTATCTCTGAAACTGAAAGTGGGAATTGAGTGATCTGTCATCCCGAATGGTGTTTAGTAGAAACAAATACAACACTCGAATAATCACTAACGTGCTTCGCAGATCAACTAATTGAAAAACGATATGACACTTTTTACACCCAGCATACAACAAAAGATTGCTCTAGTTCACCTCCCCAGATATTGCGTTCCATATTAGATTATGTATGAAAGATCATAACTAGATGAATCTACAGAGTGACGTGAGAACAACCTAAACATATATTATCCCAACCTCGCTTACTCAATAGAGAAGATGACCCAAAAATAACTCCAGTCGCAAATGATGACACCATTCACACAAAATTTGTACATCTTGTGATTCAGATACTACCATCAAAGTCTAGAAAAAAATTTTTTTTTTTAAATAATCTAACTCGACTCCATACAGTAGGTTCACAGTACGTCTTATCGAAACATATACCTATAATTTATTTAAAAAATAATGTTAGAATAACCAAACAAGCTCAACATGCATACGACCAATCTCCCTAGATAATATTATAATATTAACATTGGATTAAATCAGAAATTTCGATCTATCAACTATTAACCCTAATTTTCAGAAGAAGGTATAAACCCTAATTTGTGTTTTATTTATTTTGGTTGATTGAAATGATGTTTGATGAATGTTATTCATCTATTTATTTTCTTGGGTTTACTGTGAATTGAATTTGCAGGTGTTTGGGTGAGTACAAAAGCTATATAACTTCTGCTCACATCAACTTTTTGTATTAGTCTTCGTTGTTTCTTTGTAGACTACACTAAGAAGAAGACTATTTTAACTTATCTTTTGACTCCTCACGGTAAGAAAAAAAAAAGTGCTCTTTCAGAGCTTTCGGCGCACTTTCCTTCACTCTTTCTCACCAAAAATTTGATTGATTTTTAGTTGTGGATTGATTCACTTTTTACTAATGGTGGTCTAAATTTTCAAGCTTTAGCTGCGGATAATTTCATTTTCTTCAGGTAATATTACTTCTCTTGAAACTCAATTTCTTTTTTTGTGGCTGTAAGATTTGATTGATAGATCGAGGTATTTGAAATCTAGGTTTGGTTTTTAGATTGGTATTAGCACTGGGTTGTGATTAATTTTCTTGATTAATGATTTATTGTAGGAAAAGTTGAGATTTTTAGAATCAGAGTCTCTTTTGTCATCTAGGGATTTAGGGATTTGAAGAAATGAATTGATTCTGTGAGAATTTGATGTTGTGGTAATGATAAATTTGTGTCATGGAAATAAGAGTTTGTTAATTGCTGTTTATTCTGCATAAAAATAGTTTTTCTTGGGGATTTTTGTTTGTGAATAGCTTTGGCGTCAGTGGATTAAGGTGTAAAACAATGCCAGGCTGAGTTCATATACAAGTCGATAACTTGGGTTCTGCGAACATTAACTAGTTATTTACAGGTAGATAGATACGAAAAGATTAGTTTTACTTTAGTCGATTATTTCCAATGTGGCAGCTTGCTTTGGTTTACAATTATCACTACTACTTGTCTAGTGTCCAATTTGTGGGATATTGATAGTGACACTGACGCTGCTGGATTTACGAAAGCGAGTTATGGGGGACATTGGAAGGACGGGAAGTGGGATAGAACATGAAGCTGCTGGGAACAAACTTTTTGCATGTTTAACCAATGTCATTACATATATTTGATAATTTTTCTTATGATAATATTTGAAGACAATAAATTGTCCCCCATATCCCAATTTCACAAATGTTTTGGTATGGCAGAGTTTGGTGTCATGTGTCCTTGTCATATCCGACACCCATACTCATGTTTGCGCAACCTAGTCGATAGCTTGTGCACTCTTAACTTGGCCTCTTTAACATTTAAATGCATATTATACTGCCCAGAGTGCATCCTAACATTTTTAGCCTTTTAGAAGACTAATCTAACTTTAAATTAACTGATCTGGATGTTCTTTGAAGGAGTGTCGTCGAATATTTGTAGATCATTTGGGGACTGGGTGCTTGAGCTATTTTCACTAGTATAACTCCTATGCTATCAACTGTAATATAAGGGATGGGTTCAATCTGCAGTATACATGGCCAATACAATGAAGCCGATACCCGAAGAAAATGCACAGGTATCAGTCCTGCATTAAAGAGATAATGCTTATCTATATCTGTGACTCTTTATCTTTTTCTTTTACATGTATATTATTGGTCTCTTATTTTCTTGAGGCTGGGTTTATAGGCTGCATAGATTGAGAGGCGTATAGCTCAAGAAAGAAACAAAGTCTGAAAAGCATATTCAGAAATTATTACTTCTTGGTAAGTTTAATGTACATTTGTATTGCTTAATGGATGATGTTCATAGTAAATTAGTTCGATAGAAGCATATGACTGGTGGTTGACTTGACTATCTGTTTGGCGTCCACTTGAATTGCTTCTGTTGATACAATCATCTCCCTCCTATGTCTGGTTTTGAACATGGGGTCTATCTATTTAATAACTTTGTGGTCTTGATTTGTTGTTAAGGGGCTGGAGAGTCGGGGAAGTCCACAATTTTTAAGCAGGTAGAAAACTTAAACTTTTCTTATAATTGAAAATCAAAAGCATATTACTTTCATCCGTTCCTGTGATAGATGTTGAGATCCTTTTTCATCGTAATACGCAGATTAAGATTTTGCTCCAAACTGGCTTTGATGATGCAGAACCGAAGAGCCTACGAGAACTGTGACATGCATATTTCTTTTTGAATAACACGGAATATAGATGTTTGTACGAAGAGTTTTTGGTTGATGACTTGCTTAATTCCATAGTAACTACATATAACGTGATATTTTATTTTCCTCCAAATGCATTTCTTCGATTAACAGGTCTTCCCTTGACGAGAATGCAGCATTCATGACCTCTGTAGATTCTGCAGTCAAGTTGCTTGTAGACTGTACAAAACACATACCTGGGTGGAAAGGTCTCGAGTATAAAGCTGCATTTCCAGTAAAAAAACCCCCTGGTGCAAATTTCTACCCTCCTGATATGGACAAAAAGGTAAGCCATGTGCATACTGCTTATAATTTGGTGTCCCTTGACATACTCGCTCCAAATATTGGCTGTTGCATATTGGAATGTTGCAATTCTGTGTACGGAAAGGCTAAACTTGTATATTTTTCATTGATTTTTTTTTCTATTTTGTGACATGAGTTTGAGTTGTGGAAGAGCAGTTTAAGTGTCAATCAACAAAAAGATGCAATTGGATTCTTTAATGTAATTAGAAGGCATAGTGAATCTGATTTTGTTAATTCCCTCCCTGAAAATACACGTGGTAGTAGTAATCGGGTCTCAGCGTCCATCAATGATGATATTCATATTGTACCATTTTCTCAAGAATATAACCCATTTCTTATGAAAGCTGCTGAGCTGCTTCTTAAAGCAGGGGATTTGACAGACTGTCCAAGGTAAGCAGTTCGAAGAATATATAAAGGATGGTTAAGGTGGATTATTTTGTTATCATATATTTCTTCGGTGTAGCGATTAAGGATACTAAACTCACCATTGTGCTCCTATACAGTTTGAAGAGGTTGCTGAAAACCAAAGTTGATCCTTTTCTTTCAAACGATTACTACGACTCTGACATAGCTTGGATGGAGTTGGTTAGTAATATTCATTATGAACAAAAGTTTGTTAGTTAAAGAGTTTACAAAGTTTAATTTTCTTTGTGTTACAATTTGTTTTTGAATATTATTGCATGCGTGATCTTTCACTTTCCTCTTGAGATTAGTTGATGCTTGTTTCGGAGTTGGTTAGAATACTGAAGCTGATGTTTTTGGTGCATGTTAGAATTTTGTATTTTCTGTCATTTTCATATTGCAAGTGATCAATTAGTAAAAAGGTTATTGCATAAGACTCACTATCTATCTCTTCGTTACCCTTTTCACTAATTTAGCAATTCTCTTATCAACCAAGTACATGATAGATGGAGTATGGTTGGCAAACAATGTTTAACTGCTTCGGTAGACATTTCGAGCAAGGCTCGCCGCATCGGGGATCGGACTCGGATCGGTGGATATTGATCCCGATCCAGAGATTAGATTGGGGATCTGCGATCCACGCCAATCAACTACGAGACACATATGTAGCGGATTGGTTGATCCTGTCCGATCCTCACAACGATTTTATGGTCGGTCCATATATGCTTTGATCAAAGTGGGCACGTAAAATCAATCGCACTATCATAACTTCGTAATTTTTAATGAAGATTGATTTTTTTGAGTGTCGTCACAATGTTACCTTCTACTGCTTAGAAATTCCACACTTCGCATGATCTTTTTTTGGTTTTGTTTTGCTTACTCCTCATTTCTTCTAACAACTGACTTATTTTTAAGTTCCATGGATTAAAAATCCTTTATTTTTTATGCTCAATGCGTTTCATGACTAACATTGATGTTTATTTTATCATCTTTCAGGATTCTAAATTGGATATTACCATTGGTCCGTATGAGACATATGAAGATGGAATTTTTGAGTACAAGGTAGAGCTCTAGACCTTTTTTCTTACCTTTATCTGCAAAAGTGTAAAACTTTCTAAGTTTGGTTGTAAACTATTGTACGGATTCATGGTAATACGTAACCCCATATACTAGCAATTTATCTTGTTTACATGATCAATTCTTTTCGTTTCACATCTTTCCTGCTTTAGTTGCACAATGGAAGTGAGTATATTATCATTTGTATGTATCTCTGATTTTGGTTCTGCTTTTGCTTGTGAGCTTATTAGTTACATTGTATTTTGCTAGGCTACGTTTGAAGCATTCATTGGAGGTTGGGATGACGAATTAACTTATCAAGTTAAACTCTTCGGGAATCATTTAAAGGTTCGGTTAGCTCTATCTTTAACCCACTTTCCATTACTTCCATCAATATATATTCTAAGAGGGACATGATTGTCTAGGTTCTGGAACAAAATCTACCATTGGATGACTTGTACAAATCTAAAGACGTGGTTTCTGCTCTAATACGTGTAATTCAACTTTTGTATAATACATGGGTGAGTTCCCTATCATCCTCTACAGATATTGTTTACCCGGTTAGCTAGGATGCGAATTTTGCAGATTTTGCTTACTTACATCCAGGAGAAATCAAAATAAATCCCTAGTACTGGGAGAGCATTTTGCTGAAACTTGCCTGAAATACTAATTCTCTTAAGCTTTTATATCAAATATAAATGTCATCTATTAAAGAACTAGTAATGCATATGGGAATTCTGTAAAAATGAGTTTAATATGGAAAGGAAGGTGTGAGTTACTCTTAGAAGGGAACATAAAACACATGAGACTTTTAAATTCTAATTGACTACTGTTGTTTAGATATTTCGGTGGAGTTTATTTAGTTTGGCAATTCAGAGGCTGGTGATAAGCCAACTACGCTTTCTTTTGAAGCTGACAGTGGTTTCCCTCATCTTTTCTCTTTGGTCCTTCTGTGTGGATGTTCTTTTTATTGTTCTTAATCATCAATATTTTAACACACTAAACCAAAAGAGAAAATGGAAGGCAAATTATTTTCTTGGTAGAATCATTCAAATATCACTGTATTCCTTCCATCTTTTGTATGCTTGGTATGTGAAAACTCAGTGGTTCAGTCAGCTAAACAGAGCTATTCACTGCGTCAAAGATGCAATTATGGTGCAAAGTGCAAACTGAATATATCTCTAAGAACTTCGCCTGTCATAGATATCTTGGTTTTCGAATTAGCAGTGGGAATTTGATACTTTCTGATTCTTTTTTCAGGATGTGAAGGGTCCCCAAACCGTGGCTTTCAATTTGCCAAATGATGAGCGTATAGTAAATGAGCGTGGAACATCAATGGTGATGCTAAAGAATGTTTCAGAGGCAAGTACGTAGCTCGGTTATCTTTGCCAATGTGTATCAGACAATCAAAATATGCATTACCAAAAAGGGTGTGTTTGTTGTTTCCTGTTCGCAAAAAAAATATGATGTGTACTTAATGGAAAAAACTTCAGAGGACATATTATAACCCCTTGCGATTGCTTAAAGGCTAATTGGAATTAATTCGATCTCGACTTCAAAGGAACTTGCTCAGAATGAATCAGATAGTGCAAAATATGTGTTGTCTCCCGAGAATGAGAATGTGCAGAATATATTTTTAGGTGCATAAATCCGTCGGAATTCTATTTTTCACCTGGAATTATCGTCGGATATTTTTTTTGTTATCTGTAAACGGGTTTGCAACGTATATAAGTGTTGCTTAAATTAGAATAATACGTTGCCTAAATTATTGTAACCGTTGCACAAATTAAAGAATTCGTTGCTCAACAAACGTTGGTAATCAATTTTACCAACGTTTTTATACGTTACACAAATTAATTTGACCAACGGATTTTGGCGTTGCACCAAAATTTGCTACGCCATATTCCCAACAGATATTAGCGTTGGTGAAATTCATTTGCAACGCGTATATCCGTCCCAAATCGGATGTTTTGGTGTAGTGTTTAAATATTATCATTTTTACCTTGTATTTTTAAATATTATCAGGAATCACATAAATTCTTGGTTAATGAAATAATACATTAAATAAACACATTTTACTATTTTATCCTCCTTTTCTAAAAAGTTATTTAACTTAATCAAGCTTATAAAACAAAGTTTAGACAACATAGGCAAGATAAAGGATGCTCTGGATTCATTCTTGGGAAAGTTAAGTCTACGGTTGTCAGTTAAATTAACTTTAAGTAATAAATGTTTTGTTGATATATCATAATAAATGTTTCTTTAATTAATCAAATAAATATATTTTCATTAATACATTCGGCCTTCGGAACGACGGCGCAAAGGAATAGAGAGGCCTCGTAGGGTCACCGGGCCGGGATTGAGAAGTGGAAGTCATAAAAATAAGTAAGGTCTGAGGACGTTATAAATTTATTTTATATCAAATCAGTAGGCATTAATGGTGGTGGTGATGGTGGGCGGGGGCGGTGGATAGGCGGTGGGGATAATTGTAGTGGGTGTTGGTGAGAATGGTGGAGTGATGATGTTATGGTGGTGGTGGTGGAAGAAGTAGTGGTAGTGGGATGAGAAAGGTTCCTAAGGTAGATAAATTATTTAGTTATCCTTGGTTAAAAAAAATTCTTTTATTTTTTAAAATTTTGTAAATTAAAATAAATATTAAAGGCCAGATTTTTCTAGGGAGAATATAAATCAATAGCTATGGTTTTAAGATTTGTTGGGTCGAGCAGGAAAGAAGATGAAACCTATAAAAAAATTGACCATATACAAGGCTATACGCGAATCAATTGTAATTAATTTAGTTTCCCATATCTCTTTTTATTCTTTTTTTTTCATGATTTATGTTTCTCCCATTTCTCCCCGACTACATGTGATTATGCATGCTTGAGAAACAATTCATGGTAATATGTAAAGACAGATGATAAGTAGATAAGAAATGAAATGGATCAAGAATTACTGAATATTAAACTTTAGGAAAATGAATAAACACAAATTTATGTGAATTTTGAATAATTTATATCACCAAAGGGACACAAGTAATTCATGAAGCTAACAGATTTTGTATGATTAATCTGATTAATTTGAGTCCTGCTGTCACGCGAGTGTCTGCGTGATAGCCAAAATGAACTCGCAGCTTTTAGCCATCGGATTTGCATCATCCACATCAAATCTGAGTATCTATTATTCTCTTAGAAACTATTAATTTTACCTCCCTAAACTTTAAAAGTATTTTCTTATTGAACCCTTCGTTTGGAAATTGCAGCAGAAGGTTTTATGAAAATGGATTTAGTTGAGATGAATCTTTTTTGTTTTTTTTTTTATCGATGAGAAGTTTATGATGAAATCACTAATCCTTTGGTGTTATAAAAATGGGCTTATGGGAAGATCAAGAAAGAACCGATAACGTTAATGTAGCGCCCCCTAAGCTAGCAGCTGACTAATCCAGGAGATTAACTAAATAAGAGGCACTAAAAATCTAAAACATTTAGTTAAATATTTAATTATGAAATATGCTTACAAAAACTTAGCCCAAAGCTAACCCCGCTCAGAAATATATATACAAGATCTTCTCTCAAATGATACATATATAATAGTCAATTGGTTTTCAAATAAAATATAGAACATAATAAATATAACAGAAGTTAATCAACTAGCGAAGTCAACCCGTGAAGCTTTCATTTGTGCAACCCTGATCTATCACAGAAACTGAAGTGGGAATAATTAACATTTAACCTTCTAAGTAATCATATGCAAGATTTGGAAAACAATATATGTTTTTCCGAAAACATTAAACAGTGACTAAGTCACTGAAAATAATCATACATGTATATGGAACAAACTCCTTCGTCAAACAATGTATAATATGGTTGTAAATCCCTACCCCACAATTCACAACTAATAGCTATGGATGCCACCAAGACCATGGTGACCAATACTCTAAACAATAAAAGCTGAATTAAAGTAGGTATAAATGTGAAGGAGCGTATCCTATATACCACAAGTGGAAATTCTCATTTCCCATAACAATTCATATTGACAACACATTACAAGTCCTTTCCAAATCGTGGAAAGATTCATAGAATTAACAGGATTATCATAATGCATTTTAAACAAAACATGGAATGCAGAAACAGACAATGCATGAGTTTGTTAAGCATAAACTTTTATAAAAGCAACAATAATGAATACAATGAGTCAAATGCATTCCCACACCTTTTTGATGACAAGCCACGCCTATCTCGCGATCCACGATCCACTGGTTCATCCTTTGAATCGATCGTTGTTAATAATTAACTGTTAATCACACAAGAATTCTAAGATTCTAGCCAAAATGGCTCACACAAGAATTATACAATTCTAAATAATAGTCTTAAGCCCAATTACGTTTTTATACCCTTTTATTATATATCTTAAGCCCATCTAAGGTTCTTCACATCTTCATAATCCATCTTTTGCGTATCTAAAGATTTACCAATTCATTGGGTTGGTTCTCTAGTCCAATAGCTAAGTCTTATGAGTATCTACAACTTTGTAGAAGAAACCAAAGTCTAATTCGGACCACAAGATATCCAAAACATCTAACTAAGAAAACTACCATAAGCCCAAGTCCATTAAACAAGCCCATTACACAAGGCCCGATCCACTAGGGTCAATTAACGGTTTCTAACAGTCAAACTAACGGTCAAAGGTCAACCAACAGTCAACGTCAGTCAAGGTCAACGTCCAGGGTCAATGGTCAAAGAAATCAACTCAGTCAAGGTCCACTGAGTCAATTAGGGAAATCGGTGAGTTAACTCAGGTTCAACAAGGTTCACTTAACTCATTCAGATAAATGAGTCAGCTAAGGTTAAATCAACTGACTGGGATGACAAATAGGCTTAATTCCTATAGAAGCTACATTTCTTACATCAATTCCTTAATATCAATTCAAAAGCAATCCAATCATTCATTCTAAACAAATTCAAGATCAATATACAAATACAACTCTAATTTAAGCCTACCTGCAATAGCAGTAGCAAGCCTCCACTGGAGCTAATAGCTATTCCCTTCAATCATCAATACATAGTACACATCTCAGGCCTGAATCACTCTTCTGCACCCATTATGGTTCACCTCCAAACCAGATCACAATACCCTACATCTTCACACACACAACCACATCATCTCAAACCACCAACACAGTTAAACTGCCGCTGCAACCCCAATGACCCCTGTATCTGTGAACCTCGACACTAACAGTAACTTCAGTTCCATAATCTAATTCCACTCAGTTCAACCATACTTTGTAGCTCAATCACATTACTAGATGCACAACCGCAATCACAGTAACACCACCAATCATTCTCAAAGCCTCAGGTCCATTCCACACACACCTGCAATTGCTCTTACAATCGGAACTCCATAGTCGTACTTTATCCATACTACCATACCATCCCATAACTAGTTCAAGTCTTCAATATCACTTCACATACCAACACATCACTCTAGAATACAACCTTAGACAAACCAGGCCTCCATTTAGTAAATTCTTACTCCAATCCCATTACCTGAAATCACCCATTCATCTGAACCATAACAACTCCAATTATAACACACTTGAACTTCAATAACTCAATCATCATTGTCAGTTAGACAACTCGACTGCACATCCATACAACTGACTTAATTATAGTTAACTTCAACTATCAAAAATTCATATCACTATAGACACAATAATCCATCTCAACTGAGTTATAATGAACTTACCTTGAATTTATTTAGCACCACCAGAATCTGCAATGCATCGCTCACAACTTCAGATAACCACCAACAATAACTCAACCACAGGACAACCTTCAACTCTGCTCAATTGTCAACCATAATACTCAATCAACAATTAACTTCACTAATCAATCATAAGAGCAATTACCTCAGGAAGATTACACTCAAACAATTGAATTTATATTACTCTTAATATTTTAACTTGATTCACAAAGCACCAATTCGACACTAAATACGAAATTTAAGCAATATAGAAACTTACCCATTCTCTAGCTTCCTTTGAATTGCTAGTTCACCAAGACAATTCCACAGAAACCCTAATTATAATTTTTGGGGAAGAACACAAGAACTAACCCTTCAATTTCTCCAATCGAACTCTCAATTTAACACCACGAATTTCTTCTTCATGACATATTCCTAAAACCCATCCTTAATTTCATCTAATTATTCTTTGAATCTCAAATGAAACCCTAGATCATTCATATCTCAAACCCTAATCTTCTCTGAAATCAAAATTGAAACCAAATAACAATTCTACTTCATACCCAATCAAAACCCATCTCGAATTACTCAACTCTTCAATCAAACTCATACAATTTAATCTTCAATTCAAAAGAACCCTAAATCAGTTCATCTCCAAAACGACTTTAGAACTTCAATTGAACCTCCACCCATGATTTTTCATCTAATCCTAGTTCTATATATCATCTTCCAAAACTTCAAAACAGTAATCAGCCTACTAACCCCAATTTCTATTATTCTTCCATGAATCATCACTTCAAACAGGAACCTAACAATCCCTACTTGTTCTCCTTTATGATTCACAACATCATCATACTCCTCATCAATTGATTCACTCACAAACTCTCAAAATCGCTCGTTGAAGAACAGAAGGATACAAAGATGGAGAAGAAATAAGAAAGAAGAAGAAGAAAGAAAGAAAAGAAATTGAAAGAGAAAAATACGAAATCCTTAATCTTATCGATTTGGTTTGAGTTATCCTTAGAGGGTGCCCTGAGAAGAAACTAGGTTGCCTTGATAACACTATAAGGTGAATTGACCATTTTACCCTTCACATAAATAAGAGATATCTTTTTCGTATGATGTCCGAATGACACGTTCGAGTAGTCCATTCCGCGTAATTTTTCGAGACCTATTCATCGGTACTAGTTTCGTAGATAGATCGTTGTTAGATTAATTCCTAATAATTAACGTTCGAGTTACACTCATCGAGTAATTAACTGCTAAGACGTCTCTTGACTGGTCTAATATCGTTGACGAGTTTGAGGATCGTTACATTCTCCCCACCTTATATCATTTTCGTCCTCGAAAATCGATCCATCCTTCTGGTCTTCATAAACTCCCAACCTTATAGAATAAATCCATTTCTTATCCAAGCGCAAACAACAAAAACATAGCACAAACCTATATGGCTCTACAACTAAAATTTAAAATTTGTAGCTCTAGGTTTAATTACGCTGATTTAAGTTATATCAATTAGGAAAGCCTAAGTTTCTTACATGAAGTTCTATAACGAAAACTATGACTTTTATATGTAATTCCTCTACACTAATTCTTATTCCAATAACTTACTGGTTCTAAGTATTTTGGAAAATATTTTATAATAAAGTTTCTAATTAAAATTGGGATCTATCAGTTCACTAACAGAAGCAAGTCTCCCTTCAATGCCTAGTGATACAAGAATGCAGTTGCCCTGTCTAGGTTCGCGACGCCTGACAATTCCAACTACCTAACAAGTATCACCTGAACATATCAGAATTACCAACCTCACTATCCCCCAGTGCTGGATTAATTATGTGTAATCTTATTACGATTAACCAAGTGTTAATTTGATTTTATCAAGATTATTTAGTCTTTAACTTCTATCTTAATTGGTGTAATTCTGAAAATTTTACTTCATAAAATATTTAAATAAGTCATATCTTTTTAAGTAATTTATTCATCAAAATTTGGTTAATTAAATACTAACTTATTATGACTAATCAATCTCTCAATTCATTGTAACTAATTTAGCTTAAAATTTCTACTTCATAAATTATATAAATAGGTTACATCATTTTTAGCAATTTAATCATCAACATTTATTTGATTTGATTTATTTATTTTATCTATATAGCAATCCAATTTCGATTTTATGTTAATTTATAATATCTGATATTTTTAACTTTGTTGTGATATCATATATAATTACGAATAACTTAATATCATGAACTATTTACGAATATCATGAACTATTTACGAATAACTTAATGTTATAACCATTATCCAAATGTTACGTTATTATATTATTTTCAACATATTATTTCCAATATATCTATTGTTTATTTCATTATGTGACTTGATATAAATAAATAACCATTAACAAATTATTATTTTTAATAGTTGTTTGGGATTAATATTTTATTATTTTTATTATAACCTTTATGTCTTATTTCTTAGACCGATAAAAGTTAATCGTGATTAATCGTAATGCCAAGTTTAAATTTTATTGTTAATACTAGATTTGATTTGTTCAAACTTTATTTTCTTAAGTTCATATTATTGCTAAGTAACCCTTAAATTGTACTATAAAAAAAATTACGTTTTGCTATTACTATTCAATAGTTATTATCCAACTAATGTTTACAGTAATTAGTATTGTATAATATTATTATTTGCTGATCTTATGAAAATTATTGTCTTGATTATATTATCATTTTCATTATTCTTAAGTAAGAGTCCATATGGTACACAAATCCTTAATCTTCTCAATTTAACTCTATATTCACGTAAAGATTTATATAATAGATTTTATTTATTCATATTGAATCGGTAGTATAGTATATCTTGTTACATATTGGCGTTGGTAATTTAATATAATTTAAATTTTGAGTCCGCATAAAATTTCAATATGTCTCAATAGCCTTCAGATTATGGGTATTAATAATAAGTATTTTATTCTTAGGCAAACTATTTTCCTTTAAGTCTAATTTTGTACTAAGCATTTAAGTACTATAATTATCACTTCCTATGTATTTTAGTGATTTTGTGAATCATTTATTAAAGTATAAATAATTTAGGTATAAATCGTTCACATGTTTAATCCTTATTATGTGTCTTATATGACCTCACACTCTTTTATTCCTACTTAATAAGTCTTATTTATCTATCTGGTTTAAACGCAAAACACATAATTCTAATTTATTATTAGTTAGCTTCGCAAATTTTAATCTTAGATAAGCACTAATAAAGCTATTTAATCCTAATCATTATTTTATCAATATATATTTGTAAATGGAATTTTAATTTAAATGATACTCAATATAGTACTAATTTAAACTTTAACAATTTAAGTTTGCCATACTAATTTTTTTTCATTTTAAAAGATGATTGAATTCATTTACGAAGAAGTATCCTATTAATATACGAGTTTATTTTCTTTTTATTCTAATATTACACTAACCATCTGAATATACTACTATTACTATTTCATGTGTATTTGTTTCATTTTAAAAGTTTACTAAATCATTGGTTAGACTAAAGATAATTTTGGTATAAGATTACTAACAAGTTGAGTCTTTTCATTTTATATTTTTATATTATTATTCTAAGTCTAACATTTAATATTATCATTTTTACTATCTAGTTTAGACGGAAAACATTTATCCTTGACTTGTAATTAGTTTAATTTACAAAACTTAACCGTAGATAAGTGTTAATAATATTCCATAATTATTTAATCATAATTATTATTTTAATCCTTATATATCCTTATTGAGATTTTAGTTAAGTTTGATATGGTACTTATTGATAAATGCTAACATTATTTTATTAAAATTATTATTACTTTTATGAAAGAATGCCACCACGGGCTTTTACTGAAAACTAACAAGTGAATTATTATTCTAACAACTCTAGTGAATTATTACTCTAATAACAAGTTACTTTTATTATCATCTATCTATAGTTACTATTATAACATTTTATTGAATTTTTATTCTAACAACTCTTACAAATTTTATTGAGTCCCAAAATATTATTAAAATTTATGTGATTACAGATTATTGACTCTACGTATAAATCAAGGTGTTCAATAACTTTCTATGTGACTTTCAAAATTTATCAATAATATTAATCTCACTATTTTTATCATATTAAATTGTCTATGTGCTAATAATTTTAAATCATTTATTCTCTAATCGTCATTAGATTAATTATTGGTGTACCCTACAATTTTTACTTCATTACATACAAACAACCAAATTAATCAGATAATTCTTTTAATTATTAATTAATAGCTTTTAGTAGTTAAGATTTATCTCACAAACCCAACCCAGTTCTAAACTAATCTAGTTCACTAACTGGCACTGGTTAATTTCTAACTATTCCCATTTAAGATCTAATAGTAAGCTCTGATACCAACTTGTGTAGCGCCCCCTAAGCTAGCAGCTGACTAATCCAGGAGATTAACTAAATAAGAGGCACTAAAAATCTAAAACATTTAGTTAAATATTTAATTATGAAATCTGCTTACAAAAACTTAGCCCAAAGCTAACCCCGCTCAGAAATATATATACAAGATCTTCTCTCAAATGATACATATATAATAGTCAATTGGTTTTCAAATAAAATATACAACATAATAAATATAACAGAAGTTAATCAACTAGCGAAGTCAACCCGTGAAGCTTTTCGCTGTGCAACCCTGATCTATCACAGAAACTGAAGTAGGAATAATTAACATTTAACCTTCTAAGTAATCATATGCAAGATTTGGAAAACAACATATGTTTTTCCGAAAACATTAAACAGTGACTAAGTCACTGAAAATAATCATACATGTATATGGAACAAACTCCTTCGTCAAACAATGTATAATATGGTTGTAAATCCCTACCCGGCAATTCACAACTAATAGCTATGGATGCCACCAAGACCATGGTGACCAATATTCTAAACAATAAAAGCTGAATTAAAGTAGGTATAAATGTGAAGGAGCGTATCCTATATACCACAAGTGGAAATTCTCATTTCCCATAACAATTCATATTGACAACACATTACAAGTCCTTTCCAAATCGTGGAAAGATTCATAGAATTAACAGGATTATCATAATGCATTTTAAACAAAACATGGAATGCAGAAACAAACAATGCATGAGTTTGTTAAGCATAAACTTTTATAAAAGCAACAATAATGAATACAAAGAGTCAAATGCATTCCCACAACTTTTTGATGACAAGCCATGCCTACCTCGTGATCCACGATCCACTGGTTCATCCTTTGAATCGATCGTTGTTAATAATTAACTGTTAATCACACAAGAATTCTAAGATTCTAGCCAAAATGGCTCACACAAGAATTATACAATTCTAACTAATAGTCTTAAGCCCAATTACGTTTTTATACCCTTTTATTATATATCTTAAGCCCATCTAAGGTTCTTCACATCTTCATAATCCATCTCTTGCGTATCTAAAGATTTACCAATTCATTGGGTTGGTTCTCTAGTCCAATAGCTAAGTCTTATGAGTATCTACAACTTTGTAGAAGAAACCAAAGTCTAATTCGGACCACAAGATATCCAAAACATCTAACTAAGAAAACTACCATAAGCCCAAGTCCATTAAACAAGCCCATTACACAAGGCCCGATCCACTAGGGTCAATTAACGGTTTCTAACAGTCAAACTAACGGTCAAAGGTCAACCAACAGTCAACGTCAGTCAAGGTCAACGTCCAGGGTCAATGGTCAAAGAAATCAACTCAGTCAAGGTCCACTGAGTCAATTAGGGAAATCGGTGAGTTAACTCAAAGTTCAACAAGGTTCACTTAACTCATTCAGATAAATGAGTCACCTAAGGTTAAATCAACTGATCGATGACAAATAGGCTTAATTCCTATAGAAGCTACATTTCTTACATCAATTCCTTAATATCAATTCAAAAGCAATCCAATCATTCATTCTAAACAAATTCAAGATCAATATACAAATACAACTCTAATTTAAGCCTACCTGCAATAGCAATAGCAAGCCTCCACTGGAGCTAATAGCTATTCCCTTCAATCATCAATACATAGTACACATCTCAGATTGAATCACTCTTCTGCACCCATTATGGTTCACCTCCAGACCAGATCACAATACCCTACATCTTCACACACAACCACATCATCTCAAACCACCAACACAGTTAAACTACCGCTGCAACCCCAATGACCCCTGCATATGTGAACCTCAACAGTATGATGAACTTCAGTTCCATAATCTAATTCCACTCAGTTCAACCATACTTTGTAGCTCAATCACATTACTAGATGCACAACCACAATCACAGTAACACCACCAATCATTCTCAAAGCCTCGGGTCCATTCCACACACACCTGCAATTGCTCTTACAATCGGAACTCCATAGTCGTACTTTATCCATACTACCATACCATCCCATAACTAGTTCAAGTCTTCAATATCACTTCACATACCAACACATCACTCTAGAATACAACCTTAGACAAACCAGGCCTCCATTTAGTAAATTCTTACTCCAAACCCATTACCTGAAATCACCCATTCATCAGAACCATAACAACTCCAATTATAACACACTTGAAATTCAATAACTCAATCATCATTGTCAGTTAGACAACTTGACTGCACATCCATACAACTGACTTAATTATAGTTAACTTCAACTATCAAAAATTCATATCACTATAGACACAATAATCCATCTCAACTGAGTTCTAATGAACTTACCTTGAATTTATTCAGCACCACCAGAATCTGCAATGCATCACTCACAACTTCAGATAACCCCCAACAATAACTCAACCACAGGACAACCTTCAACTCTTCTCAATTGTCAACCATAATACTCAATCAACAATTAACTTCACTAATCAATCATAAGAGCAATTACCTCAGGAAGATTACACTCAAACAATTGAATTTATATTACTCTTAATATTTTAACTTGATTCACAAAGCACCAATTCGACACTAAATACGAAATTTAAGCAATATAGAAACTTACCCATTCTATAGCTTCCTTTGAATTTATAGTTCACCAAGCCAATTCCACTGAAACCCTAATTATAATTTTTGGGGAAGAACACAAGAACTAACCCTTCAATTTCTCTAATCGAACTCTCAATTTAACACCACGAATTTCTTCTTCATGACATATTCCTAAAACCCATCCTTAATTTCATCTAATTATTCTTTGAATCTCAAATGAAACCCTAGCTCATTCATATCTCAAACCCTAATCTTCTCTGAAATCAAAATTGAAACCAAATAAGAATTCTACTTCATACCCAATCAAAACCCATCTCGAATTACTCAACTCTTCAATCAAACTCATACAATTTAATCTTCAATTCAAAAGAACCCTAAATCAGTTTATCTCCAAAACGACTTTAGAACTTCAATTGAACCTCCACCCATGATTTTTCATCTAATCCTAGTTCTATATATCATCTTCCAAAACTTCAAAACAGTAATCAACCTATTAACCCCAATTTCTATTATTCTTCCCTGAATCATCACTTCAAACAGGAACCTAACAATCCCTACTTGTTTTCCTTTATGATTCACAACATCATCATACTCCTCATCAATTGATTCACTCACAAACTCTCAAAATCGCTCGCTGAAGAATAGAAGGATACAACGATGGAGAAGAAATAAGAAAGAAGAAGAAGAAAGAAAGAAAAGAAATTGAAAGAGAAAATTACGAAATCCTTAATCTTATCGATTTGGTTTGAGTTATCCTAAGAGGGTGCCCTGAGAAGAAACTCGGTTGCCTTGATAACACTATAAGGTGAATTGACCATTTTACCCTTCACATAAATAAGAGATATCTTCTTCGTATGATGTCCGAATGACACGTTCGAGTAGTCCATTCCGCGTAATTTTTCGAGACCTATTCATCGGTACTAGTTTCGTAGATAGATCGTTGTTAGATTAATTCCTAATAATTAACGTTCGAGTTACACTCATCGAGTAATTAACTGCTAAGACGTCTCTTGACTGGTCTAATATCGTTGACGAGTTTGAGGATCGTTACAGTTAAACTCTAGCTAGATGGATCCTAATAATTTTTTGCACCTTGTTTTTAAAGGTCTCATCTGATTTCTTAGAAGAATACTTGGCTATTCATTTTTCATTTGCACATTTAAGAAAAGGCATCTCACGGTCATATTTTAATAGGAAACTTAGGAAAAGTCCTAAATCTTTCTAGTTCTTCATGCATACCATCTAATAGAACTGAATCAATGGCCTTTTATTATATATTATCACCAAATTCTTATCTTCATTCTTTTTTTTTTAATTATCAGATTATTAATTACTGTTTCTTCCTAATACCACCGCACGCTGATTTATCTCTTGATCTCTTCTTTGGGTAAGACAAGAGGAGTGATGAAGTTTAATACCCCAGTTGTTCGATACATATGATGGAGAGACTTATCAAGGGATCATGATGAAATAGATATACATTGATTAAAAGTCTGTTTGACTGCGGAGGGTTTAGTAAGAAATATTGTAAAGTTTAGGAACGTAAAACAAATAAATTCGAAGGGAAAAACAGATATTCAGATCGAAAGAGGATGATGCTAATCCAACGTCTAAAAGTCGCGAGTTCATTTTGGCTATCACGCGAACGCACGCGTGACAGCAGGACTCGATTAATTTTGAATTAATTTGTGTTTTCAGTTTTGTTACAAATTTAGTGAACGACCTTTGATGATTTATTTCTTTTCGGAGTAGGGACACTACTTTATTTTGAAGAAGTGAATGAAATAGTGTTCTACTACCATAGGCCCATAGGATTTTGAGGAATTGGTTAACGATTAACCATGTTTATCCTAAAGGATTGTATGACTTACAAACTTAATATTAAAAGATTTGAGGATAAGGACATGTTTATTAACCGAGAACTGAAGCCCTTTAGTCCCGAACAAGTCGAGGTAGGGCATGAGACAAAGTTAACTCGCAAAGTATGACATAGGATTTACGCCGTCCTATCACGCCTTGCACAACCCGCAGAGTAGGCATGTTTATTAACCAACACCTCAAAAACATTTAGACTTGGATCGACTGGATCAATTTTTCACAAATAATTATGATATGTATGAACCGGTGGATATATTTCAAATAGATATTCTTTCCCGTGCCACTACGGCACGGGTTAAGCTCTAGTAAGTCTATAAAACATACGGTGAATTAACTTTTCATCTTCCTATCTTAAATCATCATTCTTTTGTTTCTTCATTCAAACAAAACCAATGAAAATTACATTCATTCGTATATTTTCCGATGACCCACTTGAGAATGATGGCCAAATGATTAATAGATTTTTCTGTTTGATTAGTCTGTAAATCTGATTACTATACTACCATTTCAAACCAAAAATCATCATTGAATTTAATTATAATCATGGTTCATCGTAATTTCAATAAAAACCAAAAAATATAAAAAACTACATAGCCGGAATCCGGATTTTCTAAAACGTGATCCCTATTTATTATCTACATAGTAAAAATATAAAACCCAAATCCAATCTTCTAAACCCTAAATATGAAATCATATATGTTCTCTAAGATCTCGTTTGTATATAAAATTCAGTTGTATACTGTATCGTCTCACTTCTTTTCCCTGTATGTTTAATTTATTTTCTTTATGATCTCATAGAAGTACTGAAAAGAGCAGAAGGAAGAAGAAGGGTTAGAGGAGAGACGAGAAACAGAAAAGCAAAAAAAGACGAGTGTTTGTGCAAAGCTAAATTCTGTCAATGGGTATTTATGGAAATTGTTTTCATTTTTTATGCAATACTTGTACTACCTAGGTTCAATAATGGGTTATACTATATATAGTCATAATTTCGACAAATTTATACATCTAAAATGAATTATACACGTACGTATGTCATTCGGATTATTTTGAATCACAAACTTTAGACTGAATTTTTTATAGAATTTGAATTTTGCGAATCCGAAAAGTATTTGTTTTCAGCATTTCAATAACAAACTTGTCCCCAACAATAATGTTAAAAAGGAAATAAAATTACGTGGACGGTAGTTACTTAAACATCCTAAAAGTTATCGTCTATTTTCAGAGGTTGTCTTATAGGATGCGAACATCATAGTCGCTGATATCTAAGGTTAGTATTATATACTACTTAAATTTTTTTTCAATCAATAGATTGCACATCTATACAACTAAATGAGTTAAAGAAAAGTTATGGTTGAAGATGATTTTTTTTTCAAATTTTGGATTCACATCCGTGGAAAAAGATTACATGTAGAATCCACGATAAGTTCCCATCGGAGTAACTTCCACACGTTGCATACAAGTTAATTATGGAACTCGCATAATTAATAAACAGGTTGGGGATGAATTTGATTGTCAAAGCCCAAAGATATAGGTATTTCCTCACATTGTAGTTGTGAACGATTCAGTTAGCTTTGGTGGGTCATTTCACTGAGTTGTCTTTTGGTTATTTTTAGAAACACTTAAGGCTTAAAAATTGGAGAATATTAAAGTTACAAGTGATAGATGCATAGGTTCATGAACCAAATAACTTAAATTTACAATATCACCAAAATTACTATGACACCGATTTATATCTATTGTTTCAAACCATAATGCCTATACATTCGAAGTTACTCTAACTAATTAGTCTTCCCATGGAATCAAGGTACATGGCACTGATGAGAGTACTTGATGTTTCCAGGTTTTATGGAGATTGAAATTGAGAATTGATTTTAATTGGGCTAATCATATAACTATTGGACTATACGCATTTGTTCATTTTTTATTCCTCTTCCCCCATTTATGCGTCTCTTTCCAGACCATCATAAAGAAAATGTTTCATTCTTTCTTCACCTGTCATTCATTTTGGCCATCAAAATGTCCACAACAACTATCTCAAAACTTATGATAATGTCCACAACAACAATTGCAATATTTAAATCTAAAAATAGAAGATAAGAAAAATAGTTTAAGGCTCTCCTTCTCATTTGCACCTTTTATCTTCAAAGAGAACAATCGTTCGTAGATCTATTAACCATCTTCGTCTTATGAACCAATCTTTTTCAAGATTTTTCTCACACCACCGTCTCAATTAATCCTATTTCATGTGATCCCGGGATGTGGCTTTCAAGGATGAACTGGATATGGACAGTTCCAATAAGATTTCATTCTTGAACCAAAATCCATATTTTCTTCTTTATTTCATCTATTACATGACATAAACAGGAGGATACATGTTACATCGTGGTTTTGAATTAGAAGAGAGATTTCAAGAAATGATATATCTATTTACTTTATTTATCAATAACCAAGTCAGGTATGATGTATCATAAGGGATTTTCCATTTCTATTGATCCCTGTTGTTTGGATATCAATAGTCTAATTAAAGGTGGTGTATATGTATGTGTTCAAAGAGCAGCCGAGATCGTCTTAAATTTTGGACGACAGAGATCATCTCTTGGCCCAGCTAATCCTCACTTTTAAGTTAACCATTATTTTGACCCATCAACAACGAACCCTATCTCTGGGCCGAGATTGAAAATTAATTTATTGGTTTTGTCCGGTCTAGATTTTGGCCTGTCGATAGAAAAGAAAAATAGGAAAATAAACAAGCAGCTCAGGATGAAAGGAAAAACAACAAGCAATTCAGGATGAAGTATACGGAGACTCGGAGATCAATGAAGTAGACGAATACCATTATGTTTATAATTAGGAATCATCATAGAGGGTGATCAACTTCTTTATCCAGTTTCGGTACCCCGTGTAAAGGTTACCTTTTTATTTGGAAATCAAATGGAGAAGATTGGTCCAAACTTAACAAAGTTTCTTCGTTGGTTTGTGTAAAAGCGGGGGTCTAACAACCACGCCCAATATTTTGTTTAGGCAACCTGTATGGACAAACTCCAGTATAATTCCAAGAGAATCAACTAGACAATCAGACTCAATCAATGGAAACATATCAAAGAGTTATATCTCTGTTTCATAATGTAATCAGCAGATCAGACAGATAAAAATCTGCGAGCCTGATTATTATGCGAAACAACTTGAACGGTACCAAAGACCAATTTTCAAGTGTCAATCAATTTATATCAACAACCAAAGGTTGAATTATCTAATTGATTAAACTATGCACAACTTGTGATATTTCAATTATATAAATAAATATAATGCGGAAAAGAAATAACACATACATCATAAATTTTGTTAACGAGGAAACCGCAAATGCAGAAAAAGCCCGGGACCTAGTCCAGATTTGAACACCACATTGTATTAAGCCGCTACAGATACTAGCCTACTCCAAGTTAACTTCGGACTGGAATGTAGTTGAACCCTAACCAATCTCACACTGATTAAGGTACAGTCACGTTCCTTACAGTCACACTTGATTCCTTTAGCTGATCTCACCCACAACTAAGAGTTTCTACGACCCAAAGTCGAAGACTTGATAAACCAATCTATCTCACACAGAAAAGTCTATTGAATAGATAAATCTATCTCCCACAGAAATATCTATGAGTTCTGTACCATTTTTTAATAAATCAAAGTGAAAATAAACCAATTGATACACTGGACTTATATTCCCGAAGAACATCCTAGTAATATCAATCACCTCACAATAATTTTAATCGTATGGTAGCGAAACAAGATATTGTGGAATCACAAACGATGAGACGAAGATGTTTGTGACTACTTTTTATCTTGCCTATTGGAGATTAAATCTCGAGCAAATCTTAGAGAAGATAGTATTCAATACGATAGAACAAAGGAAGATCAGAACACACAACTATAGAGAAAATAGTTGGGTCTGACTTCACAATCCCAATGATGTCTTTAAGTCGTTAACCTACAGGGTTTCGTGAAAAACCCAAGGTTAAAGGAGAATCGACTGTAATCGCAACTAGTATCACACATGAGGTGTGGGGATTAGCTTTCCCAGTTTCTAGAGTTCTCTCTTATATAGTCTTCAAATCAAGGTTTGCAATCAATGTTACCTTGGTAACAAAGCATTTAATATTCACCGTTAGATAAAAACCTAATTAGACTCAAGCTAGTATCTTTTAACCGTTAGATCGAACTTAGATTGTTACACACAAATGAAAAGTGACTTCATTTAGGTATGGGTAACCGTACCTAAACGTGTACACCTTGTTGGATCAATAATAGTTAACCGAATTTAGCCATATGAACACTTTCATATCAACCTTTTTCATCTTAACACAACTAGTTCAAATGACTCAAATGAAACTAGTTATAGAGTTGTTCAATTGTTTATATTCTCATAGAAGTATACAAGACACAATTGAAGCAAAATCGGTTTTAATTCACTCGAATCAATTCATGAACATTATAGCCACGGTATGCAAAAGATTTCATTCCTTAATTAATATACGTATTAGTTCATGAACAAATCGATTTTAGAACATAACCTACTCAAATATGCAAACGGGTACGGATACTTAAGTGGCCGGACTTGGTCCTGGTTCGCAAATATGCGAACGGGTACGCATACTATCGTACACCACCAAACTCAGTTGAATTCCCGGACTATAACTTTACGCCAGTATGCATACAGGTATGCAAACTAAGTTCTCGAACTTTCAACTAACTAACCAGTACGCATACGGGTATGCATACTATGGTTCCCGGACTTGGAATAACTTGCAACAGTTAGCATACAAGTACGCATATTGTGTTATATCCAATCATGGTTAATTGTTCAAAACTTCCATTTCAATCATTCAAACATTTTTTGAAGACGACAATAGCTGTCTCACATAAACTATTAGCTTCAAAGCAATTTTCAAGTGATCGATAGATCAATGCGAAACATTATGAGTCTACATCAAATGACTGTCTCACACAAATCATGTAAGATATTACCAGGCGATTTTCACATGATCATATTTTGACTTTCGTCAAGAATATAAGATTAATTTGGTTAAAGCGAAAGTTTACCAACACATATTTCAATAAATATGTAAGCGAGTTAAACTCATATCAAAATATCAAATGTGTACGATTCGAAGTCTATATAGCTATATGACTTTTGTCTCAAATAGGAGATAGAGTAGATAGACTTTTGAGTGCTAGATGAGTTCAAGTCTCCACATACCTTTTTTTGATGAAGTTCCACAATCTCCCCTTAGTAGTTCTTCGTCTTCAGTCGATGAACATCGTGAAGTCTAAAGCTCAACTACAATTTCTATCATAATTCTAGACTTAGCTATAGGTAGACTAGAAATCAAGACTTATAGTTTTGGCAATTAAACTTGACAAACAAGCTTGGGATAGAAACGCTTGCGAGTTCGACCGAGCAGTGCTCTAACAATCTCCCCATTTGTCAATTTTAGTGACAAAAGTATCAATACATATGGATTACAAAATAAACAAACTTTGTAGCTTCTCATACAAATGCTTGATTTCCTTGGTTATTCATCATTACTCGAAATCTTCGTAACTTCCAAGTACTCCAGTGATTGCGAACATATTTGTTGATTGGAGAAAACAATTTGCTGATATTTTAGGAAAGTGGATAGATGACCGTACGGATGAGACTCTTGGCCGAGCAAATTGCTTTAAACTTTTGCAATCAGATGCACTACACGGGAGTGCTTTGAGTTTGAAAGATCAATCTGTAGGACTCTGGCCTAAACCAAGATAATGACTGTTCCAGAGTCAATTCGGTAACAAGAGAGGATGAGTCGATCTGTAGGAGGGAAGCTGAGAAATGTGTGAGATCAATGATGATCAAGGATTGCGAATGTGTTGTATATTCTGCGTGAATAAGTTCTGATTGATTGAATTTTGAGAGTGATTGCTCAGGCGATGAGAATTCTTTGTTCAGACGAGCGTTGTTGTTTTTTTTCAATCATGGATTCAGAGACTTATTTATATTGCAAAAGTAGCAGACACATTGATCCCAGTAAGTGTGATGGTTGCTGGAGTGAAAGAGTGAGAAAGTGGAAAATCATGTTAAAACCATTTACTCATCGTGCGGAGACTTGGTTGATTGTCCACTCACTACTTTGTTAACTCCTCGAACCGCTTGCACAACTTAGTCACATTATTATCGGGGTTGAACACTCGTGACGTAGGCCGCCAGACCAAAACCCTAGTTAATATCCCGCATGTGACACGATTGATGTCTCGTGATTGTGGAGTCTGCAAGGCAGACGTGTATTTAAATAGTCAGTTATTGACCTGATGAGACGATGAGTCTTTGTGTTGCTAAGTCGAGCATGATTTACGAATGCTCTAGGATTGTTGAGACAGATGTATAATTTCCAATTGAATGTTAATAGTTAAAGTGAGCAAATATTGCTCATTTGATGAATTGTTGAATATTGATAGTTGAATTAATATTCATAGTCTGAGCAAATATTGCTCATTTGATGAATTATTGGTAGTGCTGAAAAGGCGAGGGTACCCCAAATATACCTCAAGCTATTACTTTTACTTCCTATAAGTCCTTTCCCCGAAAGTGATTATCTATGGACTGAGTCGAGACAATACAACAAATCGGTTCACACTTTGTGTGATCGTCTATGGATACGAGATCGAGACAATACAACAATAAAGTGTATTTACTTGATACAAAGGTTCGGACTTAACCAAACTCAATAGGATTCACGTATCAAGTAAATAGGAATTAACATTTGTGCAATTTACTTTAATTATAATAAAATAATTATAATGCGGAAATATAAAGTAAATGACACAGCAAGATTTTGTTAACGAGGAAACTGCAAATGCAGAAAAACCCCGAGACCTAGTCCAGAATTGAATACTCTCAGGATTAAGCCGCTATACAAAATAATACCAACTTCATATAGTTGAGACCAAGCAACTAAACCTATAAGTTCACCTAGTTCCTTCTGTATTCCCACGCCTCCAACCTATAAACAAGTCACGTACTTGGACCAATTCCTTTGGATCGTATTCCAAACAGTAAAGGAACAACAAATATGTTTGGTATCAACTCTCTTCAACCAAGTGATATGAGTTGCGTAAAGGTTCCCTTGTCTATCTTAACATAAACTCCTTTGCCAGGTTCCAAGATCTATCTTATACTCAATTACCCAAAGGTAATAGTTAAGATTAAGCCAACAACACTCTTCAACCAAGTGATATGTTTTGATGTCGATCTTCCTCAATTAATCAATCCAATCTACCACAAGGATAAACCGATTATTAATTGGATCCTATTTTTCCCAAACAAGTATTGTGCACACCAAATATTATAAAAACCAAGTCAGAAATCTTCAATATCTTCTTTGTCTTCAAATCTTCTTAGATCTTCAATAAACACCTGCACACAACTACTTGAATCTCTTGGGATCAATCACACACGGAACGGAGTCTATTAACAATGGATTATCACAAGATCGTCTTTAGATCTAACAACAGTCTAAAGATCCCTGTCAAAACCTTGAACTAGTTTGAATGAATCTTATATCAGAAGAGAAGATTCTCAAGCATAAACAAACTAGGTGCAATCAAAGTTCAACCACCGTTAGCCAATCAAATCAATACGAAAACTAAAGATAAGCCGCAATATCTAGTTTCCCACCAACGGGTCGCGCTTGAGCTTCTCAATCCCAAAGAAGACTTTAAATTGAGCGGCCGTAAGAGATTTCACCTAATTAGATTACTCTCCTCTCCTATAGGCGCCTTCACCAGTAACAAAGTCAAAAGAGGAAGTCTATGTCACATAGGATTATAGACAATGAAGTTTGGACACCAAAGAATTTCCAAAACCGAAAATATTCTCAGGATATTTTTCCATATTAACCCAAATTCGGTTTTCATAATTCCTGTGAATGTACTATCCAAAAATAACGATCGAAATCTCCTTGGAAAATCTTTAATTAGAAAATACACATTACTAATTCTTCTTTTCCATATATAATTAAAAACCCTTAATTAAAAAGATTCTTAATTTATTTAATTCGATCTTTGGATTTACTTCCTTCTTAGCCGTTAAGGAATATCTTTGAATAATATAGAATAAGAATTGATGCACCGTGTTCAAAGTGTGTCAAAATCTTACTCTTAAAAGTCCTTTTTCATACTTGCTCACTTAAAACTGATTTACCACGCTTCCAAACAAGTTTAGAATTGGTTTATCTGACTTTCAAGAACTATGTGAGTGATTAAGTAACATTCAATCACAACTCATGGGTTTACGGTTCTACTAAAACAAGTTTCGGTTCTACCTCTATGTGAGTACTGTGCATAGTTACACTAGCTTACCAAAGATACGGCTGACTAGGTACTAGGATCGGTTCCCTACATATATTTGGTATCTAACTTGTATGCACTGCACATGTCCATAGGATCGCTTCCCCCTTCCCAAAAATGTGTTACACATGTTCATAGGATTTTTTCCCCTTTCTTCCATAAACCTTGTTGCACCTCATACAAGGATCGGTTACCCTTGTGATGCACTGCACCTCTTACTAGGATCGGTTCCCCTTTTTCCAGTAATAAGTTCAGACATACACAACCCGATCATACCCCATGTGATTACTTAAGATCAGTTTCACTAATAAAAGTCATACCAATACATAAGTCAGGTCTTATGTGAATAGTTTTACCAGGAACACAAACAAGTCATAAGCGGTTATACTAATCACACATATTGGTCGTTCATAAGATATGCAATGAATAACAACCCCAATAATGCCTGGCGATTTCCTTTTCGGTTCACAACACATATCATGAACTTACTTCCTTAGAACACATGTAAACATTGTTCCCTAGGATGAAATCCTCACCTCATACCCATACATAATCACAATAGCATTCATACGATTATGTCGATGTCTTATATACAAAGTTTAATAGTTAAGAAAGAAACTTCATATTGTATTCCTTAATACTACGTCTATCTAGAGTGTTCATGCTACACAGTTTTATGTTTTCAATATGCACGACTTGAAAGATACGTTGGGAATGAAACAGTTCAAGTAAAATATCACTAACCTCAAGTGTAAGGATGATGTTGTCGTTGTAGCTCCGTACTTCTTCACTTCTTCAAGTCTTCGCAATACTTGTAATGTCTCACCCTAATACTTTCAAGATAACCTATACGAAGTTGACTCTAGTACATTTAAATCAAGCGACTCTTAAATGAGTTTTGGCTCACTAAAATATGACAACCAAACTTGACATACAAACGCTTGGTGGGTTCAACCGAACAATGCTCTAACAAGTGGGACCAAATAAAATATCAATTCAAGATACTGGAAACTGGACCGAATATAATTGATTAAAATGTTGATTGCGGG
Organism: Papaver bracteatum; assembly: GCA_023529315.1. NCBI lineage: Eukaryota > Viridiplantae > Streptophyta > Magnoliopsida > Ranunculales > Papaveraceae > Papaver > Papaver bracteatum. The sequence continues at coordinate 21,530 of JAJJWX010000272.1, read as the reverse complement.
ATCAACATAAAATTATTAGTGTTTATGCTTTGAGGAGCATTGGATTTGAAACCCTAATTTTGATTAATTGTTGATCAATTGATAATTTATTGAAAATCAAATATTGAGTGAGAGAGGGACCGGCTACATGCTATGATGTGCCGACCATGTAGTTCCCAAATACTCGAATGAGCAAATACCAAAGTCCTTTGAAAACCAGTTGGTGAAAGGATGATTAAATGCTGGTTTAATCCCTTATTGAAAATAGTGCTCGTCTGAGCATAAGGTAATAAAACCTAATTATGGATAAGTGAGAGACAAACCAAGGGGTCATGGAATCTGCCCTGGATGGTCAAGGAACTGACTGATGATCGTTTGATGAAAGTCCAATTTGTTTGGAAGAGTTTGAACCTAATATGAACAAATTAGGTCAAATTATGAAAATATATGGAACCGGCTTCCTGTAAGACAAAGGTCCGACCCTGGTCGGTCAAAGTAGCATGCCTATGTCACCATAGTGTCCGTATATCAGTCCTGAGAATTTTGATATTTTCTGGTGCGCGTTTGAGCAACATTCGATAAAATATGAAGAAATCATGATTTTGCTCAAACTGAGGAACTTCATAAGATGAAGGAAATAATAATAAAATAAAGGATTACAAGGTGCGGGACTGACCACGTCTAGGGCATGGACGAACGGCTAGTAAGCCCATCCCGTGACAACTTTCCTAATTTTATATTATTTGCATGATGTGAAGGAGATATCATGAAATTAAGGAGTTTGTTGAAACGAAGGAGTTTTCATGAGATGAAGGAAATAATAATAATAATAATAAAATAAAGGAATTACAAGGTGTGGGATCGGTCACGGCTAGGGCATGGCCGGCCGACTAGTAGGCCCGGTCCCGTGACACCTTTACTAATTTTATATTATTTCCATGATGTGAAGGAAATATCATGAAACTGAGGAGTTTCATAAAATAAAGGAAATAATAATAATAAAATAAGGGATTACAAGGTGTGGGACCGGCCATGGCTAGGGCATGGTCGGCCAGCTAGTAAGCCCGGTCCCGTGACACCTTTCCTAGTTTTATATTATTTCCATGATGAGGAGGAAATATCATGAAACTGAGGAGTTTCATAAGATGATGAAAATAATAATAATAAAATAATGGATTACAGGGTGTGGGACCGGCCACGGCTAGGGAATGGTCGGTCGACTAGTAAGCCCAGCCCCGTGACACCTTTTCTAATTTTATATTATTTCCATGAGATGTGAAGGAAATATCAAGAAAATGAGGAGTTTTGATCAAACGAAGGAGTTTTCTCAAATGAAGGAGTTTTCATGAGATCAAGGGAAATAATAAAATAAAGGAAGAGGCGTGGGACCTTCCACGACGGCATGTCCGGCCGGCCGGTAGGCCCGTTCCCCTCGGCGCCTCAATTAATATTTTAATATTATTATTTTCTTCTCTATTTTGCATAGGTTTCCTCATTCCTTCGTATTTTTGAATGCTCGTTCGTGCATTCAGGTGCTCATTAGTGCATTATTGCTAAGTATACTTGCACCATTTTCTCGGGGCTTACTCGATGGTGGCTCAGATGCCCAGTACGTTGAATATTTATTACTAACCCATGGAATTCTGCTGGGAAGAGCCATGAATTGAAATAATGAAATATTATGAAGAACGTAGAATATTTTCTAGGAATTCGATTGATGAAACTTGCGACTAGAAATAATTAATTGATTAATTGATGGCTCTATACTAGCAGGCAAGATGTCTAGGAGCATTATAATTATTCGAAAATCGAGGTATGATCTTATTGAAGCGTCGATTTGAATGTTTATTCTGTAAAGTCATGGAACATTGCGACCTCCTGGAGACGTTATTGCTCTATACTAGTGATTAATACATCTAGGATCCGTCCAATCATTTTGATTATATACAGAAGTGATTATTGAGATTGGTCAGTTAATGAAATATGTCGTGGTCTCAGTTGAGAGACTGCGTATGTATGCTCTGAGAGGCAATACACTCTATCAGAGGTTTTTAGGTATGTTCTGAGAGGCAACACACTCAGTCAGAGATTATCATGGCATGAGTTTTCATGCTTAAAAGAGAGGCATAAATCTCAATATTCGTCTGACTACTAGATCAGGAATATGTAAGGCTACGATTTTAGCCTTTGTCAAAAATCCACCATCAACATTAAGTCCCCTGCTTAGTGAGGGACATTCATGTTTCTCAGTCATCACTGGATGGTGATTTTTCTAGATACAGACGAAATAAGTAATTTGAACTTAGTCGTAAAAAGAACGTTACCGGATTTTCGATTTGCTCAAAATATTGTTGCGTACAAGAAAGACATGGCTTGAATGAAAATCCCAGTAGCATGATAGAGCATCGTCTAACGAGCGTGAATTGGTGTGGCACCGCTGATTTGATGATGGGGTGTCTAATCTTGGTCGATTTAGGATTCACGGGTCCGGGCTCAAGAAAGGAAATCCTTGTGGAATTAGGTTTTGGAAATAAAATTTGATATAAAAGGGATAAACACCTTCTTTTTTAATTCTTCCAACAACCGACCACCACCTTCATCCTTTCCTCCATTCACGTCTGAGCAACAGAGGGGAGCAGGAAATTTTCGTCGGAGATCATCGCCGCCGACCGTCGTCAACCAAGGTAAAAAAAAATCAAATATTACGTGAGTAATTCACGTTATATATATATATATATTATTTTTGTTGAAAATCAAAAATCGATTTTGAGTAAACATTAAAAGTAAATAATTATTTATGATAAAATATTGTCTTGTTGTGAGTTTTTCATAACTCAGTAATGGATGTTCACATAGTGAAAATTATGTTCACGATTTTATGAAAAAAATCCAGTTTTGATTTTAAGTAATAAAGTTTTGCTCGTTTTTTTTTGCAGGTTCAAAGAAACAAGCAAGTTTTGAAGTGTTAACTCTTGCATCACAGTCACTATTGTTAGTGGAATCGTAGGCAGGTAAGAGTCAAGAATTACCATTTTAATGCATGTTGCCACCATGTGTTTTGAATCCACATTCTCCGCAATAGATAATGGTGATTTCCAGTGACCATTCTTCCAGTTCCTCTAAGGAATATTCTGACACGTCCAAGCCAGAGATGAAAAGCTCTGTAGATGCGTGTGCCGAGGTAGCTCAGTCTCTAAAAAATGCTGGAAAGTTGATAGACGACATGTCACTGGATCATCTAAAAATTGCTTGTGATAAGTTTTTAAAGAGAGAAGACGAATATGAAAAGCTTGCAGCTTATCAAAAACGACGCCGACTTCAGCAGACAAAGCTAGCAGCTGAGGACAAAATTCGATCACGTGATGATGGTGTATCTTCAAATTTAGATGCTGAGGAAATTGAATCTGTATGGAAGCATACGTAGAATTAGATCATATTCACCTGGTAGGGAAACTGAGCGATTGGCCGAGGCTGATTTCTGAGCCAAATACGAAGAAGATGAATATTTAGATGCAATGTATGGCGACGTTGAGGATCAGTTGGAAGAAGTCCCTAGTGAAAATTCTGAAAACAACTTTGAGGAAGAGCTTGAAGAGGATTCCATGGAGGACAATGATCATGAAGATGACGAATCTGATGAATCTGACGATTAATTCTCCTGGATAATTAAAATTTTCATAGTGGATGTTACTTTGATCGCTCGAGCAACTTTGCTCTATAGATATTGAATCATGATTTTTGAATGTCCATGCTTTCATTGTATATTTCCTTTTCCTCCTTTGATTGGACGGAGTAGAATAAATTCTGTAGAATTGACCATAGCCCTTCCATATACCTTGTTTTGTGATGCTCATCCATTGACTCGGGAAGTATAGTGTACGCAACAGCAAAAGTGTGACATATATGAACCATCGAATTAGGGTATTGACCCTTGACCGTGTATGGTCATAGTAAGGAGTTGTCAGTCCCCAAGACTACCACTTTTCTTCTGCGCCACCAAGATCTTGTTTGAAATTTAGGGCTTCAATAGAAATCGCAACTGATTTGACCATCTGTAAAGGATAAGCGTCCACCGTGTCGTGTATGTTGATCTTCCAAACTTAGGGTTTTTCAAATACATATATATGTATTTTTCCATTCCTGAGTAAAATCGTGCGAAAGAAATTTTAATCAAAATCATATATGTATGTCTGATGATATCTCATCTCCTCAAAGCATATCTCCATCAAAGCGGAGAACTGAAACACCCAAATTGGTATAAAATACTTTTCTTCTAGTTTCTTTTGTTTAATCAATGCCTGATTGAAAAAGAAAACATTTGTTGCAGATGAATCAGGGTGATCGACTTTCTTTTTCTTCTCCGTACAACTTGAGGCCAAAACGAACTGTTAAGCTTCCTGCTCGTTCGGATGCTGGAACATCTATGAGTTTTGATAAATATTTTTCTTGAATGAACGTTTATCCAAATATCTATTGAGCTTGAGTGGTTTACTATTACAGGTTGATATTCATGTTGTTGAGGCGGAGAAGAAAAGAAACTGAAAATATGTAGTTGATGACGACGATTGCACTGCAATTATTCAATCAACTCTGTAAATGTTGATTTTGGAGTTTCGGAGTACCCCATGGCCAGCCTTCCATTTGACATCCCCATGGAAAATCCTTGCCCAGATAATCAGCTTGTCGGAGACTTCATTGTTCCCAAATGTTATGCATCGATGTACACCAAAATCTGGAGGAAGTACGGGCATATCGCTACCACAAAATTATGGAGAGGTTTTCTGCCAGCTCTCTTAACCACAGTTGTTGGATTGTTGCCCATCATCGATGAAATGAACAAGAAGAACTTGCGAGATGTCAAAAACAAAGAGATTCATAGGTGGAATGACATGATCTCGAATTGTGAGATCTTGAAATTCAATGTAAGCTGGATTTATTGTCTCCTTGATATCATCAAGATTGACAGGGCTTCCATTGTTAATAATATGATCTCTTCTTCAACTACGATCATGGCTGAGGAAAGAGCGTTAGCTTTAGATTTAATAAGGGTTGACAAGGAGATTGAGGCTCTGAGGGTGAGAACTGAAAACTTCCAAACGAAGTTGAAGATGATGTCTAGTAAGAATTATATGTTTTTAGATGGTGTACTTTAGATAAGCGTTTGAAATGGTTGTAGGTTTAGGCTTTTCCTTTGAGTAAGGTAGAATAATTGACGATGGTGTGAAGGATTTTTGTTCAATTTATGAAATGTTTAATGAACAAAAGAGCATTTTTGCACGCCCTTTTGGAGGAACATAAATTACATTTTTGAAATATGCTTGAATGATGAAAATATAATTGCTTTTGTTGATCCGGCGTAATATCCATCAATTTCCTTCTGCTCCTCCATCAATAGCTAGGATATTGTAATATCCACTGGATACTGCCTTGATGACTACATATGGCCCTTCCTATTTTGGAGAGAACTTGGGAGCAGACATGTCCTATTGAATGTGCTTTGCTGTTTTTAATACCAAATCTCCTACTTGGAATGTTCGGGGTCTTACCATTTTATTGTAGGCTCTGGAGTTCCTCTGTTCATAAGCTTCTACATATTTCTCTACCTTAGCCCTCCTTGACTCGAGCATGTCTAATTCAGCAATCCTTGAATTAGACACTTAGGATTCATACCATTGTACTCCAATAGTTGTTGCAATCCTTACTGAAGGAATTTTGATTTCTGCTGGGAGTATGGCATCCACTCCATAGATGAGGGAGTATGGTGAAGTTCCGATCGAGCTTCTCGGCGCGGTTCGATAAGCCCATAGAGCCGTAGGCAATTGTTCATGCCATGTTCGAGGATTATCATGAACTGTTCGACTGAGGATCCGAATCAAAATCTTGTTGGTACTCTCCGCTTGTCCGTTTCCTTTGGAATAGTACGGTGTAGATAAAATCTGTTTGATACCATATTCTTCGAGTAGTTCCTTCACATTCTTGTTGGAAAAAAGGGTCATTATATCTGTGATGAGATGTTTAGGAACGTCAAATATATATATGATGTATTCCCTGATGAAGGTTACAATCATGGTGCTTCTGAGAGGGATGGCTTCAACCCATTTAGTGAAATACTCAGTTGTTGTGATGGTGTATTCATGCTGCTTCGAAGATGCTGGATTGATTTTTCCGATGATATCCAGTCCCCAGCTATAAAAAGGCCATGGACTGCTCACATAGTGTAATGGGAGACAAGGAGTGTGAATGAGATTACCATGGACTTGGCATTGATGATATTTATGAACGTACGCATCTGCGTCATCCTCCATGGTCGGCCAATAATATTTCTCATGAATATGGAGAAATAATTTTGTTTTTCCTTGATGCTCTCCTTCGTGCATTTCTTACAGGATCGTTAGAATTTCATGCTCACCTAAACATCTCAGCAAGTTTCCTCCAAATCTTTTAGTTTTGGCTCTCTGGGTGAGTTTGATTGCTTCCTTTTTTTCTGATGGTAAGTCATTGTCCCGAAGGTACTTGATGTAAGGTTACCTCCAGTCTCTGGTATAGAGAATTGTCAAAGCCTCTAAATGATGAAGAGGCGTTTGATAATTGGGACAAGATCCTTGTAAAGTTTTTAATTGAGCCGCCATGGAAGGACAGTAATATCCAAGCCTTTGGAGCCTTTTGTAAAGTGTTACCACCAATGTTTGTCGGCATATTTCCTTATGTGTGCGTTTGAGTTGTTCTTTGGCTTATTCGTCTCCGATTCATCGTGATAAAGACTCATCAGAATTCCGATAATACAATTCTCTGTGAAGCAGAAAGAAGTTTTTTATTTCTTTGAGGCTAATTTTCCCTTATGAAAGAGAACTGTTCAATTCATGGATGATAGGTGCTCGCCAGTCGCTTGTTTGAGCGTCTTCAACTTGAGCGATCCATGTGGATGATACAACTCATCTCTACATTGTGATGGCCTTCTATGATCCTTAATGTTAGAGCACTACTCGGTCGAACTCGCAAGCGTTGCTATCTCAAGCTTGTTTGTCAATGTTAGTGATCAAAACTATAAGTCTTGATTTATAGTCTACTTATATTGTCTCGAACTATGATAGATTGTGTAGTTAAGCATTATACTTCACGGTGTTCATCAATTGAAGACGAAAAACTACTAAGGAGAGCTTGTGGAAATTCATCAACAAAAGGTATGTGGAGACTGAAACTCATCTATCACTTGGAAAGTCTATTTCTACTTTATCTCCTATATTGAGACAAAATTCGTATTATTATAGTTTTCAATTATAGACATTTGAGATTTCGAGATGAGTTTAACTCGCTAACATATTTCTCAAAATATGTCTTGGTAAGCTTTCGCTTCAGCCAAGTTCATCTTATATTCTTGACGAAAGTCAAAAGATGATCATATGAAAATCTCCGAGTAACATCTAACATGGTTTGTGATACAATCATTTGATGTAGACTTGGAATGTTTCGATATGATTATTTCAATAACTTTAAAATTGCTTTGATACTAATAGTGTGTGAAAACGGCTATTGTCATCCTATAAGAATGTTTCAATGATTGAAATAAGAGTTTAAAACACTTAACCGACATTGGATTATAAACATGTTGTGCACTCTTGCATATGTGTGATCCATGTCCGGGAACCATAGTATGCATACATGTTGGTTTGAGAAATCCGGGAACCTAAGTGCGCGTACCCGAACGCATACTGGCATATGTTTATGACTGGAAATTTCTGCTGGGTTTGGAGGTATGCGTACCCATTCGCATACTGGCGAAAACCAAACTTGCTCCAGCTATTTCAAGTATGCGTACCCGTTTGCATACTTGAATGGTTAAAGTTCTAAAATTGGTTGTAACATGAATAATTATATTTATATATTAAGGAATGCATTCTTTCCAAACCGTGGCTATAATGTTCATGAATTGATTCGAGTGAATCAAACCGATTTTGCTTCAATTGTGTTCTTGTATAGTTTATGAGAATAAATCAATTGAACAACTCTTTAACTAGTTTCATTTGATTCATTTGAACTTGTTATGGTTAATATGAATAAGGTTGATATGAGAGTGTTCATATCGCTAACCTCGGTTAACTACTGTTGAGCCAACTTGGTGTACATGTTTAGGTACGGTTACATAAACCTAAATTAGGGTACATTTCATTTGTGTATAACAAGCTAAGTTCGATTTAACGGTTGAAAGATATTAGCTTGTATTGTATCTAATCAGGTTTTCATCTAACGGTGAATATTGAATGCTTTGTTACCAAGGTAACTTAAATTGAAAACCCTGATTTGAAAACTATATAAAGGACAACTCTAGCAACTGGGAAACCTAATCCCCACACCTCATGTGTGATACTAGTTGCGACTAGAGTCGATTCTCCTTTAACCTTAAGTTTTTCATGAAACCCTGTAGGTGAACGACTTAAAAACTTCATTGGGATGGTGAAGATAGACCCCAACTATTTTCTCTGTAGTTGCGTGTTATGATCTTTCTTTGTTCTATCGTATTGAGTACTATCTTATCTAAGATTTTCTCGATATTTAATTTCCGATAGGCAAGATAAAAAGTAGTCACAAACACCTTCGTCTCTTCGTTTGTGATTCCACAATATCTTGTTTCGCTACCATAAGATTAAGATTATTGTGAGGTGATTGATAATGCTAGGATGTTCTTCGAGAATATAAGTCTGGTTTGTGAATTGGTTCCTGTGCACCTTGATTTATCAAAAGACGGAACAAAACTTGTAGGTATTTATGTGGGAGACAGATTTATCTATTCCAGTAAACCTTTCTGTGTGAGACAAATTTGTTTATCAAATCTTCGATTTTGGTTCGTAGCAACTCTTAGTTGTGGGTGAGATCAGCTAAGGGAATCAAGTGTGTAGTATCATGCTGGGATCAGAGGCGTAAGGAGCACGACTATACCTTGAATCGGTGTGAGATTAATTAAGGTTCAACTATATTCCAGTCCGAAGTTAATTGGTAGTAGGATAGTATCTGTAGCGGCTTAATACAGTGTGGTGTTTAAAGATGGACTAGGTCTCGGGGTTTTTCTGCATTTGCAGTTTTCCTCGTTAACAAAATTTTGGTGTCTGTGTTATTTATTTTCCGCATTATATTTTGTTATATAATAGAAATATCACAGGTTGTGTGTTGTATCGATCAATTAGTAAATCCAACCTTTGGTTGTTGATTGAAATTGATTGATCCTTAAATATTAGTCTTTGGTACCGTTCAAGTTATTTCTCTTATATTCAATCGGGCTCGAAAATTCCTATTTGCTGATTGAATTGGGAGATAAAGATATTAAACTCTTTGATATATTTTTATATGGATTAAGTCTAACTGTTTAGTTGATTCTCTTGATAGTATATTGGAGTTTGTCTATTCAGATTCCCAAACGAAATATTGGGTGTGGTTGTTGTACCCCCACTTTTTTATTTGGTATCAGAGCAGGCAAACAGGTTTAATACCTCATATTTCTGTGTTTGTAGTGATCTGAGTATAGACGATAATATCTCTGACAACGCATCACCAGTTCAGAAGCATTCTAACTTGGTCCAGAGCCTTGTTTTCCCTGAGAAATCTCTCTCATCTTCTCCATCATCCAAAACTGTGTATAAATGGGAAGCACGCCTAGAAGAACAGTTGGATGAACATTCTGATGAAAGTGATTCAAAAGAGGAAAAAGATGTTGATGAAGAAGTCTCACAGTACATCAAGCATTTTGATCATTTCCTAAAGAAAGAAAAGTCAACATCTTGTTTGGCTGAATTTCTGACTCCACTCTGTCTTGAAAGCGGGAAAATGAGAAAACTATTTAAGGGATATGACTGTGGTTATAGTTTTCTACAATCTATTCTTAAATATCGAGAGGAAGATTTGCATTCAAAGAATTCTGAATGTGATGAACTTCGTCAAAATATCTTTGTGTTGAAAGAAAGACTTGCATAAACTGAAGCAAGGTATGACTCTCAACAAAAGTGTTTAAATGATAGAGAAAAGGTTTTTCTCACTCGTGAGAAACAATTGGAGACTGATCTTTGTGATGCTCTTGAGAAGGTTAAATCTTTAGAAGAGAATTTGAAAAGATTCAATTCTAGATCTACAAAATTATCTTCTATGTTAGGAGCATGTAAAGAACATCATGATACACATGGTATGGGCTATAAAGGTATAGACGCTCCTAGCACTAGTAAGATCAATTTTGTTCCTTCTAATAACCTTTTTCCTGAAAATTTCACTGGCATCAAAAGTGAAAAATTATCTCCAGCAGCAGATGTCTCTAGAAACCAAGAATACCATTCCTCTAGGACTACTCAGTTGAGAACGGTTAAAAAGATTCCTGTCAATTGTTAATATTGCAGAAAGAAAGGTCACATTGAAAGAAGATGTCATCTTCAATTACGGGATGAAAAACTTCATAACATTCTTGTATGGATATCTAAAGAAGTAATCAAATTGGCTTCTCAATGTACAGTTAGAAATCCATCTCTCAATCAAGAAAAGTGTTGTGATGGGATTTTTCCTGATTACGAATATAACACGTCTCCTTCTTACTACTGTAAAATGAAAGAATTTATACGGATGACTGATAATCCTGAAAGGTCTGTAAAGAGAAAAAGGTTTCGAAGGAATAAGAAAACTTCAAACTCCTATCTTATCTTCAAGGATGATCTTGCTCGTAAAATAAGTGTTCCTGACTATATTCATATCAATAATCGCGTTTCGGAACTCAAGAACAGTATCAACAGTCTCAAGCGTAAGATCAAGAAGGCGAGAAAAGCATCTGGTTCAGGTAACTTCTGCCATTCTCTTGTTAATTCCTTTGAAGAATCTCGTAAGGCTTCTGTTTTATGTCAAGGGAGTGAAAAAGAAAATATCAATACCCCTGATGAGCTTTTTGCTCATCATATTACAACCTGACCATTTTCTTGTATGTGTATCCTCTGTAAGACCATAAGATGATACACATAACTCTCAAGAAGATGTTTATTTCGTGACAAATGGTCCATGTTGTACTTTTTGTGTTGATTTTGATCCTCCCTTCTGAGCCTTGCTCCGGAAAGTTGTTGCGCCTTGTCTGTCTGATGGATTAATTAAGTCTTTAGATTGTTCTTCCTAAATGACGGTCTTCAACTTTTTTTTGCACTCTTCATGAGACAAAGTTTCCTGTCATATGTTCAAAACTTGTTTTCAAAAAATGTTTACAAACGGTTGCTCCTCTGGGCTTCTGGTTTTTGATTTTTGGGTCATAACCATGAATTTTGTGCACCCGAACTGTTACCAAATGGTTACTTGTAACCCTAGAGTTTTCTTGTGTAAATCTCTTATATATATATCAAGGATCTCTTTTGATATGTATACTAGCTCGGCAACGTCAAGACCTCTTTTTTTTGGTGTGCACAATGAAAGGATGCAATAAGGAAGACAGGTTTGATAATGCCAAAGTTTTTGAACTTCACAAAGAACCCATCTCCATAGTTTTCTTTCAAGCAATTGATCATGAAAAAGATCTTCCAGTGCAAATGTCTCTTCAATTGGTTGGAAATATTTTACAATATTTTGAGGTTGTTTGTGAACAACTTGAAATTTCATCAAAGAACCTAGCATTTCTGAAAAACGAGCTAAAGAAAGGATCCGATGAACTCTCTATTGTCTGTTCCTTGGTTGTTAATCGTATCTAAATTTTTGTTTAGTATTTTTATTTAATGTCTAAGAAACTTCGTATGAGAATTTATTCTTGTGTTTTTAAGAAGGATAACTAGGGTTTGGAATAGCCATTATTGTGAGTACACATAACTATTGCCAACGTTTTAATCTTGCAATGTTTTTATATTTATTTGTTTAAATTCTAAAGTTTATTTGGAAGATGATTTTTGCAGTATTAATCTTTATGGTTTTATATATTGCAAATTGTTATGGGATATGTTATTACGTCCGTGAACCTTGACTGTCCCATACTTGTTCAAAAGTTAACTCTATTATATGTCGATATGAAAGTATTGATAAAAGATAGAATGAACTTTTAACTACAAAAGTTAAGCCTTTTATGTCATTATGCAAATATTGTTGGAAGAAAGGATGAACTTTTGTTTTCAAAGATTAAGTCTATTATTATATTTCATTGTGCCAATAGTGATGAAGAATATAATGAATCTTTGATTATTCCGCACTATTGGTCTTTCCCTAATCCACATCTTTGTGTATGTACTGTGTTGCTCCGTAAGTTCTCTTATGTTGAGTATGGCCAATTGAATAGATCATTTTCATTGTGGTTAATTCAATTGAGATTTTTGGATACAAATTTATGTTTCATGTAATTGTTAGTGTCCAAAGAAATCCTTCTTTTCATGTAAAAGTAAGGTCGCTCTTGTTGTTCTTTCGAGAATGATATTTTATGGGGGAAAGTTCTTAATTGAACTTGTGCTTAATTTCCAAATCTTTGTGGGAAGTGCGGCTGTGGAATATTGTAGGGGTTATCTTGTATCTTTATAAACTCCTTGATGAATGCATTTAGTTTCGGCTATTTGATGGCATCTAAACAATTTGGTATGTTATTCTCTTTTGGTCATGAAGTATCTCTATGAAAATTTCATGAGGATCCCACTAGTTTTCGTACCTTTGCCAATTTTTATTGACAAAAAGGGGGAGAATTAATGTGTAGTTCACACTATAAATATATATGGTTTACGGATCATTATATAAGGGGGAGTGGTTTTCATATTGAGATGAAATATTGACTAAGGGGGAGTGATACATATCACCATAGTATTGTTGTCAAAGTTGTGACATAATTGGACTTTGATGCTGTATAATGATATTATGATACTATATAACAATGATTGAGAGCAATTGTTTTCTCATTGTTATAGCTACGGATCTTCAAAAACGATAATGCTGATTTAAATACATTTGGAATCATTGGAGTACTTGGAAGTGATGAAGATTTCGAGTAATGTTGAAGAACTAAGGAGATTAAGCATTTGAATGAGAAACTATAAAGTTTATTTATTTTGTAATCCATATGTATTGATAGTTTTGTCACTAAAATTGAGAAATTGGGAGATTGTTAGAGCACTGCTCGGTCGAACTCGCAATCATTGCTATCTCAAGCTTGTTTTTTTCAATGTTAGTGATCAAAACTATAAATCTTGATTTCTAGTCTACTTATATTGTCTCGGACTAGGATAGATTGTGTAGTTGAGCATTAGACTTCACGGCGTTCATCAATTGAAGACGAAGAACTACTAAGGAGAGCTTGTGGAACTTCATCAACAAAAGGTATGTGGAGACTGAAACTCATCTATCACTCGGAAAGTCCATTTATACTTTATCTTCTATATTGAGACAAAAGTCGTATTATTATAGTTTTCGATTATACATATTTGAGATTTCGAGCTGAGTTTAACTCGCTTACATATTTCTCAAAATATATGTTGGTAAGCTTCCGCTTCAACCAAGTTCATCTTATATTCTTGATGAAAGTTAAAATATGATCATGTGAAAATCGTCGAGTAACATCTAACATGGTTTGTAATACAATCATTTGATGTAGACTTGGAATGTTTCGTTATGATTATTTCACTAACTTGAAAATTGCTTTGATGCTAATAGGGTGTGAAAACGGCTATTTTCATCCTCTAAGAATGTTTCAATGATTGAAATAAGAGTTTAGAACACTTAACCAACATTGGATTATAAACATGTTGTGCACTCTTGCATATGTGTGATCCATGTCCGGGAACCACAATATGCATACCCGTATGCGTACCTGTTGGTTTGAGAAGTCCTGGAACCTAAGTGCACGTACCCATTCGCATACTGTCGTAGGTTTGTGACCGGAAATTTATGCTAGGCTTGGAGGTATGCATACCCGTTCGTATACTGGCGAAAACCAAACTTGGTCCAGCTATTTCAAGTATGCGTACCCGTTTGCATACTTGAATGGTTAAGGTTCTAAAATCGGTTATAACATGAACAAATATATTTATATATTTAGGATTGCATTCTTTGCAAACCGTGGCTATAATGTTCATGAATTGATTCGAGTGAATCAAACCAATTTTGCTTCAATTGTGTTCTTGTATACTTCCATGAGAATATAGCAATTGAACATCTCTTTAACTTGTTTCATTTGAGTCATTTGAACTAGTTATGGTTAAGATGAATAAGGTTGATATGAGAGTGTTCATATAGCTAACGTCGGTTAACTACTGTTGATACAACATGGTGTACACGCTTAGGTACGGTTACATAAACCTAAATGAGGGTACATTTCATTTGTATAGAACAAGCTAAGTTCGATCTAACGGTTGAAAGATAGGCTTTTATCTAACGATGAATATTGAATGCTTTGTTACCAAGGTAACTTAGATTGCAAACCCTAATTTGAAAACTATATGAAGGAGAACTCTAGCAACTGGGAAACCTAATCCCCACACCTCATGTGTGATACTAGTTGCGACTAGAGTCGATTCTTCTTTAACCTTAGGTTTTTCACTAAACCCCGTAGGTTAAAGACTTAAAGACTTCATTGGGATTGTGAAGCCATACCCAACTATTTTCTCCATAGTTGCATGTTATGATCTTGTTTTATTCTATCGTATTGAGTATTATCTTCTCTAAGATTTTCTCGAGATTTAATCTCCGATAGGCAAGATAAAAAGTAGTCACAAACATCTTCGTCTCATCATTTGTGATTCCACAATATCTTGTTTCGCTACCATACGAATAAGATTTTTGTGAGGTGATTGATAATACTAGGCTATTCTTCGGGAATATAAGTCTGGTTTATAAATTGGTTCATGTGCACCTTGATTTATCAAAAGATGAAACAAAACTTGTAGGTATTTATGTGGGATACAGATTTATCTATTCCAATAGACTTTTATTTGTGAGACATATTTGTTTATCAAGTCTTCAACTTTGGGTCGTAGCAACTCTTAGTTGTAGGTGAGATCACCTAAGGGAATCAAGTGCGTAGTATCCTGTTGGGATCATAGGAGTAAGGAGAACAACTGTACCTTGAATCAGTATGAGATTTATTAGGGTTCAACTACATTCAAGTCCGAATTTAATTGGTCGTAGGCTAGTGTCTATAGCGGCTTAATACAGTGTGGTGTTCAAAGATGGACTAGGTCTCGGAATTTTTATGCATTTGCAGTTTTCCTCGTTAACAAAATTTTGGTGTCTGTGTTATTTCTTTTTCGCATTATATTTTGTTATATAATATAAATATCACGGGTTGTCCGTTGTATCAATCAATTGGTAAATTCAACCTTTGGTCGTTGATTGAAATTGATTGATCCTTGAACATTGGTCTTTGGTACCGTTCAAGTTATTTCTCTTATATTTATTCAGGCTCACAAATTTCTATTTGCCGATTGCGGATTGAATTGAGAGATAGAGATATTAAACTGTTTGATATACTTTTCTATAGATTGAGTCTAATTGTCTATTCCCTTGAAAGTATGTTGGAGTTTGTCTATTCAGTTTTCCGAACGAAATTTTGGGTGTAGTTTTTGTACCCTCACTTTTTCACTTCAAATTGTAATTTGGAGGCAAGAGTTGCTAAACAGTCAGCATGTATGTTGTTGGTTTGGCCGGTATGAATGATCGTTGCGTTAGCAAAATGAGTCAAAATACGTTGTGCTTTGGCTTTGAATGGATCAAGCATTGCTTTCTTGAAAGAGTATACTCCATTCATTTGATTGACTAGTAGCTTTGAGTCTCCTATTATCTCCAGGTGCATTGCTCCTACTTGTTTGGCTAAGGATAATCCTAACAAGAAAGCTCCATACTCTGCTGAATTGTTGGTACAGTGAAAATCCAACTTAAATGAATGTGAGAAGACTTCATCGGATGGAGAAACCATCACCATGCCTGCTCCTCCAATATCATTGCTAGGGGTGGCAGATCCATCAAAGTATAATAACCATGTTTCTTGTTTAACGACTGAAATCTCTGAAAATTCACCGGGTACGTCTTCATGTAACATTGTGATGTCTTCCCATGGAAAGGAAGAGAGTACATCTGCAACTGCTTGGCCTTTGATTTCTTTGGGTGGGACACATGCTATGTCAAACTCTGACATTTGAAGTAGCCACTTTGTTGGTCTTCCTATCAAAGCTGGTTTTGATAGTAAGAACTTTATAGGATCGGCCTTGGAGATAAGCACAACTCTGTTTGATAGCAAATAGTGTCTGAATTTCTGAATTGCATGGGCCAATGCTAAGCATGCACTTTCAGCCTTTGGGTACCGAAGTTCAGCATCTCTCATTGTACGACTGAAGTTCATCATCTCTCATTGTCAATCTTCTCTGTGGTTTCAATTAGGGTTTTTGAAATCTCGAATTTCTCAGTTTGTAAAGGATTCTTCCGTTGATAGAAGCTAGGGTTCTATTGGTTTTCTTCTTTCTTCTCTTTTCTTCTTGTCTGTTCAATTCTTAATCTCTTCCATCCTGTCGTGATTTCATTCAAAGTTGGGGTTTTTCTGGGAGTGATTTATAGAAACATAGTGAGGTAGTTGAATCAGGAAGTTGTTTTGGTTGGGGTTTGTTTTGGTTGGACGAGGTGTTTCAGTGAAATCCAGGGTTAAGGTTTTTCGAATTGATTGACTGTTGTGTAAAATTGAAGTTGAATTGGGGGTGGGTATTTTGGTTTGATTGCAAGGGAGAAGTTTACTCAGTTAGATCTTAATCCTCAGTTGTGCAAGTGAGTACATATGTTCTGTGATTTTTGTTTTTTTGAGGCTGTAATTGTTCTGTGTTTGTTTAGTGATGCGGGAGTTATAAACTTAGGACTATTCTGTGTAATTGAATTTGAATTTGGGATGGGTATTGTGGTTTGATTGCAAGGGAGAAGTTTCATCAATAGCTCCCAATCCTCAGTGATTCAAGTGGGTAGTTTCAACACAAGTTATGTGATTGTTTTAAGGTTGTGACTGTTCAGTGATTGCTTAGTGGTATAGAAATTTCAATGTTATGACTCTGAAGTGGGGTTTTCTGTATTTGTTTTTGAAGCATTTTATGAGGGTAAAATACCCAATTGCCACGTATCGACATCTCAAGGGATGATCTCATGATAAGATAACAATGAGGATGTACCAAATTATACTCTAAAAAGGTGATTACATCCGAATCGAGGTATCTGCTACACAACCGCATGAGAGACGTGTGTACGGAGTAGTCAAATCATTCAGACGGTAAAGTCTAAAAGAGAAACAATGCATTTAATTAAGGATCAGAAGGGGTGCGATACATCTGTGGACGAAAGTACATCGTATCAGAAGCTCGGATAAAGGACGATCAACAACATAGCCTGAAGAAGGTGCAATACGATGCCCTCCAAGGAGGAGCAGTACAATAGTAAGCAAAGCGATATAACTTGGAAGAGAATCGAGCGAGATGCCACAAGGGAGAATAACAAAGAGTTCCTTTGAAGTAATGATAAGATGTACGAAAGGTTCACCATCTCAGCGATATCGGGTCACACCTTCACGAGTCTAGTTTGTCTATAAATATCATTCCATATAGAGGAAAATGGACAGGTTATGTAATCTTATATGATCTTTCTACAAAGAATTCTAGAGAGAGATTCAGAGAAGGAAATAGTGAGAAGTCTAAGTGATATTTATAATTCTTTCAAGGGTAACACCTTAATCAATAAAGAGATAGTTTCTTTCTCGTGGACGTAGGTCTCAAAGGTTGAACCACGTTATATGCTTGTGTTCATCTTTACTTTTATGTTCTTTACATCTTGTGCATCTTTGAATCTTGAATGTTAGTAGCTTTATAGTCGTTAGATCTACTTGGGTGTAGTCATCAGAAAAGATGCAACTACACATTTATTTTTTGTGAGTGATTATATAGGAATTTCAGCGGGTTTTCTTTGAACAACTTTGAAGATTGGTGTTGTGGGGGTTTTGCCTTAATTAGCGTTTTAATGAATGGTATTTAAAGTTTTCGATTAGGTTTGTTTGCCTAATTTGAACTCTTAATTTGCCATTCCTTGAATCCTAATTGTGATTAATTACTTGAATTCCTTGAGCCATAACTATTCTTGAATCGAGGAAGGTTATAGAGTTCTTGAATCAAGGAAGGTTATAGAGTTGAATTGGTCTGGGTTTGTTTTGATTGAAAAAGGTGTTTCAATGGAAACCAGGGTTAAGATTTTTCGAACAGACTGTCAGTTGTGTGAAAATTGAAGATGAATTAGTGATGGGTATTGTGGTTGGATTGCAAGGGAGAAGTTTAAACATATCGTTCTCAATCCTCAGTGGTGCAAGTAGTAACAATTATTCTTACAAAGGCTGAAAACCTGAGTTGTATATTTTATTCTTTATAGGCAATTTATTACAGATTCCATCCATCATCTTTTCACAGGACATTCACTTATATATTCCATATCTTTCCTGTTTTACTTCAACACCTTTTTTTCTTCGAACAAAGAAAGCGGTTAGTGTAGTTATCATGCCAAAAACTAGAACACTACAAGATTATCTAATAATGTGTGTGATGACTCTTTGTACACACTAGGGGGCTTACCATCTTCATCTGCAGGAGAGGGTATTTCAACGTCTTCTCTGAATAGTCCATCTACAAACTCTCAAGGATATTTACCTTGCATTGATAACTCAATAGATGATGATTATTCGTTTCACTGCCCATACAAACACTTCGAAGAATGTCATGATATTGTAAATGGTGGGGGATATGCAAAAAGTTCCATCTTCAGGCACATAAAGGATATACACTTTCATGTTGCAGATGGTTTATCCATTTGCAAAGAAAGGATACGTACAAAGTACGCTGTTTTCATGGCTTGGGAAAAACTTCTCAAGAAGATGAAGATGTGGCTATGCTTCCCCTGTATGCAGTGGTATGCATAGAGGAGACCATGCCGTGATCACCCTTCTAGTGTATTACCTGGTCCATTCAATGGTAGAGGTGCAAAGTTTTTGATATTTGGTGTAGACAAACCTACGATGCATAATCCTGATCCTACTTCCACATCTACAAGCAACGATGAGAATTATGGGGTCTCAATATCGGTATGCTTAATATGATTTTTTAGAAACAGATCACTATAATCTCGAGCATCCCACCACAATGTCGACTGCACTTTTCTAGAACTTTAAAAACATCTTATGATAAAGTACTTGTCAACCCCTGTGATCTCAATTCATGGCTACAACTGCTTCTATTACCCATTTTCAATCTCAATATATACATACCAAAAACCTCAAAGGAAAAGAGATCAGGAAACACAAAGAGGCTACAAACTGCAGCCATTAACCAAGCTTTGAACACATGAAGAGAACTAAATGTTTGTAGTATTTTACTTCAGTAGATTTTGGAGTCTCGACAAGAAATACAAAAAAGCAGGAAGCAACACACTAGAAAGAAACCAAAGACCAATGTGGAGGAATGTAGAAAGAAACTCAGCTATGGGCACTATACAACATCCATCAGAATTTTCTCCCAAATGGTATAACACCACATAATGAAGATACTCTTCATGAGTTACAACAGAAGCACCCATATGCTCCCCCTTCTATCATACCTCCAGACAACATAGACTGTCCACCAGTTTCTGTTGATGGAAAAGCTGTCTGGGCTGCTATTAGAGGATTCCCAAAAGGCACCTCATGCGGCAGAGATGGACTTAGAGCCCAACACCTGCTTGATTCTCTAAGTGGATATACAGTTGTTGTTTCTGAAGATCTCGTCACATCCATTACAGGTGTTGTGAACTTGTGGATTTCTGGAAAGTTTCCTGATGCTCTTGGAGAATACATTGCTAGTTCACACCATTACTCAAACCTGATGGCGGTCTAAGACCCATAGCAGTTAGTACAATATGGCGAAGGTTATATTCTAAAATAGCTGTCAGTTCTGTGTGCAAAGAGATGGCAAGTTACCTGGGTGGCCATCAGTTTGGAGTTGGAATTCCATATGGGGCTGAAAGTATAATGCATGCAGCCAACATAATTCTTGAGTTGAAAGGTACACATAATAACATAACTATGATGCTTGTTGATTTTACAAATGGATTTAATTTAGTTGATTGAACAACTCTAATAATTAAAGAGGCAAGAGATAAATGTCCTAGCATATCACATTGGGTTGAATTATGTTATGCTTAACCTGCAAAATTGTATTACAATGAGTCCATCATTTCTTCTTCTCAAGGCGTACAACAGGGTGATCCACTTGGCCCGTTGTTGTTTGCATTAACACTACATCCCCTTGCATGCAAAATAGCTTCTCAATCTTCATTGGATCTTCATGCTTGGTATCTTGATGATAGAACCATCTTTAGATACACACTAGAAGTCTCTAAGGCATTGAACATTATACAAAATTACGGTGCTACAAAAGGGTTACATTTAAACATCAGGAAGACCGAGATATTATGGCCATCTATAGATCCTAGAAGCTTGGAGGATGGGGTGTTTCTTGAGAATATAGGTAGGCCATCTAGAGGTGTGAAACTTTCCAGATGACCAGTCAGTTTGGACACTCAGTTCTGCAGTAATATGGTACGTATAGGGCTGATTAAACTATACAACTTATGGAAGTTGTTAAGAAGTTGAAAGATCCACAGAGGGAGCTCTTACTTTTATGCGAATTTACTGGTGTTTCAATATTGTATTTTACCCTACGTACTACAACCTCTCAGGTCCTTGAAGCAGCAATAAGCCACTTTGATAAACACTTAATTCAGTATCTACGTCTTTTGATCAGAAGGGATGGTGCTGGCATTGGTCCACTTCAACAAAGGATAACAACTTTGCCTATTAATGATGGTGGTTTAGGGGTATATATAATGGAGTACACAAGCCAATATGGGTACCTGGCATCATGCATCCATACACAATGCTTACAGGGTACCATTTTGAGGTTTGTTGACACGACTACACCCAGCTACAACTTCCAGTTTGCTCTCGATAAGTACATGCAGATATGTGGTCTTACTCCTTTCACATTTAACATCAATAACACTTCCCCTCATCCTATGAAATCCTTGGCAGTTCGTTATTTTGATGTTATTAAGAGAGAGTTACCCACCAAATTTATAATATCAGAGAGGGGTGCAGTCTTATAGCAAAGTATTATCTGAAAGCAATTCCTATTGCTGGACTGAATCAAACTATTGGGATGATACACTTTCGTGCCATCACTCAATATAGATTGGGAGTGCCACTATTCCCTGAAGATAGCATTTGCATAATATGTAAGCGAGACATGGACATTTTCGGTGACCATGCTATCCAATGCGCAAGTGAAGTCGGGCTTAAATTCCATCATGATTTGGTACGTGACGTAATGATGGACATTTTCTATAAGGCCGGAGTCGCCGCAAGGAAGGAAGTACCAATGGGATTTTTTTCGGAAAGGAATGCACCTTTGAGACTCGCTGACTTGCTCGTCTATAATTGGGAGAATGGCCGAAATGTGTTCTTCGATGTCACAGGTGTCTCACCTTTTACAAGAGGAGAGGTACGTAGCTTTACACCAGGTCATGCTCTTCCCACA
>JAJJWX010000271.1:0-46520 GCA_023529315.1 Papaver bracteatum | reverse complement strand
AAAGATGACCAACTCCCAAGTTAACGACACTTCAAGAAATGAAATGTGTATTTATGATGACATCTCCGAGAGATGAGACATGTATGGATGAAACTTCTGTTGATGAAGATGAAGACGAAACTCCTGGGATTAAGAACGTCCCAAACATAGATGATGCATTTTTCGAGGAAGATATTCCAGAAGTTGAAAAACATTTGAAATCTCCAACGAATCGTCTTCTGATAAATCCTAGGACTATCATCGGAGAAGAAATTTGAAGCTCTAAAATGATCATGGGTTTGTCTTGAGCGAGGATCTTCCTTGCATCGATTATAAAATTTAAGCTTTCTCAGGAGACCTTTGGAAGAAGTTTGCTGGATAAGTGAGCCTTATGTTGGGTTTTCCTCTATGTAGAGGGCCATGCTTGATCGGTATTGGTGACACAAGGGCTATTGGACACGGAGAGTTGTTCGTTTATCATGATGCAAAAGTATTGTGGATCTGCTTGCTGTTGGTGTGATGTACTCACCTTCATATGTAGATGGGGAGAGTTTACCATTACCTTGGAAGGCATTAGCGACTCAGTGCATCTCCCAATCACGAGCAATCTCCTGATCTTTGAGATGAGGAGATTCACGTTTCTCATGTCTTGAAAGCTTCAATGGAGTTAGCAAAATAAAGTGAGCGGTAAAGGATGTTATTCTCTCTCGTTGACACGCTGGTGGCCCAAAGACGATATTTCCCCGATAAATTATTATGTTTATGGTTGTCTAGAGATGTTTTTGAAGATAATGGAAACTTGTTGAAGCCTTTCGTGATCCCATTTGCTATTAAGATGGCTCAAGGTGAGCAATTTATGATAGGTATCTTGTTCTTGGGATCTTTGTATTACAACTTAGACTCTTTGGTTATAGACTCCAGTGTGTCGAATAGATTTATGAAGATTGACTGTTATGCTAACACGATGTTTCTTCAAGCTCTGATGTGGGAGAACTTTAAGAATTATGCACCTATTCCACGTAGTGTTTTGCAAGGACTGGATATTGACGCTCGCCATATTTTCCCTGAGAAAGATAATGCTAGGATCATGCGTTGGTCCACAAAGCAGCCTCGGTCTAAGGCGCACCTCATTGATGTGTTGGATAATGAATCTGAGTTCGATTTTCGTCCTTGGGTGTCAGTGCCTCCTTACGTTTCTTAACCGATGACTTTCAATACTGGAGAGAGTATGATTTTGTCATCTGGTGCGGATCTGAACGATGGTGAGAGATATTTCATGTTGAGTTGCACCCCTGGTCATTTGCTATCGGTCTAGTATGGAGAACTTTCAGTGGAAGAGTATAATATTGATAGAGCGGCTCGACAAATGGGCATGGATCAGTGCGTTCTAACTATTCGTAGGAAGAAACCATCAGTTGAGCAGCTAATGACTTGTTTAGACCATACCCATGTGGAAGGAAGTAAATACTGGTTCCCTTGCTTTGATAGATTCGCATATGTGACTCCAGGTTATGCAAACTTCTGGGACGATCAATTTGAGCGATTTCATGAATTCGTGACAGTCAGTTAGCCTCCGATAAGGAATCGTCCCTCTGATGAGATGATTTCTGGTCGACCAAGATTGAAGCATCTCTTCGGTGATAAGCGAAAATCGTCTCCAGGATGCTCTCAGGTACACTTTTTTATATGATCTTCATAAAATCATAATAGATGTATTCTGATTATGTTACCAAAATTTACCACAAGACAGTTGTAGCATAAGACCTCGAATCCGTGTAGATTTCTCAGAGACCGAGGCGGTTGTTCATGGCGGAGAAGACATGCATAAGGGTTATAGGCTGTTACCCAATACTATAAAGTCCCCAGCTGGCGCTTTAGTGAGTTTCCAGTATTTTCCTTGTTGTGACCCTTTCTCGACCATACTATTAGGATCATGGAACTGGTATTGTTATTCCGTTGTAGAATTTCGCTCCATCAAGTATTGATGGTCTTCGGTTCTCCGCTTCTGGGCGAACAATTTCTGACTTGAGTGATGAAGAAGAAGCTGTAAGTATCTCTTCCCATATTAATTATGGCGCCTTATGAAAGAAATACTAATTGTTGAGGATATATCCAGGAGGATGATTCCATGGACATGGAGAATACTGGTGACGCTCGTTCGAAGGATGGCAATGAAGAAAATTCCCAGAGCTCAAAACCAAATGAAGGTAATGGAGTTGTCGACGTTGGTGCGAGCAATTCCGATTCCTTGAATGCTTCGGAGACCACCCAAGTAAGTATTTCTCTTGTATTTCATCCATATAAGTATAAACTTGCTAATTTATGAGTGAATGAATGAGAATGTATGTGAATATATGACAAATTTTGCCGAAAATACATCACCAGAAAATTCATAACTCAGTATTTTAGGAAAAACGCCGTAGAATCTTCATCTGATGTCAGATTTTCATGATCCACGTATGAATCCTTAAGCCCAGGAAATTTAAAAGCTTTTTTAAAGAATATTTTTAAGTTTTGAGCACGTTCAGGGGCCTAAATAGACAAAACAGTAAACATCCAAGAGACTATCAGGAAATTTTCAGCTGTCGTGTAGTTCCGAGTTTCGACCACATCTTTTTTCTCGTTCATCCGATTGCCATGAAATTTTGACATGTTGTAGGTAACACCCATACGAAGATAATGGTATATAACTAAACCATTTATTCTTCACCAATTGCTTCCAGTTCATCACGTTGTACAGGGAAGTGTAAAATCTTCTCAGGCGAGCTTGTTGCAAAACGTGTTTTTGTGACTTTCTCGTTATTTGCTCGTGCCTTGAGTGTATAATGTTGAATCTTGATAATGTTGTATTGCTTGTATGATGTAATTTTATTATCTCATTTGGTTTCAAGCTTGAATGATTCTGACCTCATGTAATCTTAGTATTAGGTGTCAAATACCGAAGTTGAGGATACAGAAGCCCATAAGGATAACTCGAGTGGCCCTGAGGTTATTATGAGGAGGTGATTATCCCTGCATCCCAAAGCCATGAGAAAGTTTTTGACAAGGTCATGGAGACCCATATTGTCTTTATTCCAGTAATAGAAAAATTCAGGACACCGACAGAGAATACTGAAGAAATTGTTGCCCTGATTGAAGTTGCTCTGGTAACTGATAAACACATGGTAGTGCATGAATATCCAGGTGCAGGAGTTGACTTTAATGGCTCACTATCGTATCATGAGTTGGTGGATTCAGCGTTCCCATTGGATATGTGGGTTTGTACAAGAAAATATGGGAGAAATCCGGTCATATAATTGTCGACAGGAATCCTGGGCGTGCTTATGCTTTAACAATGCAGGTAAGTGTACTCTTGCGTGTTGTTAGTGACATATGCACTAGATCCAGAAATTCCGTAACTCCAGATGTACTCTTTGATTGGGAGTTCAACTTGGAGAATTCTGAGATACTTGGCTTCAATGTGAAGTGGCTTCGTAAGAAGATGAATGCTATTAAGGATTCATGTGAAAATAACACACCCTTTCCCAATGATGTTATGATGGAGAAGGAAGACAATATTGCCAGGATGACTGAAGAGATGAACAAGGAGAAGGCGGCTTTACAGGCTTTGAAGGATGCAGAGGTGCAATAATCTTTCTTCGCTGATTTTCTTTAATTTATTTTCCATAATCTCTTGAACTTCTAAACCTCTGAGAGATGTGAGGTTTTATTTCAGGTTTTAATATCATGGTTTTGAATTGGTAGGCGGTTAAGGATTTTCTTTTGGATTCGATAGAGATTTTTTTTAAAGAAATATGAATTGAATTTTTATAAATTGTTGAATTCAAATACTGATTGCAAGTATTACAAACGTTTTGGAGGAATTAAAATACAATGAAAGAAAATCCTAAAATGCCAAATCCAGACATCATGAATGCTTAAACGCCCAGTACTTCAGACGTCCACTAACTTCAGACAAATTCCTTAAGCCAATTTTCATGAATTACTGGTAGGGTTTGTCCATCTGTGTTGATCAATTTATAATATCCTATAGTTATAGACTTAGCGACCATGAATGGTCCTTCCTAATTGGAGTTTCTTGCTGAGTGAAGATTGCGCTGGACTACCTTGAGAACTAAGTCCCCTTCACAGAATTTGTTGGGTTTGGTCGTCCGTGCCTTGAATATCTTCTGTTAATTCGGAATTCCTTGCATGGTGTGATTCCATGGTTGTGGTACATATGGACATTCGTGCATGAGGGAGTATCCCTTGTAATGTCTGTCATGTTTGGCCACGTCCTTCATAATGAATCGCATGATTGGATGATCAACTTGAAGAGGTTCTGGATTCAACCAATGGGTGAAATATTATTATGGCGAGATAATCCACTCATAGCATTTTGCAATTGCTAAACCATTTGTGGGGTGAAGCCCTTGGACCAAATGAGCATATTTGAAAACTGACGATATGGGCATATGAGAAGGAATAAGAATTGCCTGGGTGCAAAATCCCTTGACAAAAGCATTTGGGTGTTCTCCAAACTTCTGCATAAGTTCTGTTAAGGCTTTGACCTCCTCCAGATATTCAAGTGGTGAGGTATTTTCTGTTTCTTCCTTCGAGTCAGAGGTTTCTTCAGCAGAGGAACGTGCAATTGAGGACGTTGGTACCACATTTCCATTGTGAATCCATGCGAATCCAAGGATCATATCATATCCCGGATCTTCAATGATTATGTAAAACTTGGTCTCAGTGCAGACCAAAATTTCTTTGACTTTGAGGATGATGTAGCCGTAAGCATTTCTGGAGATTCCTTCGTGATCTCTGATTACTATGAGGGCATGAGTAGCTTCCTGTCAAGTAATGCCAGCGGCTCTGAGAGTTTTCAAAGGGATGATGTTGATGGCGGTGCCAACGTCAACAAATACCCTTCTGAATTCGTTTCCTTTGATGTGCACTGTGGTGAGCAGTCCCCAGTCATACATTTCCTTGTCTCATCACCGGAGGGCTCAAAGATGAGTCTCTTGAATCAACATATGTTTTCCTGAAATAACATGGTTTAATGCCGTGAATATGTCTTTCCTCTGAGCTTTTGACAAGTATAGTAATTTGCATACATGTTCAATCAGGGATTGAACTGCTTCTTTGACAGGAGGTTCAAAGACAGCAAAGTTTCTGATTAGAAGAGGATTTTTGTGTACTCCTTCAGTCCCCAAGTTGAGTTCTCCTAATTCAACCTTTTCTTTGAATATGCGCTTTAAAGTCTTGCAATCACTGGTGGTGTGGCTGACAATCCTATGGAAGCGACAGTACCGAGGATTTCCATGGCTTCTTCGGTTGGTTCCTTCTTGACATATGGCAATTTGATTGCACCGTCTTGAATCCAGGCCTCTAGTAATTCGATAACTTCTTCAATGCAGCAAGGAAAGTTAGGTGCCTCGGGATCATCTGAATGCTGAGAAGAAGTTTGCACATCATCCTTCTTTTGTGCCTTTGAAGGGATGGAAGAAGTATGCTTGCGATGTGGCTCAGCTTTCCGTTTTCTCCCTTCCGTGATAGTATTCGTGGAAGGCTGTAGGTTTTACTACTTGTTGATCATGTGTCTGCTCCCTCGAGTATCTCATGCTTCTTTAGTATTTGTGGATTTTTCTCTTTCCAAAAGAGCAGGTGCAGTGGTTGCCGACCTCTTCGCGGCTTCGTGGAGCTCTGAGAAAGTCTGGAATCGGAGATTCTCCAGTAAAGCTCTATAGACCGGGAGCATTCCGTTGATGCATAAATCCACCAGTTGTTGATCCGTGACGTTTGGATCATGACAATCCAAGGCTTTGACTCTGAACCTTTTCACATAGTCTTTGGGATTTTCACTGACCTTCTGAAACATCCTTCCAAGATCAGAGAGAGTGACTTGCTCTAACACGAAGAAGTACTCCCTATAGAAGGCGTTAATCATTTCTCCCCAATTATTGATGGTTCTAGGTGTAATATTGTTGTACCAGGTGTATACTCTTCCTTTTAAAGATTTTGAAATTCCTTGAGTCGAACAACATGGTTATGCTCATGCTCTCCTAAGGCTTCAAAGAAATGAGAGACGTGTTCTCGAGCATTGACAGTTCCATCATATAGAGTGAAAGTTGGAGAAACGTAACCTTTAGGAAGGGGAATCCTCTGCGTAGCAGAAAGATAAGGAGGTTGATGATGATGGATGTATGATGTCTTATCTTTTCCACGATTCTCCATAAGACGCTCCAAGTCTTCCCGGGTGATGAATTTTGATGATTCCTTTGTTGACGAATTGCCTGCGGCTTTGTTGGTTTCTTCGTCATCCACCGTGTGAATTGGAATTACCTCAGGATCATCGTCTGGGGATTTTTCTTTCTATTTTCCCTTTTCTTGAGTTTTCTCTGACAATTTGTCAGTAAGGGTCTTCAGATGGTCAAATAATTTTTGTTGTGTTGCAGCCATATTCGTCTGATTCTTCACAAGATTCTCTTGTGCTTTGATGAGGTAGGTGGTTGATTTCCTCTGACTTCTTCAGGATGTCGGCCGAACAAAGGATGACCTTCTGTGTTGGCCTGAGGAGGAGTAGCATCACCACCGTCAGTGTTAGTGGCCGAGACAGTTTTCGGGATATTTTCATTGTTGCTGGTGCTGGCGATATTTGCGCTAGGATTTGTAACTGATCCTGACCTAAGACCAACCATCTTGTGAAAATGAGAGATTGCAACTGAGACAATGATCTCCCACTGTGGTCTCCAATCTGTAGATGGGGCAAAACAATTTGATGGTTTTTACGGAATTAAGGAGACGACCGTGCGGAGGAGACTCCTCGAACCGAGCGAAATGTTTATCCTCACACGGATGCACTGCAAGAAGGGGGTTCTTTGAATTCGAGAGATCAATTTGTAGTGATCCGGCCTAAACCAAGACAATGGCAGTTCCAGAGTAAATTCGGTCACAAGAGGGGATGGGTCGATCTGTAGGAGGGAAGCTGATGTGTGGAATCAATGGTAATAAAAGATTATAGGTGTGTTGTGAATTCTGAATATGATAAGTTCTGAATGATTGAAATTGCTCAGTTGAGAGTAATTGCTCAATTGATGAGTTGTTGATCTCGTGTTGTCTGTGAGACGTGAAATCGTTGTATCTGTTGTTGTTTTTCTTATTGTTTCAATCATGATTCAGAGATTTATTTATATTGCTGGAATTGTAGACACCATGATCCCATGAAGTGTGACAGTTTATGGAATCAAAGAGTGGAGAAGTGGAAATCTTGTTTGAAACCAGTTGCTCATCGTGCAGAGACTTGGTTGATTTTCCATCTACTACTTTGTTAACTCATTCAACTAATTGCACGACTTGCTCACATTCCATCGTGTGTTTGAACACACGTGCCGTAGACCGCCAGACCAAAACCCTAGTTGATATCCTCCCAAGTGACACGATTGACGTCTCGTGGTTAGTTTAGTCAGTTGTTGACTTCATGATTTCATGGGACAATGAGTCCATGTATTTACTGAGTTGAACATGATTTTGTAAAATGTTCTGAAAATCAAGAATTGAACGTGGGCATGATTCTCACATTGATAGCTGGGGAGAGCAAGTATTGCTCTGATTTGTTGAATATTGATAGTTGAACCAATATTCCTTGATTTGAGCAAGTGTTGCTCATCTAATGAATTATTGGTAGCGTGACCAAAATAAAATATTAATTAAAATACTGGTAGTTGAACCGCGTATAATTAATAAGAGTGTTGATCATGAGATCGTCATAAAATTATTAGTGTTTGAATCTGGAATTATGATCCTTGGACTCAGAAACCCTAATTTGATCATTTGATGACCAATTGATGGATTATTTGAAAATTAACCATGGAATGAAGGAGGTTGGGCTCCATGGGACCGTGGGTCGACCATGCAACTTCCATATTCTCGTGTGAGAAAATACCAAGGCCTCTTAAAGAGTTGGTGATTCGTTGATGAAAGAATGATTAAATGCTGGTTTAATCATTTATTCGAAAAATGATCGTCTGAGCCTTAGGTGATGAAACCTAATTAATTATGAATAGGTAAGGGACATACCAAGGGGTCAAGAAACCATCCCTGGGTGGTCACAGGATCGAATGACGTCACTCCATCAAATTCTGAAATTATTCGAAGAGTTTTGGACCCAATACGTGCAATTGTGCAAATTAGGTCAAATCATGAAAATACATGGGACCAGCTCATTGCGAGCCAAAAATCCAACCCTGGTCGGTCAAGGTGACATGCTTTCATCGCTGAGACATCCGTGTCTCAGTCCTGAGAATTTTGATATTTTCTGGTGCGCGTTTGAGCGACCATTTGAGAGAATATGACAAAATTAGCATGACATGAAGGAAAATAATTATGAAATAAAGGAATGATGAAGTGTGAGACCACCGAGACCAAGGCATGGCCGGCCGGCCAGTGACCACGGTCCCGTAGTGCTTTTTCCTTATTTTTTATGTATTTATGAAAATATCATGAAATAAAGGAATTTGTTGAAATTAAGGAGTTTTCCTTGAAGTGAAGGAGTTTCAATTGGATCAAGGAAGCAAATAATATTAAAATAATAAAAACATGGGCGTGTAGGACCGGCTAGGGCATTGACGGACGGCTTGGGCTCGGTCCTACGAGTTTCCCTAATTTTTATGTATTTTATATATTTTCCATGATTTGAAGGAGGTTTCCTAATTTGAGAGAAATATCATGAAATCAAGGAGTTTCATGGGATGAAGGAAATCCTAAAATAATAATAAAAATATAAAGCAACGTATGGGACCCCATGGGGCATGTTCAACCGGCTGGGGCTCGGTCCCACGGGTTTCCCTAATTTTATATTATTTTTCAGGTATTTTTTAAAAAAATACCATGAGATGAAGGAATTTTCATGAAACTAGGGAAATAATAATAAAATAATGAGGAATCACATGGCATGGGGCCGGCCGGGATCAAGGCATGGCCGGTTGGCTAATGATCACGGCCCCATAATTTTCTCCCTAATTTTATATTATTTCCTCCGTGCAAAGGAAGCACCACGAAATTTAGGAGTTTCCTCAAAACGAAGGATATTTGTTCAAATGAAAGGATTTTCATCAGATCAAGGAAAATAATAAAAATGTAATAAAATATAAAACTGGCGTGGGATTGGCCATGGCACGGTCGGCCCGGTCATCCGTGGGCCCATGCTCCCAGCGCCTTGGTCAATATTTTGATTATTTATTATATTTTCCCTATTTTGCATAGGTTCATCGTTTCGTCGTATTTTGAAATACTCGTTCGTGCGGTGATTGTTAATGCATCATCATTGAATACACTTGCACCTTTTGAGACAGGGCTTACTTAGAGGTAGCTCTGATGCCCGTGCGTTTAATATTTATTACTAAACCATGGATTTCTGCTGGGAAGAACCATGGTTTGCAGTAATGAAATATCTGCGAAAATATTTGAATATTTTCTGAAATTCTGTGGATGAATCCAAGAATTTAGGAATAATTAACTTATGGCTCTATACTAGCAGAGCAAGCTATCTAGGAGCATTAACTATTTCTATATGAGCTTGCTAGAGTTTCATATCCTTTATATAGTCAGGGTAAACTCGTTGTTTCTATCCTGAAGATGTTATCGCTCTATACTAGCAGAGCAAGCTGTCTAGGAGCCGTCCATCTTATGATACTATATAGAAATAATTACTTAAGTGTTCAGTATTCATGAGATATGTTGTTGTCTGTCCGTGAGACTACATATCTACATGTACTCTGAGAGAAGGTATTCTCAGTCAGAGGATTCGATGAGAGACCCGTGTCTCAATACTCACGTCTGATCGCTAGATCAGTGGTTCGTATAATTATGGGTTTACGATTTTAGCCTTTGTCGAAAATCCACCATCTACAAACATGATCCGGATAAGGGACCAGATTGGAGGGTTAAAAGTGGTGCCCGAGACCACATCAGCAACAGGTAAGGGATTCCTGTCGACGATTGCACCTGCGGCCGTTGGAGTACTCTACATTGGCTGAGTTACGATGACGCTTTCATCTCGATAAACATCCATTTCATGGTCGCTCGGTGCGGCTGCAACAGTTGGAGACGAAACTGCATCTCCACCAGTCTCTGTCTCAGGGCCATCTTTAGAAATGGTTTTCCCCTATGACATCACAAATTAGATATTCTTCCAATAAAAAACAGAGAGGAAAAAATAGGTGGGAGACTCACTGATTCGCTTTCAGACTACTCTCGGCATTGCCAGACACTGAACTTTCATCCTTCTCGGTTACCCCATCACCATGGATAGGATCGGTACCGCCACCTTCTATCTCGAGAAGCGATGTTTTCTGACTACTTGCAAGTTTGGCAAAGGCGTTCAAGCTGCTGAGGACCTAGGCAATATACAAAGACGCATTCTCAGAAAAGGAACAAGGATATACATGATCCAAATAAAATAAAGAAGAAAATCATACGTACCCGCATATTGGACGAACTGAAAGTCGGTAGGACTATCAAAGCTGAATGGGAACCATCTGCACGGCTTTCAGATCTCAGCTCCTTCACTTGGGGACTATCTGCATTCAATCTAAAGGATTTTCGCTTGGTTGAAGAATGATCCCTCAGTGGTGGATGCTCCGCTAAAACCGCATGAGAAGGCTTACCGCGACGGTTTTCCACCACATCATTCACGAATCCATGGATAACGAGAAACTCATCCTGCCAAACTATGTTTTATTTGGAGGTTGTTGATGGATTTAGTTTCGCAAGCAGAAAAGGCAGACTTTTACCCGACGCAAAAACACTAGCATCGAGAATAATTGGCAATGAGACTTTTGAAACAATCGAATGACGAACGAGTGGGACCCCTTGGTCAAAACCCATATGCAAGCCGCTCTATCGATATTATAAGAGATTGCTTTGCAATATCCTCGAAAGAAATACGACACATGACCGGGCGTGCAGCTTTGCATGAACACCATTTCTCCAACACTCATTTCCTCTTTATCAGAAGACAAAGACATTCCCGGGGTGGGTGCAAAGGTACTGATTTGAGTTATGGACGCATGCATCGGATCCCATGGACGAAAATTAACCATGTGCAAGTTGTCAAGAAATCCAACCAGGTTCGAACCAATATTTGGGCACCTATTCGACCAGCGCAATATCCTAGAGCCATCCCAAGACTCGGAAAGTGTAGCCAACGGTTTTGGAGCATACTTTTCGAAGTGCTCCCACATCCACGCCTGGAGAAAGGCAACATGAATATACGAATCCACTTTCATGTATCCGTTTGAAGCGCACATGTCTAAGTGTGCATACGGAGAACCAAGAAACAAGCCGCCAATAGGGAAAACAACACCGTTTGCCAATTTTATGGCAAATTTGATAAGTTCATGTATTATCTCCTTCTTACCCGAGCCGTCACCAAAAATATCTCTGGATAACCAAAGAGCCAAGAACGCCGCAACATGAAGTGTACTATTCTTCTGATTTGGCTCCAACTCATCAAGAAACTACTGAGACACCCACCAGCCATAGAAGCACCTCGTCTTGTTTTTTTTTTTGAAAGAATCCTTTCGATTTTATAACCAGAGCAGCGCGCATTTCTTCTTCATATGCAGACAGCTTGACATCGAGGTTTCCAATTACGGGAAGGTTCAGTAATATAGCCATGCTATCTAAGGAGATAGTCATTTCACCCCACCTGCATATGGCTAT
Source organism: Papaver bracteatum (assembly GCA_023529315.1). Classification (NCBI taxonomy): domain Eukaryota; kingdom Viridiplantae; phylum Streptophyta; class Magnoliopsida; order Ranunculales; family Papaveraceae; genus Papaver; species Papaver bracteatum. The sequence continues at coordinate 34,841 of JAJJWX010000271.1, read as the reverse complement.
ATGGGTGTCCGGACACAATATGGAAATAAAAGCAACCAAGCCTGGAATATCTTTCCTAATTTGAAGCACCGCGGAAGCCATGATAGTATCAATGATTTACGCCTTGGTCAAATTGGCTTTTACACACTCCTGGTTAATCATGAATCACATCCATTTCTCAAAAGGACACAACAGACTCACAAGGATTTTAAAGTCGATAGGAGAAGCATGATACTCTTTCCTCTGAAGACAAAACCTTATTACACCTCCTGGCCGAACCGATCGGGCCTTTCCTTCACTTTCCGAACCAGTCAGAAGAATCGACACATACTTGGGATGGTTTCTCCTAATCGTGGCGGATGTTGTAAAGAACGCATCATCTATGTTTGGCTTGGAATTGCCAACGTCTTTCGGTACGGCAGAACTTTTCTCAAATTACATCCTGGCAAAAATTCTCTCACGTTACTTCCACCTTCGAAACAACTACAATGGAACAATACGAAGATAAATTATTATGGAAGGTACATGGAAATTATTTTATCAGATACAGGATATCCATCCTGGACGCAAGCCAATTTGTTTCAAAGTCATAATACGTATAGGAAAATAGATGGGGACTGACTGACCATGCATCACCACCTCACGCCAAGGCCGTACCCGCAGCGGGAAATTTGCGCCCTGCCAAGGAGGCGCGCCCCACCATGGGAACCATACACACGGTCACACCAGGAAGAGGAGTAAAACCTAGAAGCTAGGTTTTCATGAGAAGGGAATGACAGTTACCAACTCATGCATGCCTACTTTGCACAATAAATTGAGGCGGTCAACATTGTTACGGTATTCACGCCTAAATGCTACTACAAGTTCGTGAAAAGCATACCTACGGATAGGATTCATGCCAACACAGAAGAATAATATTTCATGAAAAGGTACGCCTACAGCTAGGGTTTGCACTAACACAAGAAAACAAGAAAAAACAAGTTAAAACGGAAGTGCTGGAAGACATACCTGGGATTCGCTCGTCCGCTTTACTGTTACCACACGGCCAGAGTAAATAAATAAATAAATAATAAAGGTGTGAAATAAAAGGAGAGGCTGGCCCCTTTTATAGGCGTGATACTTGGGAGTTATAATAAGGAAATGACTTCTCATGAAAAAGAGGCAACCGGGCCCGCAACATTCCTCCTGAATTCTCCCCGAATTTTACTGTCGAGTTGTTTTCACCTCCAGAACGAGCTCAAAACCTAAATAGGAAATTCTTTTCCGTTCAGAATAGAGGGCGGACTGTCAAAATCCGAGTCCGTACGAGAATTCTACAGCGATTCTAGTAAAGGGCACTAATTAGGGTTTCAGCATGCCAAACCCTAATTTAGACAAAGTCGTTATCCTTCCACGAAACTGAAGCAAGTTGTCATCCTTCCACGGAGCTGAAGCCAGTCGTCATCCTTCCGAGGAACTCAATATAGCTCCACTCCAAGCCGCGCAACGCAAGCGGCTAAATTCCAAGCCGACTAATGTTGACGGCTTAATTCTAAGCCGATTCAATGCTAACGTCTCCATTTCGATCCAGTACAATACATGTGGCTCAATTCTAAGCCGACCAATGCTGACGGCTCCATTCTAAACCGACCAATGTTGATGCCAACGACTCCATTTCATGCCAAGTCTATGCTAACGGCTCCACTTCGCATTCCAAAGCCTGGCCCAGAAGACGCATAACCATTCCAGATCAAAGCCAGCAGCTTACACCTCAACCATCCTCTACCACTCCGCAGCTTAACCTACAACACTACAAGTATAATCCACCAAACACGGGACCATGAACTCTCCTTACCTCTCGAAAAAGGTTAGTCGGACTTTTCTGACCATCCAACATGATTTACGTTTCGGTTCTGTCCTTTTATTTCACCATCTTATGCTTCCCTCGCAAAATGCCCCTGTTCCAAGCTAAGCAGGGGACTTAATGTTGATGGTGGTTTTTAGCTTAAGGTTAAAATTGAACAGTGACGTCACAAGATTTGAGTAATAATGTCTCCACTGAATGCATTTATTGAACCCTATAATATGTCTGCGAGAAAATTACCAGGGTACCTTTTTTTAATACTAATTAGGGTTTCGATAGGCCAAAACCTAATTCCCACACCACATGTGCCAATGGCAAACCATGCCAGCCACATCTACGGCGCCAAGGCATGCCAACCATGCTAGCTGCACCACTGTGCCAATGGAAAACCATGCCAGCCACACCTACCGCGCCAAGGCATTCCAATCACGCTAGCCAAACCAACCGCACCTTGCTTTGGAACTAACCATGCTAGCCGCACCATACGCCAACGGCATGCCAAACCCTTGGCCCCAAATGTACCAATGGAATGCCAGCCACCTTGCCGCGCCATACCGTGTTGGCCTTCCCCATGCGACTACCAAAACAAAGGCCTGTAACAATCAACGGTAATCTTTCCATCTAAGATGTAAATCTTAGTCGTCCAAGGTCACCAACCAACGCATGGTAACCTTTGTCCCAACTCCAAAACCCTAGTTTTGGCCACGCTTAAGCCACGCCAAGGCATGCCGACCATGCCATATGTGCCAATGGCATGCCATTCCAGCCACCTTATCGCTCCATACCATGTTGGCATTCCCCATGCAGCTACCAAAACAAAGGCCTGCAATAATCAACGGCCATCTTTCCATCTAAGATGCAAATCTTAGCCGTCCAAGGTCACCAACCAACGCATGGTAACCTTTGGACCAACGCCAAAACCCTAGTTTTGGCTACGCCAAGGCATGCAAACCATGCCACATGTGCCAATGGCATTCCGTGCCAGCCACCTTGTCGCACCATACCGTGTTGGCCTTCCCTATGTGGCTACCAAAACAAAGGCATGCAACAATCAACGACCACCGTTTTATCTAAGATGTAAATCTTAGCCGTACAAGGTCACCAACCAATGTATGGTAACCTTTGGCCCAATGCCAAACCGTGCCAAGGCATGCCATGCCACCTGTGTCAATGGCATGCCAACCACCTTGCCGCGTCATACCGTGCTTGCCTTCCCTTTGCGGCTACCAAAACGAAGGCGTGCGATGACCACCCTTCCATCCTATGTGCAAATCCTAGCCGTCCAAGGTTGCTAAACAACACATGGTAACCTTTGGCCCAAAACATGCTAACTTCCCAAGACCTGATATCTTCCCAAAACATGATAGCTTCTCAAAACACACTAGCTTCCCAAAAACGCACCAAACATGCCACCGTCCCTCTTGAATTCTTCCTGAGTTTTACTTTCGGGTTGTTTCACCTCACGAACGAGTTCAAAACCTAAACATTCCCTCGTAGAGAGATAGGAAATTATTTTCAGTATAGAATGAAGGGGCGGACCATCAAAATACGAGTCCGTATGAGAATTCTACATCGATTCTAGTAAAGGGTGCTAATTAGGGTTTCAGCATACTAAACCCTAATTTAGACAAAGTCGCAAGCACTTCCCTTCCAAGCCGCACACTACCTGTGGTTCCAATCCACGTTAAAAGCCATGACGGCCATGTTTTCATGCCGCTGGCTACCAAACGAAGGGTTGCAACAATCAACGACCACTATTCTGTCTAAGATGTAGATCTTAGCCGTCCAAGGTCACCCGCTAACGCATGGCCACTTTTGGATCAACACCAAAATCCTTGATTAGCCACGCCTAACCATGTTAAAACCATGTCGGTCATGCTTTCATGCTGCTGGCTACCAAGCGAAGGGTTGCAATAATCAACGGCTACTTTTCCTTTTAAGATGCAAAATCTCGACCGTCGAAGGTCACCACGCAAGTCTCCCAATATCAACTTGCCAGATAAAAACAAACATACTACATGTTTTCCACAAAAATATTCGAGACATCAACGCATGTCACAAACTGGGGGATGATCATTGGGTATTGGTTTGGCGGTTTACAGCGTGCGGCGTACAGTACACCCATTATAAGATAGTGTCATAAGGATGAAGCAGTTAGTAAACACAGGAAGTAATGGTGAAACGCTTTCTTTTATGGAACATCAATTCCAGTCGTTACCGGTTACCACCTCTTCTTCTTCTCTTTTAAAAAAAATCTCTCAGCGGAGCCGCCACTGTCTCCATTGATGTTATCAGTATCACCACCATCTCTATCATCATCACCCAAACTAGCACCACCACCAACATCTCCATCACAACTACCACAGACATCACTACCATTTATACACCTCTTAATCAATCGATTTAGATAGATTTTCAGTTGATTCAACTACAAAACTTAAATTCAATGATAAACCAGCGAAAAATTAATCTCCAAAACCTAATATCGAGCATCAAAAACGTTATATTCATTTCGATTTCAACTGATTTCAGGAGATCGAGAAATCTCATTTTACATTTCGATTTTTGGTGATTCTGGTTAGAAGTTCTTAAATATTGAAGATTAATGATAAACAAGGGTCGGATCTTGAAAGATGAACAAATTTCAAAAAGTTATGGTTCGTTATGTACTCCTACCTCAATATCAGTATATACATTACTTTTGTTTTTGTAGAAATTGATGATGAGTTTTGATATTCGATTATGTTGTGTTTTGCTAACTCAATTTAGGATCTGTAATTGTTTTTCCCCAATTGGTGATTTTAAATAGAAACTTAGGTGATTGTAGAAAACCAATGGTAATTTATTGTGTTAAATTAGGTCTGAGAGGATATTGTAGCAGATATATATATCTAAGTAAAATTATATGCGGTTGTTGTAATTTCTTCTTCCTTGAATTTTATTTGCTGAAAATTGGGTTTAGTATTTATTCACTAGTTTGTTCATCATAAAGTTAAATTCTTACTAATGTGTATTTATTTTTACATATGGCTTGTTTAATTAGAGTTGGTGTGTCCCTTGTGTTTAAATCAAGCTTCGATAAATCTAACCTTACATCGTCTAAGTCGTTTCGTGGTCCTGGGTAAGAAGAAGGATTGAAGGTAAGCATTGAACACTTTTTTAGTGGTTACTGAAACTTCATTTCGTAGTAATGCCATTTGTTCATCCTTGTTTTTGTTGACATTCAACTAACCCGAGTAATTATAGCCTTTACCTTCAAGAAATTGAGTCGTCCTTTTGTATAGTAGTTTGGAACTTCTCACCTTTAAGCAGTATGAGTGAATAATGTGCACTCAATAACTATAATGTCTGTCTAAATTAATAACTCCTCTAATGTGTAGCTCCTAAATAGGAGATTAATGTCATATATACCCCGGTGAATGAGTGGTGTGCCTTCTAACCTCTATTATGGATGATTTAACTATAAGGTTTTTTAGAAAGTGTAATCCATACATAAACGTAAACATTATCACACTTTATATTTTGATTTTTCCTGAAAACCTCGTCAAAGTTGAACTTGAATGTGATATTACTAACTATTTTTTCATTTGAGATTTTACTTATCATGTATGACCGAATCTCTAATGTTTTAAAGTACTCATAAAATTCATACCAGTTCTCTCTATTTTCTTATACTTTAGAGTCTGGATCAACTTTATATGCCCAGCATATGAATTTGTTGTTTCAAAGTGCTAAAATATCCAGGGTTTATTAGCTTTCATTGTGTGCATGCTCCAGTTGAACTTTTTTATATAGCATGTCTTTTACAGGTTATGGCAAATTCTGTAGAGAAGTTAGTTTAGCTGTTAACCCGAATGTGATTGTCTGTGAGCGAAGTTAATTAGCATTTGTATTTTTGTGTGAAAACGTTGCATTCCTATCTTTGTTTAAGGCCTAAAATTTCATATGCCAACTTTAGCTGCTCTGAGAGTATAATTGTGTTTTTTTACTTGCGGATAACCATGTCTGACTTTGTAATTGGTTTCTAGATGATTTAATTATTGATCCCTGCCACTTGGAGTGGATGCGAGAAGCTAAATGTCCCATTGTGAGTATACTACTAGTTTTGCCTTTTACTCTCTTCTATGTACTGTGTTTAATGGGTTCCAAAGGTGGTAGATCCTAAGATTAATTGGTTGTTTTTCACATCGTTCCTGATGGTTCTGGAGTATATATATCTCATTGCAAGTAGCAGATATTACACATTCATTGTGACAACCTCCAGGGAAAAAGGTCATACCTGTTTAAGAATTCAATTTTTTGGGTAAAATAATTCTGACCCTGGCCTTTTGTTATGTTTTTGGGTTCATTTATGAATGTAAAATTATCTTTATACACACATATTAGAGTAGTTGCGACGAAGCTGTGGTGCAATGGTAGCATGACTGACTTCGTGTCAGAGGATGTGTGTTCGACTCACGCCAGGTTCACTCATTTGTGTATGTTTTTTTCTTTCTTTTTGAAGACAAATTTGTTCTAGATGCCTTCATATTTGGAGACAACTTGTGGTAGTTGCCTCCATATTTGGATACAACTTTGGCTAGTTGCTTCCAAATTTTGAGACAACTTGGGCTAGTTGGCTTCATTTTTTTTAGCAACTTGTTCATATTTAGTTTTTTGTTGGAGACAACTTGGATTAGTTGGCTCCATTTTGGTCTTTTAACAACTTGTTTTACACTTTTTTAGAAGACAACTTTGGATGGTTGCCTCAACTTTTGGAGACAACTTGGTCTAGTTTTCTCCTCTTAGTATTTAAAAAATTGTTCTTTAATTAGATCCATAATGTTTCAATAAACTTAGTTGTTCTGTAGCTTGTATTTTTTCACTAGAAAATTTAATTTATATTTCTACGGTGTATGATGATGTTGCCGTAGGTTACAATTTTTTGGCTTCAGATTCTTGGAAACAACCTCAACCAGTTGCTTCCAACTTTTGGAGACAACTTGTGCTAGTTGTTTCCACTATTGGAGACGACTTGTGTTAGTTGCTTCCATTTTTGGAGACAAGTTGACTAAATTTCTTTCATTTTTGGAGACAACTCCTTTCGTATTTAGCAACTCCTTATGTCTTTATCATAGAGATTTTTCTAGTTGCGGAGTTGTTCCTAGTGATGCTTAAAGTTAGTAGCAAATACATAACTTAAAGTTAGTCAATCACTGAAATCTATGTTGCAGACCAGAAAGGAAGAGGTTTACAAGAATAATACCGTTTATTATACCGTCGATTACTATAAAGGGAGATCTATTCTATCCCATTCTGGATGGCGAGAAGCATGATGAAGTTTACGAGACGTGTACATCATTCCTCTCATTGATTGAAAACAAGTTGGGAGACCAAATGTTGTTTGGTACCGCAGTTACCATGAAAGAGTATCGCAAGAAGAGGAAGTTTGGTCACTGTAGCATGCTTGCATATCACAAGCACCAATATTCCGAAGGCATCCAAGGATTTCAAATTTCTACAGGCTTATTTTCCTACAAAGTTTTCTATTTTCCAGATTTTCTGAACCTGTTTTATTTATTTTTGAACTTGTTTTTATTTATTGTTCAACTTGTTATGTTGCAAATGTTCTAACAATTTTTGTTGTTTTTGTGAAAGTATCCCAAAATTGGAGCCAACTTGTAAAAGTTGCTTCTAAAATGAGATATTACAGGTTCCTGGGTTCCAAATTTGGGAACAACTTATCCAAGTTGCTTCTACTATTGGAGACAACTTTTTCTAGTCACTTCCGCTACAGGATACAACTTCTTCTAGTTGCTTCGAGAATGTAACATCATAGGGTTCCTGAGTTCCAGATTTTGGGAACAACCTCACCAAGTTGCTTCCATTACCGGAGATAACTTGTTCTAGTTGCTTCCATCTATTGAGACAACTTGAATCAAGTTTCCTCTGTTTATATTTTTATACATCTGCTTATAGCTATGCATGCCTGCAATCATACAACAATACTGACTGAATCTGTAGTCATATTTCAACAATATTAAATATAGTTAAGCCATTCACTCTTTCATGTTAGAATTAAAGACTATATCTTAATATTCATTCAATAGTAATATAACTAATACTAATAAGAGTGTTGCCTTTTAAATAGATCTTTTTCACAGATTTACATCAGTTTTTACTTTATCACTAGTACTAGAATCTAGCTTTCGCCCAATCAGATTCATATCCGAAGATTTCTGCATTCACCAGTTGCATTAAGAGATTTTGGATGACCTTCTATTTTGGCCCTTCTAGCCCGAGATAGAACTGAACTGCAAGAGATAAAAAATATAATCTTTTAGTAAAAATGGCCATACACTCTTTTAGGAGCTACAAAATTCCAGAATAAAACCAAAATCTAACCCAATTACTATGAAGAAAACATGTACTTTTCGATGGATTGCTGGGATATGGTGAAATTGTCCAAAATATCCCTCTATTTAATCCATACAGAAGTAGGAAGGTTTGGTAGTTATTAATAAGCAAAAAATTGGTTTCTCTCACAATTATGTGTGTGCAGACAATGTGTCTGTGGCCAGTGTTTATGAAGATGAGCTGTATTTCATTTCCACCAAATCTTCTTGAAAATTTAAGAACCAATTAAGATGTTTTAAGACTTGTGACGGAGTGTTAACAAGAATAAATGCTGGTCGATTAAAATGCTTTTTAAAAACCTGCACACTAGTAGGATTAAAAACTATTAAGCATTTCAAAAATCCGAACAAAAGACCAAAGATTCAAAAATTTAATGGAATTCCACATAGAAGTAAAGCCCTTGGATGCTTCAGTTAGCTGAGGTTCTCAGTGTCAGAATACTAATAGTCTAGTAAGTAGTGAGAGAGTTAAGTTTATTTATGATGAATCTCTCTGATTCCAAAAATCAGTGAAATAAAATATCTAGATTTGTCTACCTACAGACTGTTGCAGATGATATCATAGATGCAAAAAAAAGTTTGAGAATTGGGTCTTAACAAACAAGGTCTCACCGGAAGATGCCAGAGGCCACTTTTCTTGATGTGTCTTTTAGGAGTTCAATAGTTCATTACTTGGATGATCAATAAACGACGTAAATATACCCAGTGAGTTCTTCAAATACCTTCCATAGAAAGAAAATTATGCAATTTAACTCATGTTAGATCAACATATTCATGCTAGAACAAAATTGATCTACCTGGATCATCAAAGTAACAGTCGATTCCTGTAGCAGAGATTCCAACTGCATGTGCCTCAAGGTATAATATCTGACCAAGATTTCCAGTCTCCCAAAACAGACGAAGATATATCCAGGCGCTTTTCTTATGCAAAGTCGACCGAAAGCGAGCTACCATGCCCAGGCTGAAGCAGTCATCTGAAGCAATTTCCTGAATATATCAAGTTAGAGATAGAAAATGTTCGGCTTAGCTTTTGCACAATCAATCATATCCCCACTGATATAAATAGGTAAAAACAAAGACTTATCAACTTAGATGATCTGATCAGTTGTTTGGGAACATCTGTGATTTCTATGGGAGTATTCAGTCCAAAATACGCCAGTTCTCTGCATTTTTGACAAATTACAGATGGAGAAAAATGCATTAATAACCTAGTAAACATTTTTCAAGCAAGTAGTGGAAACAACTTATGCAAGTTGATCCTAAATTTGGAGCCAACTTGTCCAAGTTGCTTCCACTAGTGGAGGAAACTTATGCCAGTTGCAACTGTATCTGGAGACAACTTAAACAAGTTGCTCCCAGAAATATAAATGGGAACTAACGTTCATCTATTTTTAAAACAACAGGGAAAGTTGAAGCAGATTTCAGAACCTAAATAGAATAATGGAAAAAAATAACTTCTGAAACACGTCCAAGGTTTGATGGCTGAATCACTCAACATTTCATACCACCAATACCGTACATAACCACCAGACTTAAATGCTTCTAATTTCTATGATGTCCATATAACTACCAGCTTACATATGAATCAATAAAAATATCACATCAACATATCACATTAGGAACATCTTTAAATTTTCTTCAAATTCAAATGAAATATAAACTAATCGAAACACATGATCTTTATTTACCTTCAAATATTTAGACTGCAGATGTTTACATGCAACAATTTGTATCTTCACTTTTCTTTCATAAATCAAAACATGTAACAAATTGTATAAAAAATAAGAGTGAGAGAGCATTTCGTATTTGGCCCCCAAGGTTGTTTTTACTAGTTTTTAACACCAACACCATTAGTTTCACGCATCCAATCATTAAATTCATAACACGCAACAATCAACTATCAAATCGATCATATAAAAAAACAAGATCGGTGCAAATCAGTAGCAGTTGAAGAAGATTTAGAACATAAATCTAAATTGATGAATTAACCAGTAGCAGTTAAACAAAATTTGAAACAAAAAACAAAATAAAATAAATTTTCGACACAAATCTAACACCAACCCTAAAAAAATCAAAATGAATTGAAATATAAACTAATTGATCGATGTTTACCTGTTAAATATGAACATTACATTTAAGCATCAAACTGATTTCGATCAGAAACCCTAATTTCTAGTTTTTTTGACAGCTTTTGAACTTCTGAATCTTACAATAGTAAAAGGAAGTTACAATAATAGAGAATAAGTTTCTTTTAGGTTTGATTTTTGAAGATGTTGATATGTTTTCTTCAGTTTTCGATGATCTGGTTTCAGTTTTTGGGTAGGAGAGAAAAGGGGGAAAGAGAGAGGAAGAGAAATGGAAATGTCGGGGGATTACTGGTTATTTTTTTTTGGGTAGGGATATTTTAGTAAACTCCTAATTCGGATCTTGGGCTTTAAAAGTTTGGGGGTATATTTTAATTTTGAAAGGGTATTTTTTAAGAGGCCTCATATTAGGGGTATATAGATAATATTCCCTATAATCAAAATCAAGACCACAACAACATCGACTTAAAACACAATAACAAGATAATAATCTTACTAACTTTACAGAGGAAGACAATTACCTCGATTCTGAAATTCAAGTCTTCTTAGTAACTGATCCGTAAATTAGCATCATAATCTTCTTCTTCACTTCATGTTCATTAAAACCCTTCCTTTAATTCTTCTTAATCATCACTTAAATCGAACTCCAAAAGAATTCACAAAAATCTTAGCTCTTTGATTCTTCAATTCATCTTCAAAACAACTTCATATCATCAATACATCATCAACCCATTCGATCTTCATCCATTATCAACTACAAATCATCATCAATTGTTCTACACAGACCCAACTCAAATCCAGAGACCCTAACTTATTGATTTCTTGATTCAACTTCCTTATAAACTCAAATTGCAACAACACCACCGCCAACAGTTACTTCTTGATCTTTCCCATCTTTTACTAATATCAGAATAACCGATTTGATTTCTCTCAATCACTCGCAGAAGAAGAACAGGGAAGAAAACGGAAGAAGAAAAGGAAAGAAGAATAAAAAAAATCGAGTTTATCTTCTCGATCTAGAGATAAGGCCGACACAATTTGATGAGACACCCACTCGCTTCGACACGTGCAGCCACAAGGGTAAAATATAAAATTACTATTTTACCCTCCGCAAATAAATTGATAATTTATCTTCATCCGGTATCCGAATGACACGTTCGAGTAGTCCATTCCGCGTAACTTTTTGAGACCTATTCAATGGTTCTAATTTCATATCTAGATCATTGTTATATTAATTTCTATTAGTTAACGTCCGAGTTAAACTAATCGAGTTATTACTGGCTAAGACGTCTCTTGACTAGTCTAATAACATTGGCGAGCTTGAGGGTCCTTACATTCTCCCCACCTTATATCATTTTCGTCCTCAAAAATTGAACCATCCTTTTGGTCTTCAAAAACTCCCCACCTTATAGAATAATTCCATCTCTTGCCTAAGCGCAACCAACCTAAAACAAAGCACAAATTGATATGGCTTTCTACAACTAAAATTGGTGGCTCTAGGTTCCGTAGACTAATTTCTATTTCAATAAGTTACTGGTTCTAATTATAAGATAAAATATTCTATAATAAAGTTTCTAGGTAAAATTTGGGATCTATTAGTTCACTAATAGAAGCAAGTCTCCTTTCTGTGCCTAGTGATACAAGAATGCAGTTGTCCTGTCTAGGTTCACGACGCTTGACAATGCCTTCCTACGTAACAAGTATCACCCGAACACATCAAAATTACCAACCTCACTATTCCCCAATGTTGGATTAACTAAGTATTAATTTATTAAGATTAATTAGTTTCTAAACTTTTATCTTAACTGGTGTTATTTAAAGTTTTACTTTTTGAGCAATTCACATCATTTTAAGCAATTTAATCATCAAATTTTATTTTATTTTTATTTATTTATTTTAATGAAATCGATCCCAAATTTGTTTGTACTTCACGTATATTTGTTTCATTTTAAAGATTTATTGGATCATTTGTTAAGTCTTTTTATTTTATATATTATATCCTCGCTTTCTTAAGTCTAACATTTAATAACTATCCTTTTAACTATCTAGTTTAGACGCAAAACATTTATCCTTAAATTGTAGTTAGTTTAATTTACAAAACTTAATATTATAGTTATTATTATATAATTATTTTTATTTTTATCGTCATATATTATAATTGAAATTTTTAGTTAAATTAAGTTAAATATGATACTAATTGATAAATGTTAACATTACTTTACTAAAATTAGTTAAATATGATACTAATTTACTAATTTCCTTCGTAGGCATGATGTTAATATCAAAGGGGAGGACTATCTCTTTCATAGAATTGAGGCAGTTATTCAAAAAGGTGTCGGAGCCCAGCTTGTGACAAGGCTCCCGACAAGTTTTTTGCAATCTTTTGTATAATCCCTTTTACTCAAGATCATCATAGTTGTTAGAGTTCGACATGAAACTAAGTTAATTTTATTGAATTCAAGAGTAACTCATATGTATACCATGTGCAAATGAACATATAGTTGTTTCTTTCTCTTCTTTTGTAATTTTCTTAATTCAATTTTATTTTCATTTATAATGACTATTATGATATTTTTATTATTAACATTGATGGTCGAAGTATTAATCTAACTACTCTTACAAATATTATTGAATCCTACTTATGTAATTTTAAACTGTTGATTCTTCATATAAGTCAAGATACTCAATAAGATTGTAGATGTGATTTTCAATATTTATCAATAATATTAATCTTACTATTTTTAGTATTAAATTATTTACGTGTTCATACTTTTTAGATTAATTATTCTCAAATCTTTATTAGCTAAAGTTATTGGTGTACCCTATAATTTTTACTTCAATACAGAAACAAACAACCAAACAAACAATCAAATAATTCTTTCTTTAATTATTGATAACTTTTAGTGATTAAGATTTATTTCACAACTCAACCCAGTTCTAAGTTAATCTATTTCACTAACTAGCACTGGCTATCTCTATTTTTTCCCATATAAGATCTAATAGTGAGCTCTGATACCAACATTGTAGCGCCCCCTAAGCTAGCAGCTGACTAATCCAAGAGATTAACTAAATAAAGAGGCACTAAGGATCTAAATCATTTACTTAAATATTCAATTAAGAATTTTGCTACAAAACTTAACCCAAAATTAACCCCTCTCTGAAATATATATACAATAACTCCTTTCAGATGATACATATATAATAGTCATTTGGTTTACAAAAATAATATATAACATAATAAACATAGCAAAAGTTAACCAAATAACAGACTCAACTCCTCGAAGCTTCCGTTGCGCAACTATGATCGGTCTCTGAAACTGAAAGTGGGAATGGGTGAGCACATCATCCCTAAAAGGGGTGCCCAGTAGGAATAACATTTAACTTTCAAGTATGCATTGTAAATGAGTTGAAAACAATTCATGTTTTCCCTAAACACTAAAACGCAACCAATTTCACATAGGTAAACAATCATGTATACAGATCTAACTCATTCCAAACAATTTACAATTATGGTGACTCCTCCCGCACCTAGATAGCTATATGGTGACTAGTCCCGCACCTAGTTATTGCAATAAAAGTAAGTAGGTATAAATAAAGAAGCAGTATCCTATATACCACAGATGGAAACTCTCAGTTTCCAAACAATCAATTGGAAATTCTTATTTCTCGAACAATACATGAAGACATCAAAGCATTACAATTCCTTTCCAAGCAATGGAAAGATTAAAAGAAATAACCGAACTTTCATAATTCAAAGTTAAACAATACATGGAAAGCACAATCAGACAATGCATGAATTTGTTAAACATAAACTTTTCTAAAAGAAAACAACAATAATCACAAAAGAGTTAGATATAAATTCCCACCTCTTTTGATGACAAGTCATGCCTACCTCGAGATCCACGATCCACTAGTTCATCCTTTGAATCGATCGTTGTTAATACATACTAATTATTAATCATACAAGTACTCTAAGAGATTAGCCAAAATGGCTCATACAAGGATCATACAAATATAATTAATGGTCCTAAGCCCAAAACCACCAAACCAGCCCGTTAAACTAAGGTCAAGTCCATCTGAGTCACTAACAGTCTCTAACGGTCAAACTGACGGTCAAAAGTCAAGTAACAGTCAACGTTTCAAGTCAAGGTCATGTCAATGGTTCAAGTCAAAGTCAAAGGGTTAACTCGGTCCACTGATTCAGACAAGAAATCGGTGAGTCAACAGATCCGACTCAGTCAGATGATCTGAGTCAGGTAAGTCAGATATACTGACTAGGATGACTAACATGCTTCAGCCATGGTTTCTAAGGCACCTCAACTCTAGTTATTATAATTGTTAAGTGAAACTCCTAGCAATATCATTTTCTAATTCTAAGAGACTATACACAACATCACGACAATACATTGAATCCAAGTAAAACTTTACAATTCAATCACATAAACAAACTTAGATTACCTGCAAAATGAAGTTACAAGCTTTCTCTAGAGAGGTTCAACTCAACACCTTCATCTAACCTTCATCCCTATATCACAGTCACATAACATCTTATTCAACTTATTTAGTCATAACTTTTATAAATTCACTACAACTTAACTCTTCCCTGCAACTGATATAGACCAATTAATATTACCAGAATCTATGTTCCTGCAATATTGCTCAACTCAGTTCAACTATTCTTCTTCCTTTTCAGTTATAACTGCCCAGTTCAACAACATCATCAACTCTTTGTTCTTTAAATTCAGTATCATCCTTTCCACCAATACCATTAACTTTATCACTACCAGCAACAACTCATAACACCATATCCACCACAATCCATTCAACAGACCAATCACCTGTAACTTCAGCTAAATAACTCAACTACAAACTTTCACGGCCTCACTTAAACTCAGTTCATATCATCACCACCAATAGATCCAACTTAAACCCATAATTTGATACCCTACCGCCACTAAATTCAACAACATCATCACTACCAGTGTAAACAATCCTTGACACCCAACATCATTCATTTAAACCGATTCATAACCCCTGTAATTAGCATGAACACAGACAACAACACCATTTCATTCTACCTTCACTCCATATTCAGTTCACCACTAAATCAAATCCAACACCTGCAACTGCAACTCAATCCAATATCCTCATTTTAGTCTCTTCCCGCACAGCCTGAAATCTCAGTAACATCATTCACATGAACTGCAATCACCACCATCTCATCGTTTTGATTTTAACTGCATAGTTCATACATTTACCTAAGTCATTCATCTAATTCATATAAATCATCTCCAATCACCAACACCTTTACTGACTCATCCATACACTCATTTCAATCTTCTTATCCATTACCATACACACCTTCTAATATAATAGTCTTCATAACATCACCAACATAAACTCAATAATCTCCATTTATCACCATTTCGGTGATATAATCAAAATCAAGACCACAGCAACAGCGACTGGAAACACAACAACAAGATAATAATCTTACTAACTTTACAGAGGAAGAAAATCACCTCAATTCTGAAATTCAAGTCATCTCAGTAACTGATCCGTAAATTAGCTTCATAATCTTCTTCTTCACTTCATGTTCATCAAAACCCTTCCTTTAATTCTTTTTAATCATCACTTAAATCGAACTCCAAAAGAATTCACAAAAACCCTAGCTCTTTGATCCTTCGATTCATCTTCAAAATAACTTCATATCACTAATACAACATCAACCCATTCGATATTCATCCATTATCAACTAGAAATCATCATTAATTGTTTTACACAGGCCCAACTCAAATCCAGAGACCCTAACTTATTGATTTCCCGTTTCAACTTCCTCATAAAATCAAACTGGAACAACACCACCACCAACAGTTACTTCTTGATCTTTTCTATATTTTACTAATCTCAGAATCTCCGATTTGATTTCTCTCAATCACTCGCAGAAGAAGAACATGGAAGAAAACAGAAGAAGAAAAAGAAATAAGAAGAAAGAAGAAAGAAGAAAAGAAATCGAGTTTATCTTCTCGATCTGGAGATAAGGCCGACATAATTTGATGAGACACCCACTTACTTCGACACGTGCATCCACAAGGGTAAAATCCAAAATTACTATTTTACCCTCCGCAAACAAATTGATAATTTATCTTCATCTGATATCCGAATGAAACGTTCGAGTAGTCCATTCCTCGTAATTTTTCGAGACCTATTTAATGGTACTAATTTCATATCTAGATCGTTGTTAGATTAATTTCTATTACTTAGCGTCCGTGTTAAACTAATCGAGTTATTACTGGCTAAGACGTTTCTTGACTAGTCTAATAACGTTGACGAGCTTGGGGGTCCTTACAGTGCACCTCTCAGGCTTTAGGAAAAGTTTATTCTCATCTGTTATTAGTTTTGTTTTCCTTCTTGTCTATCAATAAAGGAAGGTTATTCTCGACAATTCTAATCTCTCTAGGGTTCAGAATTGTGCGTGCACGAACCTGTTAAAGGTTGTGTAACCCTACATTCCTTTTTTTATTTCCCTGAAACTTCTTTTATCTTAAGTCTACTCGTTGAGTTGAATTGTGATTTCCTCTCACAAACCCATATGCTTATGGATATTCCAAGCATCATGTCTTCTGATGAAAAAGATGTTAATATGATTGTCAAGTCATCAATCATGAAGGAAAAAGAGAAATCTTCATTGCGTCCAACTTTGAAAAGAAAAAGATGGAATGTGAGGAAGCCAAGAGCTGTTCCTTCAAATTCTCAGAAGTTTTCTGATGTTTTTGAAGTGTTAAAGGAGACACGAAAGGAGATTCAACAACTAAAGGCTTTTGTGCTTAAGACTCATGAGATTCAGAAGGCCCTGGTTCGACATCAGTCATGAAGGTTTATTGATATTAACTCATATCTTCATGAACCTTATGTCCCAATGGATGTTGACGACAAGGAGTTCAGGGACGATAAAGAATTCTTCAAAGGTCTTAACATCTAGTAAATATTCTTATGAGAATTTTATTCTTGTGGTTTTAGGAAGAATAACTAGTTTTTGGAATGGCCATTATTGTGATTACATATAGATATGTCCAATGTTTTCATCTTTATTGTTTAGGTTTATTTGATTAAATTCTAAAAAAATTGTTTGGAAGATGATTTTTGCAGTATTAATATTTATGGTTATATATATTGCAAATTAATTATGGGATATGTGTGTTTGCGTCCGTGAACAATGATTGTCCCATACCTTGTCAAAAGTTAAGTCTTTCATATGTCGATATGCGAGTATTGATAAAAGAATGAATGAACTTTTGACATTACAAAATTTAAAGACTTTTATGTCATTGTTTTGGTGGAAGAAATGATAAAGCTTTTGTGTCCAAGGATTATGTCTATTGTATGTCATTATGAAAATAGTGACGGAAAATAGAATGAATCCTTGTCTATTCCGCAGTATTGATATTCCCTGATCCATATTCTTTATGTATATATTGTGCGGCTCCATAAGTTCTCTTATGTTGAGCATTTCCGATTAAATTAATCATGAGTTTTCTTGTGGTTAATTTAATTGAGTATTTTTTGGATTCAAATTCAAATTCGTTTGGGATTTGTTATGTCCAAATAAATCCTTCTTTTCTTGTGAAAGTAAGGTCGCTCTTGTTGTTCTTTCGGGAAGGACATTTTATGTGGGAGAGTTCTTAATTGAACTCGTGCTTAATTTCCAAATCTTTGTGGGGAGTGCGGTTGTGGAATATTATAGGAGTTATCTTGTATCTTTATAAACTCCTTGATGAAAGCATTTAGCTTTGGCTATATGATTGCATCTAAAAAGTTGATATGTGCTTTTTTTTTATCATGAAATGTCTCTATGGAAATTTCATTAGGATCCCACTAGTTTTCGTACCTTTGCCAATTTTATTGACAAAAAGAGGGAGAATTAATGTGTAGTTCACACTACAAATACATATGGCTTACGGATCATTATGTAAGGGGGAGTGGTTTCCCTGTGAGATGGAGTATTGACTAAGGGGGAGTGATACATATCACCATAGTATTGTTGTCGAAGTTGTGATATAATTGAACTTTGATGCTGTGTAATAATACTATGATACTGGTAACAATGATCGAGAATTCTTATTTTCTCATTGTTATAGCTACAGATTTGATTATAGACTTTGATTATACACATTTGATTATCAAATGTGTATAATCAAAGTCTGAGACAAAAGTCGTTTTGCTATATTGACTTTGATTATACACATTTGCTATTTCGAGCCTAGTGTATCTCGCTTATCTATTTCTCGAAATATATGCTTTGGCCAAGTTAATCTTTACTAGTGACGAAAGTCATGTTATGTTTCAATTACTTGAAAATGGCTTTGACGAAAAATGGTTTGTGAATAACAATCATATAACGTCCTCTAAGAATGTTTCAATGATTGAAATGAGAGTTTATATTATATAACCATGGTTGGATATAAACATTGTGAGGTAACTCATACATGTTTAAATCCTTACTCCTTGAACCAAAGTATATGTACTTTGCTGCTCAGGAAAACCAGAACTAGAGTCCGCGTACTGTCGGAGGTTCTTATCCCTAGAATTTATGCTGGAGTTTTTGAATTAAAAACAAACTTATTCCGGATACTTAAGTCCGCGTACTTAAGTTGGTTATTTTATAAAAACGATTATTCGTGAACTTAAACTTAAACTAAGGAATGCATGTTTGCAAACCGTGGCTATAAAGTTCATGAATTGTTTCAAATCATTTTTGCTTTAATTATGTCTTGTATACTTCTATAAGATCTAATCAATTGAACAACTATCTAACTTGTTCATTTGAGTCATTTGAACTAGTTATGGTAAAGAAGAATATGGTTAATATGAAAGTGCTCATATGGCTAACCATTTAGTTAACTACTGTTGAACCAACTAGATGTACATGTTTGGGTATGGTCACACAAACCTAAATAAACATGCATTTCATTTGTGTGTAACAAGATTTTCGATCTAACAGTTGAAAGATATTAGCTTGAATCTAATCAGGTTTTCATCTAATGGTGAATATTGAATGCTTTGTTACTAAGCTAACATTGATTGCAAACCCTGATTTGAAAGACTATATAATGGAGAACTCTAGCAACTGGGAAACCTAATCCCCACACCTCCTATGTGATACTAGTTGTATTAGATAGAGTTGATTCTCCTTTAACCTTAGGTTTCTATCGAGACCCTATAGGTTAACGACTTGAAGACATCATTGGGATTGTAAAGCGAGACCAATACTATTTTCTTATAGTTGTGTGATCTGATCTTGCTGTCTCTATCGTATTTGAGTACAATTGTAAGATTGGATTGATATTGATTTCTACGATAGGAAATATATAAAAATAATCACAAACATCTTTGTCTCATCGTTTGTGGTTCTCAATATCTTCTTTCTCTAGTTGATTAAGATTATTGTGAGGTGATTGATAATTCTAGGTTGTTCTTCGGGAATATAATTCCAGGTTATTAATTGGTTCATGTTCACCTTGATTTATCAAAAGACGGAATAAAAACTCGTAGGTATTTCTATGGGAGACATATTTATCTATTACCATATACTTTTCTATGTGATACATATTTGTTTATTAAAGTCTTCGACTTTGGGTCGTAGCAACTCTTAGTTGTGGGTGAGATCATCTAAGGGAATCAAGTGCGTAGTATCCTGCTGGGATCAGATACGTAAGGAGCGCAACTGTACCTTGGATTAGTGTGAGATTGATTGGGGTTCAACTACAGTCCAAACCGAAGTTAGTTTGCAGTACGCTAGTGTTTGTAGTGGCTTAATACTGTGTGTGTTCAATCTGGACTAGGTCCTGGGGTTTTTCTGCATTTGCGGTTTCCTCGTTAACAAAACTTCTGGTGTCTGTGTTATTTCTTTTCCGTATTATATTTTGTTATATAATTAAAATATCATAGGTTGTGCGTTGAATCGATCAATTAGGAAATCCAACCTTTGGTTGTTGGTTGAAATTGATTGATCCTTGAATATTGGCATTTGGTACCGTTTAAGTGATTTCTCTTGTATTCAATTAGACTCACAGATTTCTATTTTCTTGAGTAAGTATTGAATCGAGAAAGAGAGATATAACTCTTTGATACATTTTTATTGTGTCTGACTGTCTAGTTGATTCTCTTAAAAGTATATTAGAGTTAGTCCATACAGATTGCTAATCGAAATATTGAGTGTGGTTGTTATACCCCCTGCTCTTTCAGGTATTACCTAGCATAGAGAAAATTACTCCAAAGGAATTGACTGCTAAGAAACATTTGTGTGACTTTTGGATTTATGTAAAGGTTATGAGTCAAAAATGGGATCCATCCTATGTTTCTTATCCACGAACCTGTTCATTCTGCGGGAAAAGGAATCATAATGGTCTACATTGTTTTGCTAGAAAAAAAAACAGATTTCTGATCTTCAAAATCTACTTCTTTTTATAGTCGATTGAGTAAATAGTCTGACGACATCTACAATGTATTTCATTATAGAAATCTCATAAAAGGGTTTCCAAGGTCACTCATCTAGAAATCTCTACAGGAACCTTGTTCTTCATAATGGTGGGATTTCCTATGCCACCAATGTACACGTTCCAAGTGTTTATGAGAATAAGTCTAGCATGTCTAAGTCTAGGAGATGGGATTCCCATAATTCTTATTCTCTAGAACGGATCTCAAGAGGTCCCAGACTTAATCCTCAAAGAAATCCTACTGATGGAAATTCAAAAAGGTCGTTGTCTAAATCTTTTGAAAGATTTAACCGAATGAAAGTGAGGAATACATGATTCAAACACTCAGGAGATATTTACAACACTTCCCTCAATACACATAATAGGATTACTTCTCATTACATTACCTAATCTCTTGGTAATTCATCATTGAAACTAATTTGAGAGTTGTAAGGATCATATTTGTGGGAGACTCAAGTCAGTTGTATGCTATTATCTGATCGTGTTTTCTTTTTGTTATTATTTTCTTCATATGTGAATGTTGAGTCATATCTTGACTCCTAGTAACTTATGTATCTTATTGTGTTTTTTCAAGTTCTCTAATTTAAAGTGAAACCTATAAATTATCGAGCTATGAAAATCTATGAGATGTCTGAAAACAAATAGTGTATTTCCTTATTTTGGATCTTTGCTGACCCACTATCTTTCCATAACTGGTCTGCGAACGTCCATGTACTCTTATTCCTAAGAGTTTATATAGGGTTTCTTTGACAAGGGATCTACTCTATTTATCTTGTTCGCAAATATATATTTCCATCGTATATTTGTTCTTCTCCATCCCTATATCAAAAAAAAAAAAAAACATGGAGGACTTGTCAAGATCTCAGGAAGTGGTAAATCCTGACATGGAAGAAGACATCAAAGGATGCAATTCGATTTAAGAACTTGATTTTAATAAGATGATTACAAGGAAAGAGTACAACTTTTGGTTTGCTGAATCTGTCAAGGATTTAATTCATTATCAAAATGACTCAAAGGTAGAATTTCCAAACCTTTAACTGCAAATAAATCATCTCATTGATGGTCAGACCAAAATCTTTGAAAATCAAAAAGTCTTGATCCGGAACCAGAAAAAGCTCATTTCGGATTGCATCAAGTCCGGGAACCTTCCTCGTATTGTTGATCGAAAGGTGAATATTCTAACTCATGAACATGGAATCTCCATGGTCAAGAGACTCAAGGATATCGACGATACCTTTTATGATGAGGTCATGGATATGTATGAAGTTATCAAAGAAGCCTGATTTGATTATGTCTAGGAAACTTCTTATGAGAATTTATTCTTATGTTTAAGAAGGATAACTAGGGTTTGGAATAGAAAGTATTCTATTTCAACAATTTTCATCTTGCAATGTTTTTAGATTTATTTATTTAAATTCTAAAGTTATTTGGAAGATGATTTTTGCAGTATTTAATCTTTTTGATTTCATATATTGGAATTGCTCATAAGATGTATGCCTTTACGTTCGTGAACTGTGCTAGTATCACATAATTTCTCAAAAGTGAAATCTATTATGTCTTTATGTAAATATTGATAAAATCTAGTGTTAGAGCACTGCTCGGTCGAATTCGCAAGCGTTGCTATCTCAAGCTTTTTTGTCAATGTTAGTGATCAAAACTATAAGTCTTGATTTCTAGTCTACTTATAGTAATGTCTCGAACTAAGATAGATTGTGTAGTTAAGCATTAGACTTCATGTCATTCATCATTTGAAGATGGATAACTACTAAGGAGAGCTTGTGGAACTTCATCAACAAAAGGTATGTGGAGACTGAAACTCATCTATCACTTGAAAAATCTATTTATACTCTATCTCCTATATTGATACAAAAGTCGTATTACTATATAGTTTCGATTATGCACATTTGAGATTTCGAGTTGAGTTTAACTCGCTTACATATTTCTAGAAATATGTGTTTGTAAGCTTTCGCTTTAACCAAGTTCATCTTATATTCTTGACGAAAGTCAAAAGATGATCATGTGAAAATCGTCGAGTAACATCTTACATGGTTTGTGTGATACAATCATTTGGTGTAGTCTTGGAATGTTTCGTTATGATTATTTCAATAACTTAAAAATTGCTTTGATGCTAATAGTGTGTGAAAACGGCTATTGTCATCGTCTAAAAATGTTTCAATGATTTAAATAGAGTTTAGAACACCTAACCAACATTGGATTATAAACATGTTGTGCACTCTTGCATATATGTGATCCATGTCCGGGAACCATAGTATGCATACCCGTATGCGTACCTATTGGTTTGAGAAGTCCGGGAACCTAAGTACGCGTACCCGTACGCATACTGGCGTAAGGTTTGAGACCGGAAAATTTTGCTGGGTTTGGAGGTATGCATACCCGTTCGCATACTGGCGAAAACCAAACTTGGTCCGGCTATTTCAAGTATGCGTACCCGTTTGCATACGTGAATGGTTAAAGTTCTAAAATCGGTTATGAAATGCACAAAGATATATATATATATATAATAAGGAATGCATTCTTTGCAAACGGTGGCTATAATGTTCATGAATTGATTCGAGTGAATCAAACCGATTTTGCTTCAATTGTGTTCTTGTATACTTTTATGAGAATATAGAAATTGAACAACTCTTTGACTAGTTTCATTTGAGTCATTTGAAATAGTTATGGTTAAGATGAATAAGGTTGATATGAGAGTATTCATATAGCTAACCTCGGTTAACTACTGTTGAACCAACATGGTGTACGCATTTAGGTATGGTTATATAAACCTAAATAAGGGTACATTTCATTTGTGTATAACAAGCTAAGTTCGATCTAATGGTTGAAAGATATTAGCTTGTATCTAATCAGGTTTTCATATAACGGTGAATATTGAATGCTTTGTTACCAAGGTAACTAAGATTGCAAACCCTGGTTTGAAAACTATATAAAGGAGAACTCTAGCAACTGGGAAACCTAATCTCCACACCTCATGTGTGATACTAGTTGCGACTAGAGTCGATTCTCCTTTAACCTTAGGTCTTTCACGAAACCCTGTAGGTTAACGACTTAAAGACTTCATTGGGATTGTGAAGCCATACCCAACTATTTTCTTCATAGTTGCGTGTTCTGATCTTGCACCGTGTATCGTATTGAGTACTATCTTCTTTAAGATTTGCTCGAGATTGATTCTCCGATAGGCAAGATAAAAAGTAGTCACAAACATCTTCGTCTCATCATTTGTGATTCCATAATATCTTGTTTCATTACCATACGATTAAGATTATTGTAAGGTGATTGATAATATTAGGTTGTTCTTCGGGAATATAAGTCCAATTTATCAATTGGTTCCTTTGCACCTTGATTTATCAAAAGACGGAACAAAACTGTTAGGTATTTATGTGGGAGACAGATTTATCTATTCCAATAGACTTTTCTGTGTGAAACAGATTTGTTTATCAAGTCTTCGACTTTGGGTCATAGTAACTGAAAAATCGGGGGTCTAACAACCTCACCCAATATTTCGATTAGCAATCTATATGGACAACTCCGAGTTGTTTTCTAGAGAATCAACTAGACTCAATCAATAGAAAATACTCAAGGAGTTATTATCTCAATCTCTCAATTTGATTTACTCAAGCAAATGTGATTCGCGAGTCTAATCAAAGTGAAATAACTTGGATGGTACCAAAGACCAATATCCAAGTGTCAATAAATTTAAATCAACAACCAATAAGGTAAGATATTCTAATTGATTGAACAACGCACAACCTGTATTATTTCAGTTATATAACAAAGTATAATGCGGAAAAGAAATAACACAGACACCAGAATTTTGTTAACGAGGAAACTGCAAATGCAGAAAAACCACGGTACCTAGTCCAAATTAAACATACACTGTATTAAGCCGCTACAGACACTAGCCTACTCCAAATTAACCGAAGTTTGCGAACTTTGTTGATCAAGTGGAAACCGGAACTTGAGCAGTCAACCTAGTCCGCGAACGTGCGTAGTTCTCGAACCCGAGAATTTCTGCTGGAGTTTGTGAACTCCAACCGGTTAACTTGAGTCCGCGAACTTGAGTGGTTATGTCTATAAACGATATTCGTGAACTTATATAAATTATCTAAGGAATATTATTGCAAACCGTGGATATTATGTATAATGAATCGATTCATGAACTATAAATCCACGGTTTGCAATAATATTCCTTAGATAATTTATATAAGTTCACGAATATCGTTTATAGACATAACCACTCAAGTTCGCGGACTGAGTTCGCGGACTCAAGTTAACCGGTTGGAGTTCACAAACTCCAGCAGAAATTCTCGGGTTCGAGAACTACGCACGTTCGCCTACTAGGTTGACTGCTCAAGTTCCGGTTTCCACTTGATCAACAAAGTTCGCAAACTTCGGTTCAAGTGCTAAGGAATTATACATATATGTGTTACCACAATAATGTTTATATCCCCCAGTGGTTATATTGTCTAAACTCTCATTTCAATCATTGAAACATTCTTAGAGGACTTCATATAGTTGTTATTCACAAACTAGTTTTCATCAGAGCAATTTCCAAAGTGATTGAAACATAACATGACTTTTGTCACTAGGCAAAGATGAACTTGGCTAAAGCGAAAGCTTTACCAACACACATTTCGAGAAATAGATAAGCGAGATATACTCATATTGAAATGTCACATGTGTATATTCTTAGTCTATATAGTAATACGACTTTTGTCTCAAGATAGGAGATAGAGTAGACAGACTTTTGAGTGATATGTGAGTTCAAGTCTCCACATACCATTTAGTCGATGAAGATTCACTAGTTCCTTGAGTAGTCCTTCGCCTTGTATGATGATTTCCATGGAGTTCTTGAGCTCAACTACACTTTCTATCCTAGTCCGAGACCTTAGCTATAGTAGACTAGAAATTAAGACTTTATAGTTTTGATCACTAACATTGACAAACATACTTGAGATAGCAACGCATGCGAGTTTGACCGAGCAGTTGGTAGGCTCGGAAAGATACCTAATATTGTATAAACTGCAAGTGCACAGTGTCGACAAGCAACACAGGGCAAGCACAGGTCGAACCACAGAGACTTGGAGAGTGTAGAAGTTGATTCTAAATCCTGATTCAGAGAGTAACCAAAAGGGGTTTGTTTTTTCGATACGACGATATGATTTTCAAGTGACTGAAATAATAAAAGTAAAAGATGCAAATAGCAAGATATGTAAACAATGATAATATGGATACTAGGGTATTCAAATCCACCAATAACCTATGATTTGCATTCAACTTGTAATATTATTCTTGTCCTTATAGTAGATTCAAGTCTACCGTATAACTAAGGTGTTTCTCCAATGGATAATTTAATCACAACTAAAGTATTTCTCCAAAGAATTAATTGGCTAATTAAGCACAACTAATCTAAAGATCAATATTTGGTTAAGCATGAGTTGTAGCATAATCAACATAGAGATATTCTAACTACAATGGATACATGGCATACATTGTGAGAGCAAGATGTTGACAAACTTGGATTAAATTATATCTTTAAACAATTCTAAACTTTCAAGAACAAGATACAAGATATGAATACATACCAATGAGATTAGGGCTTCATCTAAACCCTAGTAAATGAAACTAGAACATGAAGAACATTACAACAAAACTTAAATTTGATAAACTAACATGAACAAGCTATTCTTGGATGAGTTTTCAACACAACAACCCTCTCTATTTATACACAAAAATTCTCTCACACTTGGGATCCGAATTTCACTGTAGCAACCACTCAACAATTAAACAAAACATGTTTTCTTAATTGATGGATAGAATGGAATACAATGGGGGTGAGGTGGATGTTTTGGAAAGAATCCAATGGGGGTGAGGTGGATGTTTTGGAAAAAATCCAATGGGGGTGAGGTGGAAATGGATTTGGGTCTTGGGTTTTGGATCATGGGTTTGTTTAATCCCATGAATTTGTAAACAGGTTTTCACTGATGCGCGAGCGGGTTGCAACGCTTCCAACTTTCTTCTCTTTTGTCTTCTCAATTCTTCCAAGCTTTATTTAGTACTTAAAAACACAAAATTAATTAATACAAATATTTATTCTTGAAGATGGTAAGAATGCAGAATTTGGGATAATATATGACTTTGAAGCGCGAAAGATGAGTTAAGTGCCAATGAAAAGGTGTATGAATATGCAATATTTGGCACTCATCAAATACCCCCAAACCTGAATTTTACTTGTCCTCAAGTGAAACAAAATCCGTAAATCCTAACTATACCACCATCTGCTGGTCTGTCGAATGCATTTAGCATATGCACTAAGCCTTTAAACCCCTAGGTGTCCCTAGTGGACGAGTTGTAGTCTCGTGAGGGCCTACCAAAGATGTACCCACAAAACCTTCTCCAATTTCAGAGCATCCATAGAAATGTCTTCGTCTTCGGTCTTCAACTGTAGATGATGAACTTCGGAATTTCGTAGAACTATGAAAATTTGTAACCAATTTTTTTTTTTTTTTTTTTTTTTAGACCCGCTACACAGCTGATCATCATTTTTTTAGTGACCCGCTACACAGCTGGTCATCAGATAACACACTACAAAAGACCCGCTCCACAGCTGGTCATAGAAGACAACAAAAAAATGCAAAAGACTACAAAAGATCCTACAAAAGACCCGCTACACAGCTGGTCAAAAAAAATGCAAAAGACTGCAAATGATCCTACAAAAGACCCGCTACACAGCTGGTCATCAGATAACACACTACAAAAGACCCGCTCCACAGCTGGTCATCAGATAACAAAAAAAATGCAAAAGACTACAAAAGATCCTACAAAAGACCCGCTACACATCTGGTCATAAAAAATGCAAAAGACTACAAAGGATCCTACAAAAGACCCGCTCCACAGCTGGTCATAAAAAATGCAAAAGACTACAAAACGCCATATGCAAATACTCCCCCAAACCTAAATCTAACATTGTCCTCAATGTTTCAAAAGAACAGAAACAACAAAACATGAGAACAAAACAGATTCAAAGGAAAGAGATTACCAGATGCCAAAAAGGGTGGTGCTAACCATAATTGAATGAATGCTTTGAAAGCAAAAAATATGAGCGCAAGACAAAAAGTTTGGTTAGCACACAAATATATCAACAAGATTCAAAATTTTACCTACTAGATTATACAATGATGACTCACCATGTACCAATAATCTAAAAAGTTGAGGATCAACCCAAAAGACGTAGTGCGGAAACATCAACAGCCTTACACAATTATAATAGGAAAGCAATGCAAGTGAGACTACATATGTGAATGAGTTACCCCCAAACCTAGATTTTTCAATAGATATACTTTTGGGGTACAAAATCTAACAATTTCAGGGGTGCAACATGCACAAGATCTAGTTCAAAGTGGATTTTGTCAGGGATGGATGGAGAGACATTAGTGAACTCTAATTGTGGCTCATCAAAGGTATTATATTTAACTGCAAAATAGTCCAAGAGGACTTGAGAGGCACACAGTTCCAATCCTAGATTAGGTACTCTTAGAAAAGTAGGTTTAACAATAACTTTACAAACCAAATCTAGGTTGGGTGCAAGATTACTAGTTTGTGACATGGGCAGGGAGGTAGGCACATCATTATTAGGCGCATCTATAACTCCTAAATCATTTGCCAGTGTCGCAGCATGCTCACATTCATAGAACAATCCATCAAGACCCAAATAAGTATCATGCTCATCCAAAGTTTTATTTTCATGCATAGACAAATCCAAAGAGACATCACAATGTGACCCAGGCAGATAATCAGACACGTCAATTATGTTTTCATGCATAAGATCATTAGTGTTGACAGGAGATTCAACACTACCTATGTCAGACACAAGTACAACATCATGCTCATGCTCATAAAACAAATCAATAAGCCCCAGTTCACAATCATCCCCTAGAACTTCAGTTTCATGCATAGGAATATCACAAGAAACTTCACACTATGACTTAGACAGAGAATCAGACACATCAAAGTTATTTTCATGTATAGTATCATTGGTGTCGACAGGAGATTCAATATTTTCTAAGTCATACACAAGAAATGTGTCATGCTCTTGTTCACGGGACAATTGCACAGGCTCAAGATCGGTATCAACATCACATGTATATGTAACACTAGAAGAAACATCATTCATTAAGGTCGAGGCAGAGAAGCCTAATGTCTCTGAACTCAAAGGTTCGACAATATTTTCAGTAAAAACATATTCTTCTAACATAACATCATCATCATCACAGAAATGCATTTCCTTATTTAAAATCGTAGTATTTCTAGTCCCTTCATTTAAAAAAGGTTCATATGCAATATCAGCTACACAAGTAAGACTAGGCATACTATTTTCACATTTTATTTCATTAGGACAAACAAATATTTCATCCTGAAATTCCTCCTTTCCTACATTTTGTAAATGAATCAAATTCATTTTTAATAATGCATTAAGTTGTTCAATGGAATGAGAGTCTTCAACAGTAGGAAATTCATAATTAATGCTATATGGTTTATCATGCAATACACTCCTAGCATTATTTTGTTCGATGAGTCTGAGATTTTCCTCCACAGATTGAGAAGTACAAAATTGTTCAACTTCCCACTGTGGTGGATGATACAAGTGTGCAGGGTCATTAGGGTCTATAAAATACTGATCGCAACCTTCGAAAGGTTGATTATGGTCCCAATGACTATCAGCTTTGTAATATGTTGGCATTTCATATTTTGGATTTTCATGATATTCTCTAGATTGCCTAAAATCATGCAAAATATAGCAATTCTCAGCAGGATGGCCTAAGCCTCCACATAAGGTACAAGCATAGATTTCAGATTGCCTAGAAGAATTATATGCGACAGATTCATGCATTTGCACTTCTAAAGCTGCAGTTCTAGCTTCTAACTGGTCCAAAAGTGATGATTGTGAGAGTTTGGCACTGTAAAGATGTTCA
Organism: Papaver bracteatum; assembly: GCA_023529315.1. Taxonomy (NCBI): domain Eukaryota; kingdom Viridiplantae; phylum Streptophyta; class Magnoliopsida; order Ranunculales; family Papaveraceae; genus Papaver; species Papaver bracteatum. The sequence continues at coordinate 5,054 of JAJJWX010000271.1, read as the reverse complement.
TTTTCACCCTGTGGTGGATGATACATGTGTGAGTAGTTACTAGGGTTCATGTATTGATGCTCAGGACTGTGAAAATTTCCATAATAATTCCTATAACTAGTGACATCATGGTATGTTGGAGTTTCATAATGTGAAGCATGCCCGTAAGCAAGCTCTCTGATGGATTTGTTTCCATCCCCACCGCAGACCAGAATCCTGACATGATCTCTACCTAGCACTAGGCTTGTTGCAGAGATTGGGATGTACACACTGAAAACAGACCAATTTTTTTTTTTCATTATTGTTTTTTTTTTTTTTTTTTTTTTTTCCCGTTCTCTAATTACCTCGGGCATACATTAGAAAAACAAAATAAAAGAAGAAAAATCATAAACGGAAGGGAAGTTCTATGCAATCGCAAACAAGGCTGACTCTACCACAGAAAACCTACTGATTTCTAGCAAACAAAAAGCATGATGGTTCCACTTAGATTGTTTTCTAGACCAGCTTCTAATCCTTCGAAATGGAATTCGTTACAATCTGAGAAAACTCCTCTGGAATCAATCCGAGTTTAAGTAAATTGAATAGAGGCGAGGGAAGCTGCAGGAGCTTTGATACCCAAGGCCTCACCGCATTCCAAGGCGGCGCAGTCACGCATTCAATTTACAGAAACCGTCATGAACTTCGAAGTATGCTTAGAGAGTAACCAATATTTTTCGAACGACTCTCCTACTAAGCTCGTTACCTTATAGGTCTCGTTTTATTTCAAATTTTAATGCTTAGGTTCACGTTAGGTATTGTTTTCCTAAGGCGGGCAAGAAGAGAACGGTGATGAAATCCGAACCCTTATCTTGTATGGCCAGTCCTTTCCCTTTACTAGGAAAATAAAACATTCGTATTCAAATCCTCAACATATATGCAACCGAAGGAATACAGTAACTCGCTAACAGGGGATTCGCGAGTGTTTCGACAAACTTACCTCCCGTACCATACGGGGGATGAACCGTTGTTGTCGACTCGGGCCACGACTCCTATGTCATGAACGAACCCGAGGGGCCGAGGTGATATTGTAATCACCGTCCTTCTCTACAAATAGTTTGATATTTAATACTACCCTTCCGTAGGGTTTAAAAATAAAAATAAAAATAGAATGTCCAAGTCCAAAGTCCAAAATAAAGTGCAAAAGAAAAAGAAAATTACAAGAGTAGAGGAATCCTAATACAATCTAAAAATAAATAAAATAAACTTTTTTTTTTTTTAATTTAAAATAAAAACTTCTTTCGCTTCCTTTCCTTCGCCTTTACAATAGCTACTCCGGCACCTGTTGAGCTCAAAAGAGGTAGTTAGGGTTTCGAAGTTTTAAAGCAAAAGCAAAAATAACAAAAATAACAAAAATAAGTGTAAAATTGACTGCGAATAGTTACGCCGCTACAGTGATTATGCTATAGTGATATGTGAACAGTTCCAGGAGATGAAAAAATGAATAGTGACAGGAGATGAAAAATGAACTACACCACTACCGAGTCCCCGGCAACGGCGCCAAAAACTTGGTAGGCTCGGAAAGATACTTACTATTGTATAAACTGCAAGTGCACAGTGTCGACAAGCAACACAGGGCAAGCACATGTCGAACCACAGAGACTTGGAGAGTGTAGAAGTTGATTCTAAATCCTGATTCAGAGAGTAACCAAAAGGGGTTTGTTTTTGTCGATACGACGATATGATTTTCAAGTGACTGAAATAATAAAAGTAAAAGATGCAAATAGCAAGATATGTAAACAATGATAATATGGATACTAGGGTATTCAAATCCACCAATAACCTATGATATGCATTCAACTTGTAATATTATTCTTGTCCTTATAGTAGATTCAAGTCTACCGTATAACTAAGGTGTTTCTCCAATGGATAATTTAATCACAACTAAAGTATTTCTCCAAAGCATTAATTGTCTAATTAAGCACAACTAATCTAAAGATCAATATTTGGTTAAGCATGAGTTGTAGCATAATCAACATAGAGATATTCTAACTACAATGGATACATGGCATACATTGTGAGAGCAAGATGTTGACAAACTTGGATTAAATTATATCTTTAAACAATTCTAAACTTTCAAGAACAAGATACAAGATATGAATACATACCAATGAGATTAGGGCTTCATCTAAACCCTAGTAAATGAAACTAGAACATGAAGAACATTACAACAAAACTTAAATTTGATAAACTAACATGAACAAGCTATTCTTGGATGAGTTTTCAACACAACAACCTCTCTATTTATACACAAAAATTCTCTCACACTTGGGATCCGAATTTCACTGTAGCAACCACTCAACAATTAAACAAAACATGTTTTCTTAATTGATGGATAGAATGGAATACAATGGGTGTGAGGTGGATGTTTTGGAAAGAATCCAATGGGGGTGAGGTGGAAATGGATTTGGGTCTTGGGTTTTGGATCATGGGTTTGTTTAATCCCATGAATTTGTAAACAGGTTTCCACTGATCTTGTGAGCGGGTTACAACGCCTCCAACTTTCTTCTCTTTTGTCTTCTCAATTCTTCCAAGCTTTATTTAGTACTTAAAAACACAAAATTAATTAATACAAATATTTATTCTTGAAGATGGTAAGAATGCAGAATTTGGGATAATATATGACTTTGAAGCGCGAAAGATGAGTTAAGTGCCAATGAAAAGGTGTATGAATATGCAATATTTGGCACTCATCAGCATTGCTCTAACAATCTCCCCCTTTGTCAATTTTAGTGGCAAAACTATTAATACATATGGAATACAAAAAGTATATAAATAAACTTTGTAGCTCATATTCCACATGTCTAATCTTCAACAATACTCGAAATCTTCGTCACTTCCAAGTAGTCCAATGATCCCAAAGGTTGTAAGTTTAACATCATCGTTGTTGAAAATCTGTAGCTATAACAATGAGAAAAGCATCGGTTCTCAATCATTGCTATACAGTGTCATAGTATTATTACACATCGTCAAAGTCCAATTGCATCAAAACTTCAACAACAATACTATGGTGATACTTCACTCCCCCTTAGTCAATACTCCATCTTACATGGAAACCACTCCCCCTTACATAATGATCCGAAAATCATATGTATTTGTAGTGTGAACTACATATTACTTATCCCCCTTTTTGTCAATAAAATTGGCAAAGGTACAAGAACGGGATCCTAATGAAATTTCTGTAAGAGACATTTCATGACCAAAGGTAAATGTATATCATCTTGTTTAGATGCAATCATAAATCCGAAGCTAAATGCATTCATCAAGGGGTTTATAAAGACGCAAGATAACCCCTCTAATATTCCACAGCCGCACTCCCTACAAAGATTTGGCAATTAAGCACAAGTTCAAAATAAATCTCCCCCGTAATATGTCATTCCCTAAGGAACAACAAGACCAACCTTAATTTCAAAAGAAAAGAAAGATTTATTTAGACTCAACAAATTATATACAAGTAAAAATTTGGAATCCAACAAGAAATATTCAATCAAATTAACCAAAGCGAACCAAGATTAATTTGACTAAATATGCTCAACACAAGTAAACTATGGAGACTTAATAAATCAATTAGATTAATCACAAGAAGACTCGCAAATAATCTAATTGTCATACTCAACCAAACTAATTACAAGAGTAATCAATTTAATTTGCCACACTCGACATAAGAAAATCTATGGAGCAATGACTAAGTTAATCATAAAAATAACCATCCTAGTTAATCATGCTCAACATGAGAAATTTATGGAGTGCTAAATAACCATACTAGATGATTGATTTAGTTCATTTGGGATCAACATAAGAAATTATGGAACCCTGACTAAGATTATCATAAGACATGACAACCTTAACCGTAAATGTACTCAACATAAGAAAACTTATGGAATACAAACTAAATAACCACACAAGTTGATTAATTTAGTTCTTAATGCTCAACATATAGCATCTCATGGAACAACCAATCATGTCAATAAGGAATCGACTTAGTCGTATCATGCTCAACATAAGATACACAATGGAGCCTCACAGTAATACACAAAAGATAGATCAGGGAAGCTCAATTACTGCGGAATTCACAAGGATTCATTCTATGTTTCCATCACCATTTGCACAATGACACACAGTAGACATAATCCTTGAATCACAAAATATTTTAACCTATATTACATCAATAATTGATAATATATGCTTAACTTTTGTGTTTGTCAAAATTATATTCATCCTTTTATCAATATTTGCATATCAATTCACGAACGACTTTACTTTTGACAAAATATGGGACAATCAAGTTCACGGACGTAAACATACATATCCCATCAAAATATTGCAATATATAAAACCATAAAGATTAATATTGCAACCTTCATCTTCCAAATAAATTTAGAATTTTTAAACAAAAAAATCTAAAAACAAGAAGATGGAAAGCATTGGATATAGATATGTGTAATCACAATAATGGCTATTCCAAAACACTAGTTATTCTTCTAAACAAAATAGAAAAATAGAAGATTTACTAGACTAACAAAATCAAAAACAAGCTAAACAAAACCTCCATACCACAGAGAACTAAAGTCAAATAGACAGTTCAGGACCTTCTTGAGTCTTAAGGTATTGGAGCTTGTGAATGGTAGCATCCTCTGCACCTTTGAAGAGGATATCCTTATTGGGAAGTTCTCTAACACGGGTTTTCATGAGCGCAAGGTCAGACTTAACCTTTTTCAACTCAGTTCTTACCACATCAAGACTCTTCATTGTATCAACAAGTTGCTATTTTGGTTTCTCAAATTCCTTCTGGAAGTCGAGAACTACATCCGATGAAATATCTTCAATCTCCTCTATATCATAAAGTGACTCAGAGGATTGAGGAAGGAAACCTTCATTATCAACAAGAGTTTCCTTCTCTTTATCGAGTTTGAAATATATCACCTTATCAATGACATCTTTAGGCAAAATCAATGAGCGGGAAGAAGAAGATGTCATTGATAAAAGAAACCTAGAGTAATAAGAATAACTCGTTAGGATAGGTATATAAAGAAAATGTA